>CM076584.1:308632941-308841603 GCA_034641835.2 Pinus albicaulis
GTAGAATAGTAAAACAACGGATAGAGTACCGACGTCCATTGTTCCAAATACAAATTAAAGTACCCAAAATCCTTGAACAGAGAAAAACGCTAATCATGTGAGGAGTGTGATATGTCCAAAATATAAAAAGACCATCAGACCATATCAATAAACCAGTAACATAGACCAGCATCGCTAGTTTTGAAGGCAGAGTGATAAACATTAATCATTTTTTTTTCACAAGAGAAAAAACGTTGTTTTGAATATATTATATGAAGTAAAACAATCCATGAAGTCATTACATTTTCATATCTGAAGATTGGAACCCAAATATCCATCCAGAAAAGTGGAAGTCCCACCCCAGACGATGATAGAAAAATACCCCATGTCACATATAGGGACATGATATAAAACCCAGTAACTGTCCACATGGAGATTATCGACAATCTGAGAAAGCATCCAAATATGCCCGAGGCATCTATAAGAAAGTGAAATAGCAGTATGTAGAATAGTAAAGCAACAGATAGAATACCAACGTCCATTGTTCCAAATACAAATTAAAGTACCCAAAATCCATGAACAGAGAAAAACGCTAATCATGTGAGGAAGACCATCAGACCATATCAATAAACCAACAACATAGACCAACATCGCTAGTTTTGAAGGCGGAGTGATAAACATTAATCATTTTTTTTTCACAAGAGAAAAAACGTTGTTTTGAATATATTATATGAAGTAAAACAGTCCATGAAGTCATTACAACAATATAGAGACAGATGGTCTCGTAGATAAGAAAAATGATAACTGATGTTGTGCTGTTTCCTTCTTTTAAGAATGTGCTGGAGGCAGGCCCTATATCTTGGCTTGCTGCTGTCCTCTTTAGTAATTCTATGTTGAGTATTTCATTTCACTGATACTCTTTAACTGCTCTGATACTCTTTGACCTTGGTTCATCCTTTTATCCTTTTTATCATGATATACTGTGGTAAATAGGCAAAAATTTATGTAAGGATAATTTTTTACAAAATTTCCATCATTTCTTCCCACCATTGAACTTCTGGCACTCTGGTCCTTTGCAACTTTCTTAGTGTTTCATCAGCCTCAGTATATCTGAAGAAATTAGGTTGATTTGGGAACAAATGATTTACTTCATGCTCAAGATAAAATAAATTCTCCAATCTGTCATGAAGGTTTTTCCCTGTAGGCAATGCTGCTGTTGATGAACTGGTTGAAGAACTAGCTTGATTATCGGCATATTTGTCCAATTTTTCAACATAACTATCAAGGTCCATTAGCTTATCTTCTGCAACTATAGGACTGGGCAATCCTCTATTTAACAAAATATTCAATCTTTCTCTGAAGGCAATGATTTCTTCTTGCATATCTGAGCACCTTTGTTCTAAATTCTGTACCAGAGTTCTTTTAGTAAAAACTTTCTTTATTTCCAGAATTGTTTTGGTCCTGTCCTGAATACCAATTTCTGCAAGTTGATTCTTAGTGTGAGTATTCAAAAAATGTATAAGTCTATTGGCCTCTTCTGGCATATTTCCCAACTCTTGTCTTGATCTCTCAATCTCATCCAGAGCCAATTTAACTAAGTTATTATGTTCATCCATAATCTGAATTGAGGGCCAAACATCCTTTATTGATTGAATGATATTATCCCAAAGAATATCATTTATTTCTTTTAAAGGTTTCTCCAATGTGAGATCCTTTTCCAATGCTTTGACTCTTTTTTCTAATTTGTTCACTTCTCTTGTTTTATCAGCAACACTCATTTTCGAAAGATCATATTTATGTTCTAGAGTGGCCAATTGTTCCTTTGCTTTGTGAAGCTCTATGGCCTGAATGTTCATATCTTCCATTGACTTTGTTAATTCATCAGTGTTCAAATTTGCAGTGTTGCTATGTGACAATTCTACTGGCTGACCTGTTGTTGCTGTACCTGTCACTACTCCTGCTGTAGATACTAGAATATTTTCCTGCTTATCTTTTAATGCATTCTCAAGCTCTTTTTCAGTTGCAGTAAGTTGCTCATTCAATTTTAAGAGAAAATCCATTAGTTCTTCCTCAGAATTTTGTTTGATGATTTTTGCAGTCTGTGGATGTCTTGAGGCCGGTAACTTTAATTGTTTTCTCAGAGCTGCAATATCATCATCTTTTCTCTTGATCAAAGCTTCAATACCTTTCACATCTTTAGGATTATGACCCAAACCAATGATTAATTCCTCTAAAGTTTTGATTCTATTATCCTTAGCCTGGGAGGAGGCTTTTTCAAGCTGCAACTGTGTATTAGTATTATCCAAAGAATCCTGCAAATTATGGGTCATCATTGATTTATCCGTCAGAGTAGAATAAATCATCTCACCTGTTTGCTTGTGTAGCTCAATTTGATCTAAAGGATGGGTATCCTTTACTAAGACTTCAAAATTAGTCCTAACGTAATCTGCAGCTGTCTGAGGCTGCCGCACCTTGGGCTTCAAATGGCTCATTAACATCTTACCCTGTTGGATGTCATAAGCTGACATCAATCTTTCTTGATTTTTCGGAGCCATCTTCAAATATTGGTTTTACACTTTAAGTCTAAGTGGATCGTTCCTGGCCTTTATATTGGTGAATGTTCTTTTGATGTCCCAGGCAGTTTTTACTGGAGGTTTGAAAGAAGATATTTCTGCACTTTGTTGCCTCTTTATTCCCTGTTTTTGAAAATTAGTGGATGTCCCACTACCTGTATCTGTTTGCTGACTGTCTTCTCTTCCCTGACTGTCAGGGATTTCCTGAAATGATTCATCTTCTGGAAGGGGAGTTAATTTCTGCCTTTTAACATCTTGCTGTTCAGAAGAGCCACCAATAGGAGTAGTTGTTTCAGCCTCTCTCTTTTTGCCCTTTTCTATATTCAGAGGAGTTTGTAAAATAGAAATTTCTAGCTCACTGATCTGAGTAGGAGGAATTTGTCCTTGACCTTGTTCTTTAGAAGTCTCTGGTTGCTCTGTCATTATGAATTTTTCAATTATTTGTATATCGGGCTCCTTTTCTTTTCCTTTAGATTCTACTGCTACTGTACTAATCTCCTGCAAATTTTGTTGTAAAGTCCTGGCTGAAGAAGATCCCTGCACCTGTCCAAAAGAATCTAGGTCAAGTATCTTTTCAAGATCTTTCATTACATTTTCAACATTGACCTGCTCACTATCATTTTCAACCAATGTCCCTTCTGTCCATTCATCCATATTAGCATATTGTTCTAATTTTGGGATTCTTTGATGGATGTATGGTGACTGTTTATTTTTCATTCTTCTATCACAGATAAAGTTGTTAGGATCATAAGGCACCCAGTAGAAACTCTTTTGTAGTCTGAGATGGTCTTCTAAAATCCTTTCGGCTTCCTCTCCTGCTTCCCTAGAGTTACAAATGAAGGGACCTAATTGGCTCTTGATCCTGAGTTGAGCCTTTTTCTTTGCATTGCAAAAATGAATTATATCTGAATTATTCATCTGCCTGAAATATTCTAATGCAAAGATTCTCATTGGGACATACTTGGGCAGTTTGAACGGGCATAATTCACATCCATATATCCTGATCTCTGTGTAGTTTTGATATAGGTACCAGTCACCTATCTTGTAATGCTTTGAGAGCTGAAGGATTTTCTTGATTTCATTGTTAATTCTAGGAGGAGAGACTCCTGTCAACAAGGTAGTTGCAGGATGAACAAAAAGGTTGAAAAACTCATTATAGGAATAAGGAGAATCAGAGAAATTGTGAGTAATGGCAGACCAAAAGATGACTAACCTAGGATTCCCTTTGGCATCAAGTTTCTTAACATAAAAAGGGAAATGTTTTGACTGAAAGTAAATCATGAGATGATATATGACAGAAGAATACTTAAATACTCTCTCATTCTCAAATCTCATGAAGTGATCATGGATTTTGTCAGCAATATAAGATGCAAAATCATACTTGACAGCAGGAGGCTGTCCAGGGGTAAAAATGGATAACAATACTAGGGTTAAGTGATCAACATACTCACTAGTATTGAAGCCCATTATGGAAGATATCATGTCTAAAATAACTCTACCCTCATCAGTAAAGAAAGCATAACCATAAGGGGGAGGGTTTTTAGGCTGATGCTCTGGTAACATGAAGGTTTGGCATAGGCGGTTTAACTCTTCATGTGATAACTTAGTAGATTTCTCAAGTAATTCAACCATGGACAGGGGAGTGAGAGCTTGACCAGGTTGGAATTGTAGCATTTCATTTATGGACTGAGCAGTTATTGGGAAAAGGACATTTTGACTTGGGGATAAAACTGCTCATTGGTTGGGATCATACTTTGCGTAGCAATAATGGATTAACTCAGGAAAAATATGGACTGAGGGGAGAAGGTACATAGGAATATTTGATTCCCAAAGTCCAAAGATGTCAGAACCATTCAAATAATTGTCTATGCAGCGGCAAAATATTCGAAGAGGATTCTCACTGAGACGCAAGTCCTTAATTTGAAAATCCATATCAGCTAAAGGCAAATAATCCAAATCCTTGTGAGGGGCATTGATGGGAACGACATTCAGAGCTACAGGAACTTCCATTTCTGGTTCTTGTGGATTCAGAAATGGAATTTCAGGGTTTTTGTGGAAAAGGGGCACAATTACCAGTTTTGGGAATATAATTGCAGTTCTGGGAACGAAAAAGACCAAATTGAACTTCTTTTCAGACCTTAGTGCAGAATTAAAACTAAAACCAGGATTTTTTTAGAGAGTTTAGCGGGGAATTGGAATAAATACCTGTTTACGGGAAATGAAACGTGTTTAAACAGGCGCTGGTTATGACAGAAGAACCCTGAAATACTCGGCTTCAATTCTCTTCAGCAAAGTAACGGTCAGCAAGCATTAACAGTTGGTTTTTGAATTTTGTTGCATGGAAGACTGGCTAGCGCACGGAACAATGAAAATGACGCATACGCAATTTGTTTTATTTACAAAGTCAAAAGGGTGGCGGGGAACAATGAAAATGACCCGAAAAAGATTAGGGCGAATTTGATACGAAATTCGCGTCACAACTCTCCCTCCGTACGCCAGCCAACTTCGGACCCGAAAAAGATTAGGGCGGAATTCATTTGGTATTCGCGTCACAAAATTGGCCGACGTCAGCAGGCTATTTTGGAACGCGAATTTGGTTTGAATTATGGTTTATCGCCGTTTGAAGTCCGTCGGGCTCGACTTTTGAACAATTTTCTTATAAAATTTGTGTTGGTTTTCTTTGATAATACACATATTAAAATCCCGCTTAATAAAGAGACAAAATTGTTGTGCTTTCGGAACCTGAACCGAGGATTGGACATGAGTTAACAAACAAAAGGATAGCGGAACCAGACATGCACCCGTGGTCAAGCCCTCTACCAAAACCACGAGCGGAATCACAAAAGCGGGTTGCCCATATCGCACCGTTTTTGCGGAGTAGGCGGTATTTCCTATTCGCGAGCGATTCCATAGGGAAAGCGACACGTGGCGAAGTGACCCCCGGAAAACCACCGTTTAACCCGCGCCATCGCACGTTAAAGTCCGACGTTGGAAGCCGAGCGAAATTGCCAAGAGTCGTTGATTTGGAGAAGGGCCATCGGACGGTGGTCGCACGTTGAACTTGCTCGGAGGTTAACTAAGGTGTGCGGAGGATAGCCAGGTACGATATGAGTGTTTGATTGGTTATTGATATATATAGGTGGGGCCGGAGTATAATGAAATTGTTTAATTAAACGATTGGCGGATAATTAGCATAAGTCGGGAGCGTGATTGTTGTAAGGCTGGGTGGTGAAATATAGAGCCGAAAGTTCATTACAAGTTATTTATTTAAAAAGAAACGTGGAGTATAAATACAAAGTGTTCGAAAGTTAAAAATTGGTTATAAGGCTTGGAGATAATATAAAGTCGGAATATAAATTAAAGTCCAACCATTGTGGATGGTATTTATTTATCAAATTCTACGAATTTGATAAATAAACCCGAAGAAAGAAGAAGTCAATGAAGACCCAGGCTGGAGGAAAAGAACAGGGTAAACCAGGGGAAAATGCTGACAGAGCGATTGTAGACACACCAGCTCTCCTTAGGGGTCCAATTTCAGTTTTGTTGCGTCACACAATGATCTCTCTTCTCTGGCATTTACTTGTATTGAAGATCACTATTCTAGGAATAAGGAGTTATTTTCTCCAAAAATAACCCTAGCCAAACATTGAAAATGCATCAAGGATATCTTTCTATGCTACATAAGTACATATGTTCTACTTCTAAATCATGTCTTTGAAGTGGTTGTTTTGCTGGAAATTATTCGCTAGTTGGTTTCATACCAAAGTCTTTTTCACATTTTCAGCATCCAATACATGAAAAAGATAATGGTTTAAAACAACATAAATATTTGAAATTTTGCAAGAATTGTCTGGCACACTTTGAATATGAATTTTGAAGTCAAGTGCATGATCCTGTATAGGATCAAGTGTCATTTTCAATACCAAATGTTTCACAAGAAACTTCTCAACATGCTACCCTGCAGTAAGGATTAAATGACAATATTGCATCAACTATTTCCATAATAAAAGTGCACCTCGGCCATAAGACTAAACAACTACAAATGTTGTAGATCTAACAAGACCACACAATCAAATGTGTTCCACAAGGCCAATACTGTATGAAAAATGAAAAGGAGTTTGCAACCAAAAATACCTTAGGCAACTAATTCAATTAGTTACACCAAACCATCAGCAAAAAGGAAAACCAGCCTACTTGGCCTCAATATTTTCAATTGGGTCCTCTAATTCAACCAATAAAAAGGCCAAAACCATAGCATTGAGATACATTTCATTACACTGTCAATAACAATAAAATTTGACTCAGCCATAACCCTTTCCTTTTAGACCACTGGGTAACAAATATGTTTCCTTTCACCTTTGGGTTTTCAAATTATGCCAACCAAATCTAAGACATTTAAGAGGGGGAACTAATACAGCATTAAAAATAAAACCGGAGCACACATCTAACACAACAACCCTCCATGAAAAATTAAAATAACACATTAAAATCGAATATAAGTGGACAAGGAAAGATCCACCGCAGTGAAGTTTCACGTGCAGGTGACCTTCCTTTAAACATAATTTTTTCTCTGACCTACAATTTTTTTGTCACTGAGCCATCCTTGTTGAATTACAACTCCTTTTCCACCTTAGCTCTTGTGTAACTACCTTCTCTCTTGTGTCTGGTAGTCTCGAGTCTCTTAAGCAGCGTTAAAGAAATGGTGAAAAAAAGCTGAAAAGAAGACAATTGTCTGCCATAATTATCAAACATTGCACCCAACTTCTTCCCCTTTCCATTGTTACCCAATGAGGTAGATGTGGCAATTGTTGTCATACTGCCCAAAGTAGAGGCCATCTTCTCTTATCCTGAATATAGAATTACAAGATATTCATATTAGTGTGAACCTTAAAAAACATGACTCCCATTGCTAAAAACCACTTTTAAGTTGTAACAGGTAAACTAAACAACTATCGCAACTTTTGGCAACTTTTGGAGAATTAAGAGAGAAACAACCAAAGATAAATACAACCACAATCCTCATTTTAATGATACCGGACTATATATTTGCATTAAGATAATAGAAAGAAATCACGACTATATTAAGGCCACCACAAAACAATCTTTAACCAGTCTCTCTCGCAGCCTTCAGGTTGCCATGCTAGAGGTTGCATATTTTTAATTTAAATTCTTGACCTCTCGTGCCCATCTATGAATGCATCCAATGGGATATCTACATCCAATGCTCCTTTATATCCCCAAAAACAAATTCCCTACTACAAGAGCACCAGTATTGATGGATCACCCCACACCATCCCACCCCCTAGAAACAGTGAAAAAGGAAACCCGAGAAAACTTCTGAAATATCTCAAGATGACTATATGGGTGGTTCTTATGAATCAACCAACCATTCAGAACATGCTCATCAATCCAAACCATGGTATTATGTGACAATATTCCGAGACTAAAGGAATCGGTTACACCGAAGCTATGTTAGAGAAACCCTAAACTCTCATGAAAATAGGTGAGAAATGTGGCACCACTCGGGGATTGACATGTGCCAATTGGAAAAAGTGGTAGACAATTGGCATGCCCAAACAAAGAGATGATGCAAGAATGACATGAGGGATCAAATATCAGAAAAGGCCCAAATCCGGAGAACTAAAGCTCATCACCAACCTGAGACTGACAACTTTACATGATGTAACCTATGAAATCGTAAATGGAGAAATCATAGTAATAATAAAGTAACCTACGTAAAAATAAATTCGAATTCATCTTGGGAGTGTTAAATGGATAAATCATAGTGAACAACAGGAAACATGCAGAGTTGCTTACAATCAAATATATGAAAAAACACATACAAAACACCTAGATAATAATCATGAACAAGCTTAATATTGAATTGTGAACTGTAAAGGAACTTACAAAATGTGACATTACGAACACAGTCCAAGCGCACAAGAAAAAATATCATGGACGTAATACACAGTTTGACAAGTTGTATTATTGCTCATGGAAAGTTGTGCACACTGTAAAGTCAATTAAAATCCATCATTATCTATACAATAAATACAAGTAATTGATGTAGTATTTTTACTCTAGAAGATGCTTTCTTATGATAATGTTAGAACATATGTTGAAAATGTCAAAACATACAGAATAAGCTCACTTCGTTTCAAGAACAATTTATTGGAGTCGCATGAACTTGGAACAAACCTTCCACGATCTGAAAGAGTAGCAACTAAGTCAACAGTGACTTTTTTGTTGCTACGTTGGATCGAGGGAGGTTTTCTCCAAGATTAAATTGCTCCAATAAATTATTCTCTACTAAATAGGGCCAACCACGTAGAGGTGGAAGCTCTTATGGCTCCTCCCCCACTCCCCCCCCCCCCTCACATCACTCTTAATTCACCAATACCCAATCTATATTTCATTTTTTACTTTCATGAGCATAAAAAAAAAAAATTCAATAACTAATAAAACAATTAAGCAAAGAAGTACGCAAGAAACATTGCAATTATTAACGACGACATAAAATACCCATATAAATGAGTTTTTATAACGCATAAAAAAACGTTCCAAGTATGGTCATTAGTAACGTTTGTCTTATATTTAATATTTTACATTATCGAATTTTCTTTTCTTCTTCCTATTTTTAAAGCTCTAATTACATCATTAATATCATCATACTCTGCTCTGTTTAAGAGTACCCTTTCGACCCTGCCCCTAACGACCTAGTTGCGTAGTCACGATGTGTAGTCTCATCCAGTGACGGGGCATCGCCTACAAAAACAGATAATATTAAATTTTAATTGTCAGTTTTTAAATATCATTAAGACTGGACAGTATGTGTAAAAAAAAATTGCAATAGATATTATTTACAAGGTACAGTTCGCCGGCCTAGTTGCGTAGTCACGATGTGTAGTCTCATCCAGTGACGGGGCATCGCCTACAAAAACAGATAATATTAAATTTTAATTGTCAGTTTTTAAATATCATTGAACTAGTTCGGTAATATTAATAAAAAAAATTCAATGAGATTATTTACCTGGTGCACCAGTTGTCGTTGTTGACCTAGTTGCGTAGTCACGATGTCTGGTATCATCCAGTGACGAGGCATCGCCTACAAAAACATATAATATTAAATTTTAATTGTCATTTTTTAAAATATCATTGAACTAGTTCGGTGTATTAATAAAAAAATTGCAATGAGATTATTTACCTGGTGCACCAATTGTCGCCGCTGACCTAGTTGCGTAGTCACGATGTCTGGTCTCATCCAGTGACGGGGCATCGCCTACAAAAACATATAATATTAAATTTTAATTGTCAGTTTTAAATATCATTGAACTATTTTGGTAATATTAATAAAAAAAATTGCAATGAGATTATTTACCTGGTGCACCAGTTGTCATCGTTGACCTAGTTGCGTAGTCACGATGTATAGTCTCATCCAGTGACGGGGCATCGCCTACAAAAACAGATAATATTAAATTTTAATTGTTAGTTTTTAAATATCATTGAACTAGTTCGGTAATATTAATTAAAAAAATTGCAATGAGATGCACAGTGCACCGATTGTCGGCCCGACCTAGTTGCGTGATCCGATGTACGGTCTCATCCGGTCGCGGGGCATCGCCTACAAAAACGAGATAATATTAAATTTTAATTTTCAGTTTTTAAATATCATTGAACTGAGTTCGGTAATATTAATAAAATTGCAATGAGATTGTTCCACCGAATTTGCACCGATTTATCGGCGACCTAGTTGCGTACTCACGATGTCTGGTCTCATGCAGTGACGGGGCATCACCTGCAAAAACAAATAATATTAAATTTTAATTTTGTCAGTTTTTAAATATCATTGAACTAGTTTAGTAATATTAATAAAAAAATTTGAAATGATATTATTTACCTAGTGCACTAGTTTTCATCGTTGGAACGGTTGCCCTGTGTTCCTCTATGATGGTAGGATGGTCAAGTACAACATTCTTTGTCATTTAAACAAAAAATGCTTGGAGGACACAACCATCAAGGTATAATTAGAAAATATTATAAGTGGAAATTAATTAATGTCATGTCCCTCCTTTGATAGTAGCATTATTCGACTTTAGTCCTACTACGTGATCGGGTTGCACGTGAGGATCATCTACATTTGGCTCTAAAACTGGGTTATTTGCGTCGTCGGTAGTGTTGCTCCCCTGATTTAAACAAAGTTGTTAGACAATAAATTTATGGATGAAAACAAACATATTGAAAGGTTAATGTTTTACCTTATCAGGCATTATGGATCTTGGGACCTGCCCCAAGCTTATGTGACGTTCAACTACGACTTGATAGCCGAAATGGAAAGCGATATTTTTATCTTCCTCTGTTGTTTTTGTTCCGAAGTCATCACCCTAGATTACATATGTCTGTGTATTTTTAATCATATTTGATAGGATTACAAAAACGTTGGAAGGCGATACAATTAATTATAAGATGTTTGCGGCCAATTTCAAGTAGCCGCCCTGGCCTAGCTTGTGATGGCCCTTTTTTTCAATCCTAGCTTTGGTTGCCTTTGAGGTGTCAGGAAACCTAGCATCAAAAGATTAAATTCAGATATGACGTAGCACACTTTATTTTTAGACATAGAAAATTAAAGCTATTGAATTAAAGTTGTAATTTACCTTGCGGGTCCGATTGGCATTTTTCCTTCTTTCTTTTCCTTTTCTCTTTTCGCGTCATGGATGAGTGCTCTCCACTCACTCTGCAGGCTGACGAGAGGCAGCTCATATCTAGGGTTAAATTTCAATTGCGTCCTATAGGTGTCCTTGGTATATTTCAAATATTTTCCGGCTACCCGAGCCACCGTTGTTCTGTCAAATATGCCGACCCCAAAAAGGGTTTCTAGATAATCTAGAAGTTCTTTTTTCAGGTTGGAACTCTGGGAATTCCACCCTGTGCGTATGGTTGAGCCAAAAATTACCAACGAATGGCTCTCCAGATACCTGTAGAACTCATTGTTTCCTACACAAAAAAAAAAAAAAAAAAAAAGAAGAAGAAGATATTATCATTAATTTAAAAATAAGGCGTGATAAATATGTTTAGATAAAAAAATTACATGAAAATAGTTAAAATATTAAAATTTACCCAGGAGTTGTACATGCTTTATGAGGACACCTTCATCGTTCACCAACAACGTGCCATTAATGATGCAATAGGAGAGTACGACACGTGTAGCTCCAGGAAACGCAATAATGTAGTTGGCCATATCAGCCTCATCATTTCCAACACATTCAGCGGTTGGCTGGGTGTCTTCTTGGGCAGGGTGTTTTTCTTGGCTGGCACCTAAAGGAGTAGAAGGTGTACGAGAGGTTTTTTGGGCAATCTCTTGCCCTTGTGTCCCACTACCACCAACACCAGGTTCAGAAAATGCCAGAAAATGCTACATACAAAAGAAATTTTTGTTAGTTTAGTCAGTGTAAAAATTAAAAATCAAACTATCACAATTCATCTCATACAGAACAAAAAAAATATCCTTTTGACTTTTGTTATTCTTTGATATCTTTACGGCTCATAAGTTGTTTTATCTTCTCTTTTGTTTCAGGTGTTTAAGGTGCGTCTATCAAAGTATTGAATTCCGACCTTGCATCTCGTGCCTTTTTTCACAACAAGAACACTAGAGATAGGGATGAAGAAAGCTCTTCCTCAAAGAGGGAATCATCGGGCCATGGCTGAGTTTACGCATATTTGAACAAAATTAATATTATTTCAATTATGTAAATAACTAAAATACCTGAAGATAGAGCAATGATGGCACTTTACATGTTCTTCCGCTGGCCTCTTTCCGCGATCATCTCGTCTCTGGGTTGTTCCTGCATTGCTCTCACCAGTCTGCCACATTGCAATAAAATTATAAATGTAAAAACTTGAAAACAATATCTAACTTAAAAACACAAAATGAAAACTGAAACAATTTCTAATAAGACACCGAACGACAGAGTTAGAGTTTGAAATATGCCTTGCATTGAATTCAGTCCTGGAAACATGTCATTGCACATTAAGGCACCCAAACAAGAGACGAGTTGACAATGAAGACCTTATTGAATATATTGCTGGAGCAACTTCTAGTAAACTTGTTGTGAAGACCTTGAGGACATTTTTGGAGCAACATTGTTGAAAATTTGATGGTATAGCATTGTTGGAGACGATCTTGAAGGGCCTTGAAGTGAAGCTTTTGGAGCAACTATTGAAATATCCTTAGAGCATTTAAGTAAGGAACTTTCTATCTTCCATCACCTTTTTCCTTTCAATATCATTTAAACGATTTTTTTGATATTTAATGTTTGAAATCACGTGATAATTCCTTGATTATATCTGTTTGGGGACTAGAATAATTTCACACTAAACCATGCAAACTTAAAGTAACTTAACGAGATCCATAAAGTAATAACATGAGGAATTCCTGTTTCCTGTTGTCGTCACAGTGCAAATTATTCAAACATGAAGCAATGAAGACATGCAATGTCTGAATTTCAAGATTGATGAACCAATACAAGAATTTAGAAACTACGACTTTGATTCAATACTCTTGTGTCTAACTCCGGGAAGAATCTGGTTGGCCAATCTGAACTTGTATGGTATATTATCATTTCTTAATTGACAATAACTAAAGATTATCCTACATCATCAATTCCTTCCCATTTTGTGTTTTTATGTTATATTCCTTATAAAAGTGTCAAATTTCTCTCAAAGTAAGCAATGAATGAATAAAATAAAAAATAGTTGAGATCTGATTGAGAAATGGTCATTTATTTCTTAAAAGGATCTTCACGATTTCTTTGGTTGTTTTTCATCTCAAGCAATGACCTAGAGAGCTGCTCGTGTTGTAATATAAGAAACAACAGTGCAATGGCCATTTTCGAAGCCAAATGATGTCCATTGAGGACATGGCCTTTATTTAGTTCCCTATTTCATGGGAAGTTTCGGATATAAATGAGAACTTTTTTGTACCATTTCCGGTAGTAAAAAGGAAAAACTTCTTACTGCCATGAAATAATTTACCTTTCCTTTTTCAAGATAATCTAAATCACAAAAAATATAACTATCTTGCACACATTCTTGGATAATGTGAAAGTGGAGAAGGAATACCCTGCACAAGTGATGCACATGTACATGAACACTAATATATTTTTGTAGTTGAAATGCAATGCTTGTTTTCATTTATTTGTAGGATTTTTAAACGAAGAAGAAATAATAGAGCGCGATTTAATAAGCGTTTCTTTGGGAAAAATTTAAATCTTGTATTGGGTGATGAAGATAATAGAGTGTATTGAATCTTGATTCTTGACATTGTGTTTGACTTGAATAACTCAAATGATTATAAATATCGATGAGTTCTTTTTTCAAGTATGTCACTCAAAACTCTTATGTCAAAGCATTGTATGATGGCTAGCATTTGCTTGTTTCCATTTCTTCAGTTCAATGTAAAAATTATATTAATATTTTGGAGCACGAATGATAACTACAATTATTTTCTCTGCAGTATATCCGGCCCCAAGATTATGAAATTTTTTCTCAAGTGGAGCTATTTGGTTAGGTGTGAGTCCCAGCCCTCTATAGGAGAAGGAGCTGCGGTAAGAACTTACCATTTTACGGGCGAGGGCAATCTTTGATACTGCACCGAAAGTGAGGGCGAATGTTTATTCTGCAAGGTTCCGGGCGAATGCGAGGGCGAATGCGGGGAGGCGGTGCGTGCACGGGCGGAGGGCGTGCGCGCGTGATATCGGACGTTAATGTAGCACACATGTGCATTTGAACACTAATATATTTTTGTAGTTGAAATGCAATGCTTGTTTTCATTTAAATGTAGGGTTTTTAAAGCAGGGAGAAATAATGGCTGCCAAATTAATAAGAATTTCTTTGGGAAAAATGTAAATCTTGTATTGGGTGATGAAGATAATACAAGGTATTGAATCTTGATTCTTGACATCTAGAGATAACCCTACAGCCTAACACAATCCAATGGAATTGACCAAAAAAACCCAAATAGAGTCAACCCTACTATAGGGAAAGACTCGCAGTAAGAACTACCATTTGCAAGAGTAGGGGTAAGATCTTGCCCATTGTAGGGCGAGGGGCGAATGCGGGGAAAAATTCTGTTACGCAGGGGCGAGGGCGAACGGCGAGGGCGAATGCTGAGGGAAAATTCTGTTCTGCAAGAGCTGAGGGCGAACGCTGAGGGCGAATGCTGAGGGCAAATTCTGTTCTGCAAGAGCTGAGGGCGAATGCTGTTCTGCAAGAGCCGAGGGCGGATGCGCGCGTGATATCAGACGTTAATATAGCTATTGCGACGGATACGAAACAATAAAATCATAACGTGCATATAAGTTTCGTTTTTGTATTTTAGCGCGCATATAAGTGTCGTTATACCGACGGTGGAAAAGGCGTCGCTATTGCAACGAAGGCCTCCAAACGTCGCAATTACGACACTTAGACATTGTGTCGAACTTGTAGTCGTCGCAATAGCGACGCGTTGGGCCATAGTGTCACCAGTGCGACGTCTTCCTCCAAACGTCGCAATGGCGACACTTTTCTAAGTGTCGGTATGGCGACACCTTTCTATAAACGTCGGTATAGCGATGGTTTCGGGCGGGATGGAAAAAAATTGGGGAAATTTCCGACATTTGGTCAAAAGCGTCGGAACCAAGTGTCGGAATTTGCGCCAAATGTAGTAGTTATCTTGCACATATAGTGCGCCACACTTCATCAGCTTACGAATCCCGGATTGATAAATTAATTTAGCAATTTAGGACACACTAAATTGAGCAAACAATAATCATTAAATGTAGGAATTTACAGGGTAAGTTCCTTAGATCAAGAACCAAATGTCACCGCTCACAAACAGATCACAAAACAATACACCAGTATAATCACATGGTTAAAACCTTCAAAGAAGGAAACAGTCCACGGCCTGAGCCAACGCGGCCACTTCAGGCAATTTATTAATATAAAAAGAAAAGTTACATATGTTTCTCTCATAAACAATTATCGGAAAAATTACCCTCCATGCTCTTTAAATAGAGATCATGGATCAATTATGTGTTAAGCCATGGATCAAGTGTTGATAATACCGAGGTGAGAGATAACCGTCGGATCACTACAAAGCATGATCGTCGGATTATAAGTTACAAATGTACATGGTAAAGAATCACACTTTACCTAACTCTACACTAGACTAAGTTATTCTTAACTATTTCCTATGTGTCGGAATATCCTAACATCCCCCCTTAAGAAAAACTTGGGATAGGATTGAAGGATTTACAAAGGTGACACAAAAGGAGCCTATTTCCTATGTGTCGAAATATCCTAACATCCCCCCTTAAGAAAAAATTGGGATAGGATTTAAAGATTTACAAAAGTGACACAATAGGAGAAGGAATGAGGCATTAGAGCCTATTCCCCCTTAATGACAACTTTCCTGAACTCCAAGCATGGATCGATGTTTGGAAAACTTTTCTTCTATGGGAGCCTTCGTAAATATATCGGCTACTTGATCATTGGTTGGACAGTACTGCACTTCAAGAACATGATCATGAATGAGATTTCTGGTGAAGTGTGTGTGGAGTTCAATGTGTTTCATACATTGATGCTAAACTGGATCTTTACATAGCTGAATGGCACTCTGATTATCACACCAAAGTGTAGTTGGATGCTACTGATGAATAAAAAATTCAAATAGAATCTAACGAAGCCACATGGCTTCCTTACTGGCTTCAACTGCACCATGGTACTATGCTTCTGTTGAATAAAGAGATATGGCACTGTGTTTTTTACAAGACCAAGTAATAGGTCTTGAACCAAGAGTGAATACATATCCTATAGTAGACTTTCGATCATAAGGGTCACCATCCCAATCAGAATCAGTGAAACCAATCAACAATGGAGATGCTCCTGCACTGTAATGAATCCCGAACTGGACTGTACCTCGAATATATCAAAGTATTATTTTAGTTGCTTTCCAGTGGCTTTCATGAGGTTGATGCATAAACCAAGCGACAAGACCAACGGCAAAGGAAAGCTCAGGACGAGTGTGGGTTAGATACAGAAGTTTACCATCAAGTTGACGATATAAGGTAGCATCAACTTCAGGGGTAGTACAAGTGACTGAAAGCTTGAATCTAGAGTGAAAGGGATAAGGGGCTGGCTTACAGTCTTCCATGTGAAATTTATGTAGAATATCACAAGCATACTTGGATTGAGAGAGGGTAATTCCTTCCTTGGATTGCAAGACTTGAAGACCAAGGAAATAATGCAAGTGTCCTAAGTCTGTCATTTCAAACTTCTTTTTGAGGCTAGAATTCACATGGTGTATATGGTTTGGATCACTACCAGTAAGGATAAGATCATCAACATAAAGAACAAGGATGGTGAAGGACTTACCCACTTTCTTGGTGTAGATAGTGTTGTCAGAATGACACCTAGAAAAGCCATTATCTAAAAGAAATCTATCCATTTTGGCATACCAAGCCTGAGGAGCTTGTTTGAGGCCATAGAGAGACTTCCTAAGGTGACAAACAAGGCTAGAGTAATTTTGGATAAAGCCAGGGGTTTGTTCCATGTAGATTTCTTCATGTAAATCTCCATGTAAGAGGGCAGATTTAACATTCATCTGATGGAATTCCAATTTAAAGGAAGCAGCAAGGGAAAGAACAAGGTGGATAGAATTCATTTTGGCAACATGGGAGAAGGTTTAAGTATAGTCAATGCCTTCAACTTGTGAAAATCGTTTAGCGACAAGACGAGATTTATCACTGTTATGTCTATCCACTTTTCCATCTGGTCCAAACTTTATTTTGTAAACCCATCTGCATCTGACAAGTTTTCTTCCTTTTGGAAGAGGAACAAGATCCCAAGTATCATTCGTCAATAAGGAATGATATTCTTCATTCATAGCTTCATCCCAATTTGGATGACCGGAGGCTTCTTCAAAGGTTTATGGATCAGGATTTTCTGGAACTTGAGCCAATAATGAAGAATCTCTTTCGAACTGAGAATGTGTACGTCGTTGAACAAAAGGGTCACCTGCAAGAGAACTTGCTGCATCCCGAGTAGAGCAGACCCATTTTGGAAGCGGTGGAGCATAAGGAAAAATTTCAAGAGGTGGAGGAGGATTTTCATCCTCATTGTCATCATCTGAACTAGAAGGAATGCCATTAAAAATATAAGAGAGAGAGAGAGAGGTGGCAGATATGCCGAATTAGGCTCATAGGCCAAAGGTGGTAAAACCGCCGAACTAGGCTCACAGGCTAATATATTTTCATCAAACTTTACATCTCTTCTAATGATTATATTTTTGGATTTTGGTTGAAGAAGTCTATATCCTTTGAATTCTTTAGAATATCCAACAAAAATACATTTTTCACTCGTAGGTTCTAAGGCTTTATGTTTCACATCTAGAATATGGGCCCAAGCATCACTTCCAGAAACATGAAAGTGACTTACATCTGGTTTGATTGAGCTCCAAGCTTCTTCTGGAGTTATATTCTTTAAAACCTTAGTAGGAGTGTGATTTACTATGTAATTTTCACAGCTAATGGCTTCTGCCCAAAAATTGAGACCAAGTCCTTTAGATTGAAGCATACAATTAGCCATTTCTTTTAAGGTGCGATTCTTCCTTTCAGCTACACCATTTTTTTGTGGAGTATGTGGAACAATATGTTGCAATTGAATGCCATGCTCAATGTAGAAGTTGATAAATTTGTTTTTAACATATTCTCTGTCATTGTCTAATCTTAACTTAAGAATTTGATGTCCAAATTGTTTCTCAACAAAGGCCTTAAAGGTCAGGAACATGTTAAAAACTTCACTCTTGAGTTTTAAGAAATATACCCAAGTGTGTCTGGAAAAATCATCAATGAAAGTTAAGAAGTACTTGCAACTAGAGAAATAAACAACAGGAAGTGGACCACATAAATCACTGTGCACAAGCTACAAAGGGGCTGAAGAGTGCCAAGAGGCACATTTTTCAAAACTATCCCGATGATGTTTTTCGAGTACACATCCGGAGCAAACACCATCTCGGCAAGATAGCATAGGAAGGCCTGTCACCATACTTTCCTTACATAGAGTTTGAAGGGAGCGGTAGTTTAAGTGACAAAATCACTCATGCCAAGTTTGCTCACATCATCATTATGAGCAACAAAAACAGAGGGAAGACGTGATGACCCAAAGTTGTCAAAATTATACAACATTGTGGAATCATAAGCAATGCCAGTAGCTAAAAAATGTTTAGGATCTTTGAGGTCCTTGATTACAACATCATTGAGGTGAGAATTCCACTATTTTCCCTTCACTTGAATGAGGTATCTGATAAATAAATAGAAGGTTGCATGACAAGGTAGGAAAACATAGTACATCATTGAACTAACCATTATCTAGATGAATGGTTCCAGATCCTACAACATTAAGAGATCTATCATCACCAACATAAATATGTTTGGTGTTACAATAATTTAAAGAAGAAAACATGGATTTATTTTTAGCCATGTGGTAAGAAGCTCCAGAATCAATGAGCCACTCATGAGAAGGAGAAGAAGAAGATACATTTAATGCATAACCAGATCTTGATGCTTGACAACCACAAGCAGAAAGTGCCATTCTTGAAGATGAAGGTGAAGAGTGATCCAAATTGATGTTGTGCTTCTTCATTTTTGGTTCTAAGGCTTCCATCTTCTTAAAACATTTGGACTCTATATGTCCATCCCGATTGCAAAAGTTGCAATGTCTATCCGTCTTCTTCCCTTTGTTTTGATTTGCCTTATTATTTTGGTGATTTGATTTTTCAGTTTGCAAGTGAAATTGCTTAAGGCCCTTGTTTGGTATAGGACCATATTTTTTAGGATGCTACTTCTTGGGATTCTTTTGATATGGTTGGTGTTGGGCTGCTAAGGCTTTATTAGAAGCATTTCTAGCAGTGATAAGACCAAGTTGTAAAAGTTTTTTTTAGTCTCTTATCAAAGAATCGCAAAAGGAATCAAAAGAGGGATTCTTGTAGGTGGTTCCTAAAGAAATGATGGCTTATCTAGTGGAATGGAAGCTGGAAGAAAATACAGAGTAAATAGGGCCAAGCTTAGCAAGAATGCAATAGATGAGGCTACCATCGTCCTTTTTGATCTTACAACCTTCTAAAATAATTCTGAGGATCTTAAATTTGGACAAAAAATCTTCAATGGAGGAGAAATTATTGGGGTCCAAAGTAAGAAACTCATTTTCAAGTTGGTGGGCCCTGATTTGATTTTGAATTCCAAAAACAGTTTTTAGCTTTTCCAAGGCTTCATCAGGGGTGTCAATGTCAAGGATATGAAATCAAAGATCTTGAGAAATGGACATTCCTATCAACCCTCATGCTTGATCTTGTTTATTTTCCCATTTAGCATCTTTATCATCATTGGAAGGTTTAGTTTATCGTCCTGTTGCTATTCTATAAAGCCCTTTACTTATAAGTATATCTACCATGTGAGGTAGCCATTGGAAATAATTGGTGCTGTTAACAATAACCAGGCATGCACTTTCCATTTTAAAAAAAAACTAAAGCTGAGAAAAGCTAAAAATAACTGCTCCAATGGAAAGATCTCAAAAAATTAGGCCATTTAAAAAAAAACGGCTCGAAAACGGCTTCCGAATGAAGAAGTTATGACTTTTGAAAAATCTAAGTTGTAGATGTTGAATAGTTGCAGGAATGGGATGAAGTGCGGATTTTTTAAAAAAATTCCGCCCCTTTTAACAATTTTTTTTTACAAAAGAATATTGAGAAGGAGACTTGAACCCAAGACCTCTATTCTCATAAAATAACCCCTCACCAAGTGAGATAGTAAAAGGATCACGTTATTGTATGAAAGGAGGAAGGAGGGTTTGTTTTTTTTTGTTTTTACTCTTCGGTATGCGTGCCTTCTCCTACACAACAAAACACAAAAACCAAGCAAAAATAAAAAAGAAATGCAAAGCCTTGCGGCAGAATGTTAGGTTTTCGGTTAGCCTTTCCGGAAACTATCACTTTTTTCACTATTTCTGATTTCTCGAGATCACACAAAGACGTGGGGAAAGAGCATACGTAGCAAAAACAAATCCCTTTTTCCTGTTTTTTATTTTTCGAGATCGCATGCAACGCACAACAAAGAGCATACACAGAGAAGAGGGTATAGATCCGGTAAATAAATAAAACCTAAAAAATGAAAATGAAAAGAGGGAACCAAAATAACCAGAACTATTAACAAATATAACTGCAAACCAGATGCTTTATACCTCCAGATCTAAAATGTCATAACTTGGGCAGCCGGAAACCTTCTTGCATTAAATGAAAGGCGTTACTCATAGTAATAGATGCTTCAAACACAACCAAGTAGTTCTCCAAGCCAAAAATTTTCAGAAATAGTAGATCTACAAAACAACATTTGCATGCAGTCAAACCGGCTTCAGATTTTGATCAACAATGGATGCGGCCCTCAAAATAGCTTCGATACCATGTATGAATTTACAGGGTAAGTTCTTTAGATCAAGAGATAAAGGTCACCGCTCACAAACATATCACAAATCAGTACACCAGTATAATCATGTGGTTAAAACCCTCAAAGAGGGAGACAGTCCACGGCCTGAGCCAATGCGGCCACTTCAGGGAATTTATTAATATAAAAAGAAAAGTTACATATGTTTCTCTCATAAATGGTTATCGGGCAAATGAACCTCCATGCTCTTTAAATATAGATCATGGACCAATCAGGTGTTAAGCCACGAATCAAGTGTCGTTAATACCGAGGTGAGAGATAACTGTCAAATCACTACAAATCGTGACTGTCGGATTATAAGTTACAAATGTACATGGTAAAGAAACACACTTTACCTAACTATACACTATACTAAGTTATTCTTAACTATTTCCTATGTGTCAGAATGTCCTAACATTAAATGCTCTTTAGTATTACTAATATGTTATGTTAAATTTCTATTTGTTTGCAAGCAAGTTTCAGAGAATCCTTCATTGCTCTCTTAGCTTACTTATCTGTTGTTTTTAGGAGCTTCTTAGCCTAGTTGATATTGAAGAATCCTTCATTGCTCTTCAAGTTTATTATGCTATCATCTTAGAAGTTTTTTCTTGTTTACTAGTTTGTTAAAGGATCCTTGATTTCCCATTAACTGACTATTCACACAACTCCATGTTTATTTCATTCTCCTTTGACCTACTTGGATCCATTTGGCCTTGTCAACTTGCCCTTTGAACTATCCTTGACTCATTTTTACATTGTCTCAAAGACCCTTGCAGACTCCATAGCCCAATGGATTGATCCTCTCTTATTCTACCTATTTCTCTTGACAATCTACCCAACCAAAAACAACAAACAAACCCTACATTTAACAACTAGCCTAAAATCAAAACCTAAAAGCAAACACTTTCACACCCTTTGCATGAAATAGAGAGAGCCCTCTTTGAGTCTAGGAAGGTTAGGTCGTAGGACTCCAAAGATTGGTTTAATGTTACCCTATGAATTTGGTCTTACCAATCTGCCAAATCATGAGATCCTAAAATAATTATGATCATAGTGGGACCTTCTAAATAAATAACATCTTAGACATCCTTAAGACCTCACAAAACCCACAAACATCCTTAGAGTGGGATTCAGTTGTTGATGGTGGACAACAAATACATCCTTAAATAGTAAACATCCTCCACCTGGCGACTCCACTAGCCTCCAGTAGGCCTACTAACCCCACTAGTTCTTATAGAATCCCCTGGGAATGCATTAAGCAATCCCAATCATGCTGATGGTGGAAATAAAAGTTGAAATCTTCCACCTGGAGACTCCACAACCCTCAATATACCTAAAGAATCCACTGGTAGAGAACTTTAAACTGGTTGAAAAGATGCAGTGACCCCTTTCTGATTTACAAACATGGATCCAAGAATACAATGAAGATATGCCTCAATGAGTAGAGATCATATCCCTGGATTCCCACACAAAATTCCTCAAATAAATTGGATAAAAAACATACCTATATTTCAAGATGAAAAAGTTGATGACCCCTCGTTACATCTCATCAAATTTCATATACATGTATGGAGGCTAAAATTTGAATGGCACGAGGACTGCCTCATGAAAATGTTTATGGAAAAATTAGAGGGTAAGGCAAGGGAATGGTATGAAGGTTTGAAACCAAGTAGTTTTTTTTTCCTTAAAAGATCTCCACAAGGTGTTTTATGAGAATTATAAATATTATTGTCCATCTTTATCATTAGCTGAAAATTGTTGTGATCAATCTAAAGATTTCATACAATACCTTGTAAACATTGATGAAGATTTAGGGAACTGGCATCCTGAAGATATATTAGAAGAACTCCATGCATTTCATACTCAAGATAACTATTATGACAACCAAGAAGAGTTGGTTGAGGATGAAATAAATCAGGAAGTAAAGGAAGATCTTCAGGATCTCTCTGAAGGCACAATTGATGACTTACCATCTCTTCTAGGAGAGGGTCAAGAAGACATTCAACCTCAAAATCAGCCTTCACAAGAGAAAGATAATTTTTGTAGTTCTATCCTAAGAAAGAGAAAGATGCCTCCCATTTTAACTGAAGAGGAAATAGATCAGACTGTAAGCATGCAACCAGCCTCTAAACCTTCATGTGAACATAAAATTTCTATGTATTTTCCTACTAATCCAATATGTTTGATTGGTGACATTAATTATGTTGATGATTCTCCAAAGTTTGATCAGTCTGATGATGATGATGTTCTCCAAACAGAAGCTAATATTGCAAAGAAATTAGCATTTGATTTGTGGGATGAAGTTCAATATCATCAGCTTGAAAATAGTAATCAGCTAATACAGGTCACCTATGATACTGATGAGGAATGTTTGGAAAGTTTGGAAGTAAGTGAAGGATCTTTGACTCATTGTTCTACTTTATTCAGTCTATCAGAAATAACTTTCATGCGATTGGAAATCAGAAATCTTTCAGTCTGGATGTTGAGGTTCGAGAGGATTATGAACTTACTGAGAAAGTTGTAAATGAGACACCTTTTCCTGAAATGGTTGAGGAAATCATTTGGGACATGGAATTCTCCTCAGCTTCAGATTTGCAGCCACCAAGTTCCATTGAAGTTCAAATTGCAGATGAAGGCTTGGAAATTGATAATCACAAGAGTGCTCTTGCTCATCAACATGATGGCCTTCAAATAGATTTCAGCCCACTCAATCAAAGCATCTCAGTTTTGTTAGAGGAAAACATTGCAATATATGATGAGACTGATAGTGCATATGATCATGAGGAAGAGATGGATTTTCTTTCCCAAAAGAACCCCAAACTCAGTCAAGTGGAGGAAGAAGTAGTCCTGGATCAAGCTTATTTCTCAAATCCTCTAAGCCAGGTATTGTTTCAATATCCCTTTGCTATTTCATTAGAGACAGTTGAAGAGGGAGTAAAATATGTCAAGATTAGTTTGATACAAGGTTTACAGAAAATTTTAGGCACTACTGTTCAAACACAATTGAAGTGGGAGTGTGATGCAGGGGCATTAGACACTAGCCAACAATGTAGGAGGTTTTGTCCACATGTAGTGGCTAGGAGGGTTCGAAATCACTTGAATTGTAACAGCTAGGTGTCAATACCTCAGCTGACTAGATTATTTATCTTAGTTAGAGTTAGTGGAAGTCGAATAGTTCAGTTAGTCTATCTGTCATATTTCAGTTAGTTGAATTATTGTAATTAGGCTGTTGATTTTCTACAACGGTCCTCACAGAGGAACCAGAGAGCCACATTGTAATATGTATAAATTGTATTCTCCAGATGTAGAAGAGGAGAGAGAAAGAGGAAGAGAGGTTCCTGCAATAAATATGTGCATTGCTTCCAGTTAAATGAATTTCAATTTCTGTTGAGTATCTAACTGTCTTGTGTCGTTATTTGTGAAGAAATTGGTTTAACTGTGAAGTGATTGGACTCTGTATATATATATATATATATATATATTTGTTGAATTAACTTTCTGTATAGGTTCTGTATTCCTTGGTCCATTATTTCTCTTAAATTTAATTGGATAAACCCTGTTGGATTAACACCACTCGCAGGCGGGGTCTGTGCAGAGGAACCATGGTTGCGAATGTTGTTTGAATGGTAGAATTCCCGCTTTACAACGGGATAGATTTTTTTGATATCATAACCCTGACCTAAGTTAACGAATTAAAAGGATAGCTCAACCCCACGTGAACCCTGATTAAACATTATTCCAAAACCACAAGTGGAATTTCAGAAGTGGGTTTCCCATATCGCACCGCTTTTGGTGTGAAAGTGGTTTTCCCCGGTCACGGAGCAATTCCATAGACCTGTTGACACGTCGCGAGGTGGACCCCGTAAAACCATTGTTTAACCTGCGCCATCACACGTTAACATTCGTACCAGTACACCGAGCGATATTAACGAGAGCCGTTGATTTGGGCGAGGGCCATCGGACGGTGTTCGGCTAACGGAGATGCACAAATGATAACCGAAGTGCGCAAGCGATAACAAGGTATGGTGCATGCATTTGGTTGGTCGTAGAAGTGGGCCCGGAACCAAGGTTTATTATACAGTTGATTATTCAAATTAGAGCGTTGGTTTTAATATAAGGTTTCGAGGATTTAAAACATTGGTTATAAGGTTGGCGGTGTCATATAAGGCCGAGAGATTCAATTAAATTGCAAAGGTCGTGGATAAAGTTTATTTATCAAATTCCACGAATTTGATAAATAAAACTCCGTGGAATAGATATAAGTGGACCACGTGGAATCCAAAGAACGGGGTTTCGGACAGAAGGTGCTGACAAATAAAATTTGACCAACTCTTCGTGGGGTTGACTTTCAGCTGTTGTTGCGTCATTTGTGGTATCAGAGCCGTTGTTTGAAGTTGTTTTTGCTGACATGGCAATCCGAGTTGGTAGAGGTGCTGGCAGAAGGAGGTCCATTGCCAACGCAGAGGTGTTGGGGATGTTGCAGAGGGTCGAGGCTAGAATGGATGTCATAGAGCAAAGACAGACCAGAGATCCTGAAGACATCAGCGAACCTGAAATAGAAGAAGCTGAAGAGAATGTTGAGATTCCTCCTGACATGAGGCTCCTCAGAACTGTTCTAGGGTTTGCAGTTAAGCCCAGAATTGAAGTGTCGAGCTATGCAGGGGGACTGAATCCAGAGGAGCTAGTGGACTGTATAAATTAATTGAACAAGTGCTTTAATTATGAAGAAATAAGTGAAGATAAAAAGGTCAAGTTTGCAGTAGCAACGCTGAAAGGACATGCTGCACTTTGGTGGGACGGAGTGCAGGCAGAAAGGAGGAGAGTTGGCAAGCAACCTATCAAGAGCTGGACCAAAATGATGGCTAAATTAAAAGGTAAATTCTTGCCTAGTGATTACCAGCTGACATTGTATAAGCAAATGCAGAACCTGAGACAGAGGTTGCTGACAGTAAAGGAATACACAAAGGAATTCTACAGAGTGAGCATAAGGGCTGGGAAATTCCAAGATACACCTGAGAAGACTGCCAGATATGTGAATGGTCTCAAGCTAGAGATCCAAGATGAGATTGGTCTCCTGTCTCCTAAGACAGTGGAAGAGGCCTATCAGATGGCCTTGAAAGCAGAGGAGAAACTCCTGAGGAAACAGTCTGCCAAGAACATAGGTACTTTCCATGGGAAGGGAAGTCAGGGTGGTAGAAGAAAGCCTGCTACACCCAGGGATGGAGCTAACAGTAGCTCACCTCAGAATGTGTCCACAGAGGATGATGCAAGGGGCAGAAGGGGTTCTTACAGAGGAAAAGGAAGAGGAGGCAGAGACAGAGGCAGAGGTAGAGAGTTGAGGTGTTATAGATGTCAACAAGTGGGACACAAGCACTATGAATGTCCAGAGAATGTGGGTGCTGGTCCAAGAAATGCTGTTGTTGCCCAGGCTAGAGAAGAGGCAGAAATTGAAGAAGAAATTCTTCCAGAAAGGGGAGAGTCCTTAGTGGTAAATAAGGTCCTGTTGAAGCAAGCCAAAGAGGTCACTGAGCCTGCACAAAGGAAGACTTTGTTTAGGAGCATATGCAAAGTCCAAGGGAAATGCTACCAGCTAGTCATTGATAGTGGCAGCACAGACAATCTGGTTTCCACTGAGGTAATAGAAAAATTGAAGTTGAAGACAAGGGAGCATCCAACTCCCTACAGGGTGTCCTGGCTGCATAAGGGGCACCAGCTGGTTGTGAAAGAACAGTGTAAGATAGAGCTGAAAATGGGAAAATACAAAGATAAGGTCTTGTGTGATGTGATGCCCATGGATGTGTGTCATATACTGCTGGGTAGACCTTGGCAGTTTGACAGAGCAGCAGTGCATGATGGCAAGAAGAACACTTACAAGTTCTTCAAGGATGGGGTACATCATACATTGATACCCATGGAAGAAGGGGAGCCATCCAGAAGAGTGATTGATCCAAAGACCTTGTTGCTGAGCGAGAAGGAATATCTGCAGCAGATAGAAGAAGAAGAGGTAAGTTTTGCTTTAGTTTGCAAACCTAAGGTAGTTCTTACTTCTACAAATATTTCTGATTTACCAGTAGAAATCCAAGAGATGTTAGATGATTACTGTGTCATTGTTGTGGATGATTTACCTGATGAGCTTCCACCTGTGAGAAAGATCAGCCATCAGATAGATTTTATCCCTGGTTCAAATCTGCCAAATAAGGCAGCCTACAGAATGACTACCAAGGAAAATGAGGAAATCAGGAGACAAGTACAGGAGTTGGTGGACAAAGGACTAATCAGAGAAAGTTTGAGTCCATGTGCTGTACCAGCAGTATTGAGCCCAAAGAAAGATGGAGGCTGGAGGATGTGTAATGATTCCAGAGAAATTAATAAGATCAAAATCAGGTACAGATTCCCTTTGCCCAGAGTTGAGTACTTAATGGACTGTTTGAGTGGTGCTAAATATTTCTCAAAAATAGATTTGAAGAGTGGATACCATCAGATTAGAATAAGAGAGGGTGATGAGTGGAAAACTGCCTTTAAAACAAATGAAGGACTGTATGAGTGGATGGTAATGCCTTTTGGGTTGTCAAATTCACCTAGCACTTTTATGAGACTTATGAATTAAGTATTGAAAGAATTCATTGGTAAATTTTTGATAGTGTATCTGGATGATATATTAGTTTTCAGCAGAACTAAAGAAGAACATTTAAGGCATCTTAATCATGTTTTGAAGAAGCTGCACCAGGAGAAACTGCTGATAAATCTGAAGAAATGCTCATTCATGAAGGAAGAGTTGGTGTATTTGGGGTTTGTTGTTTCTGCAGAAGGATTGAAGATGGACCCAGAAAAGGTTAAGGCAATTGTGGAGTGGCCTTCACCCATGAATGTTTTTGAGGTAAGAAGTTTCCATGGACTTGCTAGTTTTTACAGAAAGTTTATAAGAAACTTTAGTAAGATTAATGCACCCATAATAGAGACAATAAAGAAGAGAAAACAGCCATTTAAGTGGACTGCTAAATCAGAAAGAATTTTTAAATTGTTGAAGCAAAAGATAACAAAGAAGCCTGTTTTGATTCTGCCTGATTTTACTAAACCATTTCAAGTGAAGTGTGATGCCAGTGGAGGTGCCATTGGAGCTGTGTTGAGTCATGATGATAGGCCTGTGGCATATTTTAGTGAAAATATGAATGACATCAAAAGAAATTATTCCTCTTATGAGAAGGAATTATATGCAATTGTTCAGGCACTGAAGAAGTGGAGACATTATTTGATGTCCAGGGAATTTGTATTATATTCTGACAATCATGCTTTGCAGTATATTGTACAGCAACCCAAGTTGAAACATAAGCATGCTAAATGGGTTGAGTATCTCCAAAGTTTTAATTTTTTTTTGAAACATATAAGTGGCCAAGCCAATAAAGTAGCTGATGCTTTGAGTAGGAGGCACATGCTTGTTCAAGAAACAAATTTTGAAGTTGTAGGATTTGATTTTCTCAAAGAATTGTATAAAACAGATCCTGATTTTAAGGAAGCATTTGAAGCATGTAGTAACCCTGTTTTAACAGATAGAAGCCAGTGGCTAGATTATTTCCTGCAGGAGGACTTGTTATTCAGAAGAAGCCAACTGTGTGTACCAAAATGTTCCATGAGAGAAAATTTGATCAAAGAGAAGCATAGTGGAGGACTTGCTGGACACTTTGGTACTGATAAGACTTATGAGCAGCTGAGTCACTTTTATTTCTGGCCCAAGATGAGACCAGAAGTGGAAAAATTTGTGAAGAATTGCAAGATTTGTCAATATGCCAAAGGAAGGAGCCAGAATGCAGGATTGTACACTCCCTTGCCTATTCTAGACAGGCCTTGGGACATGGTGAGTATGGATTTTGTTCTAGGATTGCCCAAGACTCAGAGAGGGAATGATGCAGTCTTTGTTGTAGTGGATAGATTCTCCAAAATGGCACATTTTATCCCATGCTATAAAAATAATGATGCCACCCATGTTGCTAACTTGTTCTTTAAAGAAGTTGTTAGATTGCATGGGTTGCCCAAGAGTATTGTTTCAGACAGAGACACCAGATTTGTGGGGCACTTTTGGAGGAAATTGTGGAAGAAACTTGGTACCAAACTGAGTTTCAGCTCAGCTTATCATCCCTAGACTGATGGACAAACTGAGGTGGTGAATAGGAGTCTGGGAAATTTGTTGAGGAGTCTTGTAGGAGAACATCCCAAGCAATGGGATCATATTTTTCCCCAGGCAGAATATGCATATAATGACTCACCAAATAGAAGCACAGGGTAGAGTCCATTTCATGTTTTTTATGGAATGCACCCTAGAGGAATATCAGAGTTAAGAAATTTGGGAAAGGCAGAGCTAAGGAGTGTAGATGGTGAGGAGTTTGCTTCAGAGATCCAGGCCATACATGAACAAGTGAAACAACAACTACAAGGCAGCAACATCAGATACAAAAGCAGAGCAGACTTGAGCAAAAAAGAAGTTTCTTTTGAAGTAGGAGATCAAGTTTTGGCACACTTGAGAAAGGAGAGATTCCCAAATAAGCAGTACAACAAATTGAAGTTCAAAAATATTGGGCCTTGCAAGATACTTAGGAAGTTTTCTGCAAATGCTTATGAGATTTAATTACCTCCTGATGTTGGAATATCTCCCATTTTTGATGTTTCAGATTTGTACAGATATGAAGATGATGGTGCAGAAGAAGGGTCAGTAGACAAGGAACAGATTGAGTGGAAAGAGCAGCTACCTCTAGCACAGCCATTGCAACCAGAGAAGATATTGGATAAAAGGGTGTTAAGAAGGACCAGAGGACGAGAGTACTTTCAGTACTTGATAAAATGGAATGATAAGCCAGAGGAAGATGCCACTTGGATGACTGAAGAAATGTTGCAGAAGATAGGTAGATCAGTGGAAGAGCTCATGGACAGGAGCCCATGAAGAAAATTTCCCTCGGGAGTGTGATGCAGGGGCATTAGACACTAGCCAGCAATGCAGGAGGTTTTGTCCACATGTTGTGGCTAGGAGGGTTCGAAATCACTTGAATTGTAACAGCTAGGTGTCAATACCTCAACTGACTAGATTATTTAGCTTAGTTAGAGTTAGTGGAAGTCGAATAGTTCAGTTAGTCTATCTGTCATATTTCAGTTAGTTGAATTATTGTAATTAGGCTGTTGATTTTCTACAATGGTCCTCACAGAGGAACCGGAGAGCCACATTGTAATATGTATAAATTGTATTCTCTGGATGTAGAAGAGGAGAGAGCAAGAGGAAGAGAGGTTCCTGCAATAAATCTGTGCATTGCTTCCAGTTAAATGAATTTCAAATTTTGTTGAGTATCTAACTATCTTGTGTCGTTATTTGTGAAGAAATTGGTTTAACTGTGAAGTGATTGGACTTTGTATATATATATATATTGGTTGAATAAACCTGTCATATAGGTTTTGTATCCCTCAGTCCATTATTTCTCTTAAATTAAATTGGATAAACCCTGTTGGATTAACCCCACCCGCAGGCGAGCCTGTGCAGAGGAACCATGGTCGCGAACGTTGTTTGAATGGTAGAATTCCCGCTTTACAATGGGATAGATTGGTTTGATATCAGAACCCTAGCTTGAGTTAACAAATTAAAAGGATATTTCAACCCCACGTGAACCCTGATTAAACACTATTCCAAAACCACAAGTGGAATTGCGGAAGTGGGTTGCCCATATCACACCGCTTTTGGTGTGCAAGCGGTTTCCCCGATCACGGAGCGATTCCATAGACCTGTTGACACGTGGCGATGCGGACCTCGTAAAACCACTATTTAACCTGCGCCATCACATGTTAACATTTGTACCAGGATGTTGAGCGATATTGACGAGAGCCGTTGATTCGGGCGAGGGCCATCGGACGGTGTTCGGCTGACGGAGATGCACGAACGATAACCGAAGTGCGCGAGCGATAACAAGGTACGGTAAATGCGTTTGGTTGATCGTAGAAGTGGGCCCGGAACCAAGGTTTATTATACAGTTGATTATTCAAATTAGAGCGTTGGTTTTAATATAAGGTTTCAAGGATTTAAAACATTGGTTATAAGGTTGGCGGTGTCATATAAGGCCGAGAGATTCAATTAAATTGCAAAGGTCATGGATCAAGTTTATTTATCAAATTCCACGAATTTGATAAATAAAACTCCGTGGAATAGATATAAGTGGACCACGTGGAATCCAAAGAACGGGGTTTCGGATAGAAGGTGCTGACAAATAAAAGTTGACCAGCTCTCCGTGGAGTTGACTTTCAACTATTGTTGCGTCAGAGTGGCCTTTTGATTTTTTCAAAACTCTCAAAGAGATGAAACAAAATCACTCATGAAATCATCTACTTGACTGGTTATATTGGAAAAGGGAGTTCACCAAATGAATGTATATATTGTATATGTTAGATTAGGATAGATAGGAATAAAAATAAGCTCAGCACAATGAGCATCTTTCCAGTCTTTAATCTTAGAATGCATATCCAAAATGAAAACAAACAAAAACAATGAAAAGAAGAAAAAGAGGGCAGGAAAAGAATAGGTACAACCCCATACCCAAAAAGCAGTACTGCTAAAAGTGTGCAAGCCTAAATGCCACTACTTATTAAGAAAAAGAGTCTTATTCAGTCATCTAGCCTAATCATGGATGAACATGTTTTTAATTTAAGTTTATAGGTTAGTGAAAGAAAGCTTGTCAATTCTATTAAACTTGATTTATCAGTAAGAATAGATTAGGAAGAAAAGATGCTAGTTCTAAATAATAAAAATCTAAACCAAAGGAAAGAGAGGGATGCATAACCAATTTCAAAATACAAGCCCTCAAGTTTTGTCTTTCTTTTTGCAAATAAAATCTGTGTGCAACTTGTACAAAATTCCACAGCTCATAACAAATCAGACTTTTTGATTCTGATTTGGTTATATTTTCAATTTCTTGTTTTAGATTAGAGAATGAAAATCTGTCAAACTGTTTAAACTTGACAGATAGGTAGATTAGGTAGAGAAATAAATGAGTTCATCACCTTAATCTGAACTCTTGGATGACGTAAGCATAGAAATATATAGTTTCCTATTTTCATAAGATACATAATGCTAAGGGTTTGAAAATCTAAATGCACCCAATGAAGAAAAAATGCTAGGAAAAGTATGATGGGTAGGTAGAAATGAAGTTGAAGCAATCATGTCTTTCAGATTATTAAGATCATAGCTTCAAGAGAAACATCAGCAAATGAAAGAAGAAATATCTTCCAAATGGATAGGGCAGTGGTCTTCAAAACTCAGAGATTTGATATTTGATGTTCTGGACACCTCCTGAAAAGGAGTTGCGCTCCCCAAGTGGAGCCACTATTAGTCATTAGTAATTTTTTCTATTTTGTAGATGACTAAATATTTGTCCTGGGTTTCTAAAAACAAGATTCATAAATATTGTGAGTTTCAGAAATATCATGCTTTCATTATCCTAAATCAACCTATTTTTCTATATTTCACCTCTTCCTTTCCAGTTTACCTTGCTGCTCTTAAATAGATTCATGTTGGGCTTGTTTACCTCATTGTCACCTTCCTCCTTACCACACTCTCATTCACTCTTTTCCCCTGCCAAAATTGCTTCTTTTCTCTGCCTTACACTTCATTTCCCCACAAAAAATCCCTTTCCCTTTAAACCATTTCCATTTCCTTTGATTTAAACTATGTAAAAATCCTTTTTTACATAGCCTTGAGGGTAAAAAGAAGCATTCGGGACCTTTTACACTAAAAAATCTATTTAAATATGATAAAACCCGACCCTTTTTTATATTTTCCTACCAGACCCTTATGTTTTAATCCAATCCATTTATAATATTTAAAGCCCCCTAGTTTAATGATTTTACCTCTATAAACGTTAAAATCCCTCTCCTATGTTAAACTCGAGCTCCTTTCCCTTAAGCCCTAGCCCGCATGCATTTCAACCCCGCCTTCATATAACCCTGGCATAAGCTACGAGCCCCACTTTAAAACTTGAACCTCGACCCACTTTATGTTGAACTTCACACCCCAATAAGATCGCGCCACTTGTCTTGGGGCTCCACCCTTCGCACCTACCCACCTTTCCGCACCATCGATCTCTGCCCTCAAGATTCGACGGCTTAAACCGCCTATCGCAAATTAAACAGTGTTGGGTTTAGTGTTTTTAAACATTGCGATATGGGTTGTTTCACCCTACCATACGTCATTATCTAAACCATATCACACGCCAACCCCGAAAAACCATTACCGCCTCCTTTACTATGCGAAAACCGCTCCCGGTTTTCCGAAAACTGCTTCTCCATTTTGCGCCCTTATTCAAATCGTCCCCTCCGTTTGAACTTCCCGTAGGTTTCGCCTTGAAACAAAGCCTCCAATTCACCATTCTTGCCCCTGTAGATCCCTAAAAAACCTTAGAAAAATGCAGTCAAGGCCCTCCCCACATGTTTTCAAGCTAATAAGTTGTTTTGTGTGCAGGTTTAATGGCGAAATGCATAAAATACATTCTGATGGTTCAGAATCAATTGAATAAATGCTCTAAGTGATGATCCAGAGGATTTTTTCCATTAACAGATACCAGAGGCCCTATTTAAAGCTTAAATCATTGATAAAACATCGTTATCAATGGTTTTTTAACCTTTCGGCCATGGAGAATGCATCCCTGCACAGAAGACATACACAAACAAAGAGCACAGTGAGAGGAAAGATAGTCAAAGGATTGTAAAAAATCAAAAGACAAGGTTAAGAGAGGTTAATCACTGATTAAACGATAAAACCAAAGGATTAACCAGCAAAGCTGAGTTTAAATAAATTAAAGACAGAAGATCAAAAGGTTAATCAAAGAGATTAAGTCATAAAGCATAGATAAAGGTAGAATAAAGAGAAAAGACAATGAAACAGAGAGTTAAGAGGCAGATCCAAATTTTTAAGGCCTAAACAAAGTTTAATGATAAACAGAGGCAGATTAAATATAGGAGCACATTCGAAGGATGAAATCCACAGAGGCAATTACTTCTTCAAAGATATTCTACCACCTACAACATGCTTTTTGTCCATAAAGCATAAAACAATTATTACACGTAGTCAGAGATATTTTTCTATCTACCAACAGTTATTGCAAATTTATTTAAAAGCTTTCAAGTCAAACATTTCACATATATCAACTCAGAAGTTAAGATAGGAGTTATTATTTCAGAGAAACACCTTGAGATATTTTTGCCTTGGGCCTTGCATGGAATCAAAGTTCCAAAACTCATTAAATCTGTAATAAATGATACCCAAGCCCTAACTTCGCTTGACCTCCTCATTTTCTGGTTAAATAGAGCATTGAGACCTCATTTGTAATGTTGGATTTTTATTGAGAGTAATATACAAACTTTGAGATTGATAGAAATTAGCTTTGGTGCTTGATGATGGCTTTGGACAGTGCATCTGTGGATTAAGCTTACTCTTAGGATTCATTAAGCTTGGTTATATGTTGATGTATTCCATATTTATGTTTGTTTTCTTTAGTTATTCATTCTGTTTATGGTTCATTTAGTCATAGAACAGAAATAGAGAATAGGATTTGCCTTCTTGGCACCATACTTCTACCTGGTTCCTTGATTTCTACATTTTCTTATTCAAATATTTGCTAAAAGAATCCTTAAATGCTCTTTAGTATTACTAAGATGTTATGTTAAATTTCTATTTGTTTGCAAGAAAGTTTCAGAGAATCCTTCATTTCTCTCTTAGCTTACTTATCTGTTGTTTTTAGGAGTTGCTTAGCCTAGTTGAAATTGTAAAATCCTTCACTGCTCTTCAAGTTTATTATGCTATCATCTTAGAATCTTTTTTTTGTTTACTAGTTTTTTAAAGGATCATTGATTCCCCATTAACTCACTATTCACACAACTTCATGTTTATTTCATTCTCCTTTGACCTACTTGGATCCATTTGGCCCTGTCAACTTGCCCTTTGAACTATCCTTGACTCATTTTTACACTGTCTCAAAGACCCTTGCAAACCCTATAGCCCAATGGATTTATCCTCTCTTATTCTACCTATTTCTCTTGACAATATACCCAACCAAAAGCAACAAACAAACCCTACATTTAACAACTAGCCTAAAATAAAACCCTAAAAGAAAAAAAGTTCACATCCTTTGCACGAAATAGAGAGAGCCCTCTCTGAGTCCAAGAAGGCTAGGTCCTAGGAATCCAAAGATTGGTCTGATGTTACCCTGTGAATTTGGTCTTACCGATCTACCAAATCATGGATTCCTAACACAGTGGCGATCACAGTGGGACCTTATGAATAAATAACATCTTAGACATCCTTAAGACCTCAGAAAACCTACAAACATCCTTAGATTGGTATTCAGTTGTTGATGGTGGACAACAAATACATCCTTAAAAAGTAAACATCCTCCACCTGGCGACTACAGTCACCTCCAGTAGGCCTACTAATCCCACTAGTTCTTATAGAATCCCCTGGGAATGCATTAAGAAATCCCAATCATGCTGATGGTGGACAATAAAGTTGAAATATTCCACTTGGCGACTCCACAACCCTCAATAGACCTAAAGACTCCACTGGTAGAGAACTCTAGACTGGTTGAAAATATACAGTGACCCCTTTCTGATTTACAAACATGGATCCAAGAATACAATGAAGATATGCCCCAATGAGTAGAGATCATATCCCTGGATTCCCACCCAAAATGCCTCAAATAAATTGGATAAAAAAATACCTATATTTCAAGATGAAAGAGTTGATGACCCCTCGTTACATCTCATCAAATTTCATATACATGTATGGAGGTTAAAAGTTGAGTGGCACGAGGTCTGCCTCATGAAAATTTTTACGGAAACATTAGAGGGTAAGGCAAGGGAATGGTATGAAGGTCTGAAACCAAGTAGTTTTTTTTCCTTAAAATACCTCCACAAGGTGTTTTATGAGCATTATAAAGAGTATTGTCCATCTTTATCATTAGCTGAAAATTGTTGTGATCAATCTGAAGATTTCATACAATACCTTGTAAACATTGATGAATATTTAGGGAACTGTAATCTTGAAGATCTATTAGAAGAACTCCATGCATTTCATATTCAAGATAACTATTATGACAGCCAAGAAGAGTTGGTTGAGGATGAAATAAATCAGGAAGTAAAGGGAGATCTTTAGGATCTCTCTGAAGGCACAATTGATGACTTACCATCTCTTCTAGGAGAGGATCAAGAAGACATTTAGCCTCAAAATCAGCCTTCACAAGAGAAAGAGAACTCTTGTAGTTATATCCTAAGAAAGAGAAAGATGCCTCCTCTTTTAACTAAAGAGGAAATAGATTAGACTGTAAGCATGAAACCAACCTCTAAACCTTCATGAGAACATAACATTTATATGGATTTTCCTGCTAATCCAATATGTTTGATTGGTGAAATTACTTATGTTGATGATTCTCCAAAGTTTGATAAGTATAATGTTGATGATATTCTCCAAACATAAGCTAATATTGCAGAGCAATCAACAGTTGATTTGTGGGATGAAGTTCAATATCATCAGCTTGAAAATAGCAATCAGCCAATACATGTTACCTATGACATTGATGAGGAAAGTATGGAAAGTTTGGAAGTAAGTGAAGGTTCTCTAACTCTTTGTTCTACTTCATTTCAGTCTATCAGAAATAACTTTCATGCAATTGGAAATCATCAGTCTTTCAGTTTGGATGTTGAGGTTTTGGAGGATTGTGAACTTATTGAGAAAGTTGTAAATGAAACACCTTTTCCTGAAATGGTTGAGGAAATCATTTGGGATATGGAATTCCCTCAGCTTCAGATTTGCAACCACCAAGTTCCATTGAAGTTCAAATTGCATATGAAGGCTTGGAAATTGATAATCACAATAGTGCTCCTTCTCATTGTTGGGAAAAATACTGAGAGGGCAGGGGGGGGGGGGGGGTGAATCGGTATTTAGGGCATACTTAACTCTTTTACTTTTTCATGCTCTAAAATCCATACGCTACTTTACTTGATCAGACTCGCGTATATACGCGGATACCCTTCACAAAACTCGCGTATATGCAGAGATCTTAATATGCAATTAATTCATTACTTAGATCCTTGCATTTATTCATTCATCAGATGTTTATATAGAAACATACATGTGCAGTAATAACAGAGTAAATCATCACACATAAGCATCACACATGAACACTAGGATTTTAGGTGGAAACCCAAGTCGGGAGAAAACCACTGCTGCCGTTGTCTCAGCCTTCAATATTTTATTATAGAGAAAAAATCTTACAACATATGTGCTGGTGCAGCCTCCTACCAGCACGCAGGCACCCACCTGCACTCGTTTACCAACCTCTCCTGGAAGGGAGCTATGACCCCCTGCTCTCGTTTACCAGCCTCTTCTGGAAGGGAGCTACGACCCCCTGATCTCGTTTACCAGCCTCACCTGGAAGGGAGCTACAACCCCCTGACTGAAGGCTACAACCCTCAGCACCACCATGGACCACGTTTCATCAATTTTCACACTGGATCCAAAAGCTTTCTTTAGAGCACAAATTGCAGGCCTCTTTTCATCATATTTTCAGACTGGACCCACTCCATACATTTAAGCTCAATCATACATAAAAAATGGATACTTATCAATTCAGACAACCCAGATCAGATAGCAGTAACACAACAGAACAGATCAGATATTTCATACTTCATCCTTCAGCAAACCCTAGTTTTCATACGCACTTTACTTTTACTGATCCGGCGTATATACGCACCTTCATGCATATAAACCCGCGTATACCTCTGCACATAATTCAGAACTGATTTCACTACCCATACGCGCTTTCACTTTATAAAAACCGCGTATATACGCACTTCCGCTGTAATAAACTAGCGTATAGATCTTCAATCATTACAGAGAAGCATACTTCTTCAAATCAGATATTCAGTTCAGATTTAACCCTTCACTTCAGACAGATGTTCGCCTCATCTCAGATCTAAAAAGATCTAGAAGATACAAATACATTTCAGATCTAGATAACCTTCATCATCATTTTCTTCATAGGTGCATCACAGATTCAGATCTATCATCAAACTGTTACCCTTTCCATTCAGACATACTTCAGAGTGAAGTATTCATTCAAACCCAGACTCATGCACCCCCTTTGCACAATGATTTCCTTCTCCTTATATAGGTTTACCCTTTATCAATACCATGAGCCAAAACCACATAACTTCCAATGGTATTCCTGGACGGGATCACATAGGCGAACCATTATTCAATACAATGGGTCAATACCATGGTAGTTACCCCTGGTTTTACAAATTTAGAGTGCTTTTCCCCATACGCAACTTGGCACGTTATTTCCCGCATGCATACGCTACTTCGTCTAGAAAAATCCGCGTATGCCTTGAGACATACTCTTTTCATCATGTTCTGGCACATGCTGACATTCCTTCCATCATTACCTTCTGTACTCATTGTAGATACATCAGATTTACATTATTTAACAAGTTCATCAAGACACATTCCATCAAGGACAACTTCATCAAGTAGGTTGCCATCATCTTCTTCAAGTGTTGCCATCATCTTCATCAAGTGGGTTGCCATCAAGGACAACACAATGCATCATATTGCCAACACTCATCAACATGATGGCCTTCACATAGATTTCAGCCCACTCAATCAAAGCATGTCAGTTTTGCTAGAGGACAACATTCCAATATATGATGAGACTGATAGTGCAGATGATCATGAGGAAGAGATGGATTTTCTTTCCCAAAAGAACCTCGAGCTCAGTCATGTGGAGGAAGAAGCAATCCTGGATCAAGCTTATTTCCCAAATCCTCTAAGAGAGGTATTGTTTCAAGATCCCTTTGCTATTTTCTTAGAGACAGTTGAATAGGCAGTAAAATATGTCAAGAGAAGTTTGATGCAAGGTTTAAAGAAAATTTTAGGCACTACTGTTTAAACACAAGTGAAGTGGAAGTGGCCTTTTGATTTTTTTCAAAACACTCAAAGAGCTGAAACAAAATCACTCATGGAATCATCTACTTGACTAGTTATATTGGAAAAGGGAGTTCACCAAATTAATGTATATATTGTATAGGTTAGATTAGGATAGATAGGAATGAAAATAAGCTTAGCACTATGAGCATCTTTCCAGTCTTTCATCTTAGAATGCAGATCCAAAATGAAAAAACAAAAACAGAGAAAAGAAGAAAAAGAGGGCAGGAAAAGAATAGGTACAACCCCATACCCAGAAAGCAGTACTGCTGAAAGTGTGCAAGCCTAAATTCCACTACTTAATAAGATAAAGAGTCTTGTTCAGTCATCTAGCCTAATCATGGCTGAACATGTTTTAAATTTATACTGATAGGTTAGTGAAAGAAAGCTTGTCAAATCAATTAAACTTGACTTATCAGTAAGGATAGATTAGGAAGAAAATATGTTGTTTTCTAAATAATCAAATATGAATCAAAGGAAAGAGAGGGATGCATAACCAATTTCAAAATACAAGCCCTTAAGTTTTGTCTTATTTTCTACAAACAAAATTAGTGTGCAACTTGTACAAAATGCCACAGCTCATAACAAATCAGACTGTCTGATTCTGATTTGGTTATATTTTCAATTTCCTGTTTTAGATTAGAGAATGAAAATCTGTCAAACTATTTAAACTTGACAGATAGGTAGATTAGGTAGAGAAATAAATGAGTTCATCAGCTTAATCTGAACTCTTGGATGACATAATTGTAGAAATAGATAGTTTCGTATTTTCCTAAGAAGAATGATGCTAAGGGTTTGCAAATCTAAATGCACCCAATGAAGAAAAAATGCTAGGAAAAGTATGATGGGTAGGTAGAAGTGAAGTTGAAGCAATCATGTCTTTCAAATTATTAAGATCATAGCTTCAAGAGAAACATAAAAAAATGAAAGAAGAAAGATCTGCAAAATAGATAAGGAAGTGGTCTTCGAAACTTAGAGATTTGATATCTAAAGTTCTGGACACCTCCTGAAAAGGAGCTTCCCTCCCCAAGTGGAGCCACTGTTAGTCATCAATAATTTTTTCTATTTTGTAGATGACTAAATATTTGTCCTGGGTTTCTAAAAACAAGATTCATAAATATTGTGAGTTTTAGAAATCTCACTGCTTTCGTTATCCTAAATCAACCTATTATGCTATATTTCACCTCTACCTTCCCAGTTTACCTTGCTGCTCTTAAAGAAATTCATTTTGGGCCTATTTACCTCATTTTCACCTTCCTCCTTACGAAACTCTCATTCACTCTTTTCCCCTGCCAAAATTGCCTCTTTTCTTTACCTTACACTTCATTTCCCCACAAAAAATCCCTTTCCCTTTAAACCATTTCCCTTTCCTTTCATTTAAACTATGTAAAAATCCTTTTTTACATAGTCTTGAGGGTAAAAAGAAGCATTCAGGATCTTTTATGCTAAAAACTCTGTTTAAATATGATAAAACCCGACCTTTTTTATATTTTTCTACCCAAACTTTATGTTTTAATCCAATCCATTTATAAACTTTAAAGCCCCCCGCTTTAATGATTTTACCTCTATAAACGTTAAAATCCTGCTCCTATGTTAAACTCAGGTTCCATTCCCCCAAGTCCTAGCCTGCATGCATTTCAACCCCACCTTCATATAACCCTGCCATAAGCTACGAGCCCCACTTTAAAACTTGACCCTGGGTCCACTCTCTATTGAACTTTTCACCCCAATAATATCACACCACTTGTCCTAGGGCTCCACCCTTCACACCTACCCACCTTTCCACACCATCGATCTCTTCCCTCAAGATCCGACCGCTCAAACCGCATATCGCAAATTAAATAGTGTCGGGGTTAGTGTTTTGAAACATTTCTATATGCGTGGTTTCGCCCTGCCACGCATCATCCTTTGAACCATATCGCATACCAACCCCGAAAAACCGTTACTGCCTCCTCTACTATGCGAAAACTTCTCTCAGTTTTTGAAAACCGCTTCTCCATTTCGTGCCTTTAGTCTATTGGAAATGTTGTCATTGATGGAAAAGTAGATGAAAAAGGAGGAGCACCTGAAACATCAGCCAAGGAGCAGAGGAAGAAAAAAAAGAGGTAGCAGAGACAACAAAAAGATAAGTAAGGAGAAGCATCAGTCAAAGAAGTAGCAGAGGCAGCAGAGAGAGCATAAGACAAGTAGTAGAGGCAGTAAAGAGAGCAGCAGAGATAACAAAGAAGCAGAGAGGTAGCAAGGCAGCATAGAAGGAACAAAGGCAGCAGGAGACAGATGAGGTGGTGCTGCAGAGTAGTGAGGATATTAGTATCAAATGAAGGTAATTGAATTGCTTGGGGATGAGTTGGAGCATTACCTAAATGGTAAGGAAACCATGAAATGGTCGAAGAAACTAATAATGAGCAAAGGCACAACGAAGAACAGAGGAAGCGCGAATATAGCGAGTCGTCATCATGGCAAAGAAAGCGGCAAAAAATAGAGACAGACAAAGGAGGCAGCAAAGAAGAAGACTGTTGAAATGTAATAGTCAAAACAGCAGAAGCAGCGAAAGAAACAATGACAGAGACAGAGAAAGAAGCACAGCGAAGGCAGAGGCAGAGGCAGAGGCAGTGAGCATAGACACATTTTTTCTATGGAATGGAACCATGTGCAAACATAAATAATATTCCGAGAATCGTACAACCCAAACGGAAAGTATATATACTTATACAAAAAAATTCCGAGAATCGCCTAACCCCACTAGAAGATACACTAAATATCTGAGCAGCAAAGGATACATATATATAAACCTTATTCGGGAATCATTACCCGGTCGGGCGTTATATATATATATATATATATATATATATATATATATATATATATATATATATATATATATATACATATATATATATATATATATATATATATATATACATATATATATATATATATATATATATATACATATATATATATATACATATATATATATATATATACATATATATATATATATATACATATATATATATATATATATATATATACATATATATATATATGTATATATATATATATATATATATATATATATATATATATAAATAAATTCCGAGAATCACTTAACCCGCTGGAGGATACTCCAAAGATGAAACATAAAACTTACATATATATGCAGCGCATTACATATTTCACAAAGAATCAAAGTATCATAAGGTGGGACCCTTTCCCAATCGCATCGGAGAAAAACTGTGCAGCGGAATAAGTAAACAACAGAAAATTGCGATTGCGATTGAAAGCTCGGACCTGATGGGAATACAAACTACAATACATATATAAGTTTCATATTATTGAGCCCAAATTTAAAAGAATCAAAGGTCCAAATAATATTTATTAAGTTATATGGAGCACATAATACAAAGTTTTATATGGCGGGACCCTCTCCCAATCGCATCAGAGAAAGCAGCGGAACATGTTAACAAATATTTGCGATTGCGATGAAACCCAGACCCAATGGGTTTATAAAACATAATTGATATGTGTCGGAACATGCAACTAAGAGTTGTGATTGTGATCAATCGCAATCGGAAGCAATACATCAATCGCATCGGAAAAAAGCAGAACGTCGGAGCACTATGTTAAAAGATTGCGATTGCGATTCAAGCCCGGACTCGATGGGTCTATAAATTATGATCTAACAAGTTTGAGTTCCAGTTCTAATCGCATCGGCACATTTAAATGAACAGTGACCAATCGAAATCGGAGTTAAAGCGGGGCATCGGAACATGCAAATGGAATTTGCGATTGCGATTAATCGCATCGCATCAGAGTAATCGCAATCGGAGCTTCAGAATATTGGAATGTTGGTACATTCAAATGGAAATTGCGATTGCGATCAATCGTAATCGGAAGAAGTCGAGAAGTAGTGTATAGCATCGGAAAGCGTGGAAAATGGGCCAAGATATATGATAGTCTATTGATTAAATGGAATCGACCCCTTATACTAATGTTTATAACGCTTGAATCGGAAAATAGAGCGGAAGGTTTATACAGCTGTGGGGCCCAAATTTTTCAGAGTTTTTCATTAATATAAATTCCAGGGTTTATTAAGAAGGTTATAAAGGGTTTTATTGTTGATGTTTCATGATAAATATTGTGAGTATTGTGTTATTAAAAAGGTGTTATAAAACGCCGAGAGTTGTTTTATGTAACAGGTGCGATTGTATTGAAATATGCCGCATGGTCTGTGGACCCACGGGCCTCAGCTTAAGGTGGAGGGCGATTGTTAATATAAAACGATTGTTGTGGTGTATGTATGTTCGGCTTGCGGAACTCACCACATCAACAAGACACTTGCTATGTGTAAAGCGTTGGAATTTGCCCAGAGTTAAAGTGCAGTTACATACAGGAGTTACGCAACAGCTATAAACAGAAAAGCATACAGAGGAGAAAAAGGGACAAACACAGTCAAAGAAAAGACAAATGCGCAAAGATCCAAAAGGCTAATGAGTGAGCTGGAGTTCTCATTGTAATTAAATGTAATATTTTAATTGATTCATATTGTTTGTGATGCAAAGGCAAGTGTCCAAAAGAAAAAGAAAAATCCCACTGTAAATTTGTACATGTTATATTTTCTGAATGAGCGGATAAAAGAGATGAGAACGCAGAAGGCAAAGAGACATGGCTGTCCATTTCGAATCCCCAGTAGAATACAAACATCCATGAAGCTAGTTTGTATAAAATAGGATAATATCCAAGGGGAGATGGTTGACGAAAACAAAGTGAGAGAAGAAGAGAGTGTGCAGCAGAATTGAAGAGAGTTGAAGAAAATAAGAAAGGCACACGAAGAGGTTAGAGAGCTAGAGAGTGTAGAAAAAGAGAATCTGCAGTACCGAAGATTGAAGCGAGAAAAGAGAAGAAGAAGGAGGAACGAGAATGAGATGCGGTGAGAAATTTAGAGAATGCGAAATGAAGCGGTGAGACAGAAAGGAGGATACGGCGAGAGATGATACGAGGCTGATATAGGAGCTGATGGACGACGGAAAGAGATGCTACGAGCAGAGGCGATATCCAAGGTAAATCGGCAAGTGTTTTCTTTTGAAAGAGTAAGGAGTTGGAGCTTCTATATCAAGTTGTAGCTTGATAGATGTCGATAGTAGTGGCCCGAGGTTGGAGCCTCTGTAGGTTGGTGCTGCGGGAAATAGATGGGGAGTTGGTGCTTCCACATCAAGTTGTAGCTTGATAAAATGTCAGTTGTAGCTGACTGAGGTTGGAGCCTCCTGTAGGTTAGTGCCTGCATAAAATTGATGCGAGTTGGAGCTTCCTTGCAAGTTGTAGCTTGCAGAATTGAGGTAGGAGCCTCCTATAGGTCTGTGCCTACAGAAAATCGGTGGTGAGAGGGAGTTGGAGCTTTCCTTTGCATCACAACAATAATAATATGTGGTTTTCTCCCTTTATGGGTTTCCACTTATATCTGGTGTCTCTGTATGTTGTTTATGTGTTGATGTGGTTTATCTCATCTTCTTAATACTTGTTGCTCTCATATTAAATCTGTTGTTACATTATATTAATACTTGCTGCTCACATTCTAAGACAACTCACATATTAAGTTGAACATGAAATGAAGGTGTCGATAAGTTTTAATGAAAAAGTTTTAAAAGTATATGAATGTGTTAAACTGATTCACCCCCCCCCCCTCTTAGTTTAACTAAGGGTTCAAAAATGGGTATCAGAGCAGGTTCCTTTGGTGTAAGCTTAATAGCTTGAAGGAGATCTGGTTGAGTCATGGACTATCAAAATGTACCTGTGCTAAATACAACAAACTTTCCTGAATGGAGAGATAAGGTTAAAACATGATTATTGGCTTATGAACCTGAAGTATGAAAGCTTGTATGTGATGGTTACTGCACATACTCCCCCATGGTGAAAGAACAATAGAGGAATGCCAAGGAAAAATGTGTGATATATAATAGTATTCATAATAAGGACCTTGAATTGATAATGGATTTAACCTCTGCAAAAGAAATCTGGGATAGATTTCACTTCATGCATGGAGTAAACACTAAGGACTGCACTGCCAAGGAGGATAAGAGAATTAAGAAGAATAAAAATTCATGTCAAAAAGAAAATGTTCAATCAAATGAGGTACCTGCTAGTGTGAATGGTAGTGAGAACCATGAAGAAATTTTAGCTGAAGAAAAAGCCAAACTTGACACAGCCTTGACTGAAATAGAAAGACTGAAGAATGAAAACAAAGACCTGAATACATTGGTGCAAATATGTGATGAGAGAGAATATGAAGATAAGAAAGAAATTTTTGACCTGAAGACTCAGCTTGAAGAAGAAAACAAAGTAGAAGACATTCTTCTACGACAAATGAGGGAGAAAAGTTAGGAATGTGAAAGATTAGAAGAAGAAGTAGTGAGCCTAAGAAAGAATTTAGAAAAAGCCCAAAGAGAACTATTAATGAATACACCTTTAATGAAAAGCACTGAACAATTGGAAAAAATGCTAAATTCTCAAAGGTCACCTCTCATAAAGGCTGGGATAGGATATGAAGGAGAAACCAGTGAGCCCAAGGTAGAAGATAACAAGAAAACTATCTTTGTAAAATATATAAAAGGAAAATGAAGCAGCTCAAAAAATTCCCACAGAAGAAGAAGCCAGCAAGAACAAGATTTTTAAAGAAACAAACAAAATCAAGCAGCAACATGAAAGGACATAGAATGAGAGGATGAAACAATCAACTGCTAAAGGCTCATATGCTCCTAAGGATTAATTAGGAAGATATCAAAGGAGGTCCCCCCCTCCTATGAAAAATAGCACATGTTTCTCTTGTCATAAACCAGGACATAATGCAACATATTGTAAGAAAAAGCCAATCCAGTCCAACCAGCAAAGGATGCAGCAGAAAGGGAGAACCCCTCAAGAAAGAAAATGGAAAATACAATCTTTCACTAGGTACACAAATAATTTCCATGGCTACTGTTATGCATGCAATAATTTTGGACATAAAATTGATGATTGTAAAATGTATTCAAGAAGGGGAACAAATTATTATACATCAGCTCAAATGTACTTTGAAAAAATAAGATGTTATGTATGCCTCAAGCTTGGCCACAAAGAAAAGGACTGTAAACTACCATATATACTAAAGAAATCTAGACAGATGATGGAAACAAAGAAAATAAAAAAAAACTATGTATCTAAAAGAAGAGCAGATATTATGATGAACCCCAATAAAGTATGGAAGGAAAAGAGGAAGGGGGAGCCTATTATCTCAATAACATAATGAATCCTCCATAGTCTAAGTGGGAGCTTCTCTAGGAAGCAAAGTAAAAAATCCATCCTGTAATATATATGAAGCAACATCCCAGGGGGAGAGTAGTTCATAAATAGACCCAATGAAATTAGTCTGAGAAGAGCTCCATGTAATAAGAATAGCTATGAGATCAAGAAGATTATTTGAAGTATTCAATAGCTGACAGATTGATAGAAGGAGAAAAAGCTACAAGCAACCATGATTATAGAGGAAACATCAGTAATGAAAATGTAAGCTAAGAAGATATCATCGCATTAAAGGATGATCACAGAATGCCCTATACAACTAGAATTAACAGTGTATCACATTAAGAAGGATGAGTAAGAAAAGGGCCTATCATCAGTTCATTACATCTTTCAAAAGGTCCACTTGGAGAAATGCAGTTAAGTGAGTAATAAATCTTTGAGTAATCAGCCCATGAAGATTCATAGAAAAGAAATTGAAGATGTCTTCCTGAAAATCTTTATGTTAGAACAATTGAATTGAATATAAAGTAGCAATGACTCTAGAGCAGTCCTAGAAAGGAACATGCAATGGCTTTCTTTGGAACAAAAGGACAAAAAAAGAAGATTGGTAAATAATGCCAAGATCATATTCAATATATTGATGATTGTTGGTGTGAACAGTGGAAATATCAATAATAGAATTTATGAAGGATGCATTAATTATGGGTTAATGTGCAAGCTGAATTGAAATATCTGCATGGTTTATCAAAGTAATATCAATTGGTGTTTAGGTACAAGCAGCATGCCTATCAACAGATTACCAAGCATTATTAGTGGAGCAGCAGTATGATACAGGTCCACAGGATCTAAGAACTATGGCAAAAGAACCTCAAGGTAATATTCCCAGTATTATCTGCATTCAGCATGAAAATAGTTTTTCAATTAAACATCTTGAATATGCTTTTGTGGAAGTTCATTCTGATAGAACAATCAAAGTATCTAAAGAATAAAGGACTAGCTATGATTACCATCTGAAGCTAAATTTATTTTTTTAATCATCTAAATCCTACTTCAGCACAAAGGATTTACTGGTACTCCACCTTTAAAGAGAGATTGATTATTGACATACATACCCATTGTGTCATAAATAAAACTGCATGGTTGATAAGTGAAACTGACCAATACATTGAAGGGTTTATTTTGAAAACACATTGTAAAAGAAGGAAAGTCAGTTGGCCTCTAATATTGAAAGATATTGCCTATTCTTACAATAAGCTGTAAGCTCTGGTTTGATTCATTGTTTACAACAACAACAAGGAGCTTTCAGTCTTTAAGTGTATTAACCCTGTCAGCAATCTAGCACAGATTACAAACAACAGGCAGTACAGATGAACCACAGCTATAAAAGATATATTGGCATCATTATCATAATTGAACAAATGTTGTACTGCAGATGAGTATTGCAGAAGAAGACATATTTCATCTACAATATTCCTCAACAGAAATGTATTTGCACACTACATCAGAAAGAGACTGTATGTTTATTCAAGTTCAATTATCCTCAAAGTGTTCTCTCAACAAGTTTTGTACACCAGTATGGAGCAGCAGGGTACAAATTCAGAAGAAGAGGGCCTAAACACATATTAGAGAGAGGAAATGCAAAGACATAATATACACTGAGAAATGTGCAACCCTTTGCCATTGATGTTAAAGGGGGAGGAAAAGCAGGTAATAGAAGAAAGGGTCTTCTAAAAGAAGCTAGGCAGAGGAAGACTTGGAGAAAGCATTGGATTATCGGTGGATGTGTTGCCATCAATGCCAAAGGGGGAGACTGTTGGAAATTTTGTCATTGATGGCAAAGTATATGACAAAGGAGGAGCACCTGAAACATCAGCCAAGGAGCAGAGGAAGAAAAAAAGAGGTAGCAGAGACAACAAAAAGATAAGTAAGGAGAAGCATCAGTCAAAGAAGTAGCAGAGGCAATAGAGAGAGCATAAGACAAGTAGCAGAGGCAGTAAAGAGAGCAGCAGAGATAGCAAAGAAGCAAAGAGGTAGCAAGGCAGTATAGAAGGAACAAAGGTAGCAAGAGACAGATGAGGTAGTGCTGCAGAGCAGTGAGGATATTAGTATCAAATGAAGGTAATTGAATTGCTTGGGGATGAGTTGGAGCATTACCTAAATGGTAAGGAAACCATGAAGTGGTCGAAGAAACTAATAATGAGCAAAGGCACAATGAAGAACAGAGGTAGAGGCTACGAATATAGAGGCAGAGCCGTTATCATGGAAATGGAGGCAGAAAAGACAGAGACAGACAAAGGAGGCAGCAAAGAAGAAGACTATTGACATGTAACAGTCAAAACAGTAGAAGCAGCGAAAGAAGCAATGGCAGAGACAGAGAAAGAAGCACAACGAAGGCAGAGGCAGAGGTAGAGGCAGCAAACATAGACGCGTTTTTTTTTATGGAATGGAACCATGTGCAAACATACATAATATTCTGGGAATCATACAACCCAAGCGGCAAGCATATATACTTATACAAACAAATTCCAAGAATCGCCTAACCCCACTGGAAGATACACTAAATATTAGAGCAGCAAAGGATACATATATATAATTCCGGGAATCATAACCCAAGCGGCAATGTATGTGTATATAAAACCTTATTCCGGGAATCATTACCCAGTCGAGCGTTATATATATATATATATATATATATATATATATATATATATATATATATATATATATAAATTCTGAGAATCGCCTACCCCGCTGGAGGATACTCCAGATATGAAACATAAAACTTACATATATATGCAGCGCATTACATATTTCACAAAGAATCAAAGTATCATAAGGTGGGACCCTTTCCCAATCGCATCGGAGAAAAACTGTGCAGCGGAATATGCAAACAACAGAAAATTGTGATTGCGATTGGAAGCCCGGACCCGATGGGAATAAAAACTACAATAAATATATAAGTTTCATATTATTCAGCCCAAATTTAAAAGAATCAAAGGTCCAAAGCATATTTATTAAGTTATATGGAGCACATAATACAAAGCTTTATATGGCGGGACCCTTTCCCAATCACATCGGAGAAAGCAGTGGAACATGTTAACAAATTTTTGCGATTGCGATGAAATCCGGACCTGATGGGTTTATAAAACATAATTGATATGTGTCGGAACATGCAAATAAGAGTTGCGATTGCAATCAATCGCAATCAGAAGCAATACATCAATCGCATCAGAAAGAAGCATAACGTCGGAGCACTATGTTAAAAGATTGCGATTGCGATTGAAGCCCGGACCCGATGGGTCTATAAATTACGATCTAATAGGTTTGATTTCCAGTTCTAATCGCATCGTCACATTTAAATGAACAGTTACCAATCGCAATCGGAGTTAAAGTGGGGCATCAGAACATGAAAATGGAATTTGCGATTGCGATTAATCGCATCGCATCAGAGTAATCGCAATCAGAGCTTCAGAATATTGGAATGTTGGTACATTCAAATTTTAATTGCGATTGTGATCAATTGCAATCGGAAGAAGTCGAGAAGTACTGTATAGCATCGGAAAGCGTGGCAAATGGGCCCAGATATATGATAGTATATTGATTAAATGGAATCGACCCCTTATACTAATGTTTATAACGCTTGACTCGGAAAATAGAGTGGAAGGTTTATACAGCTGTGGGGCCCAAATTTTTCGGAGTTGTTCATTAATATAAATTCCATGGTTTATTAAGAAGGTTATGAAGGGTTTTATTGTTGATGGTTCATGATAAATATTGTGAGTACTGTTTTATTAAAAAGGTGTTATAAAACGCCGAGAGTTGTTTTATGTAACGAGTGCGATTGTATTGAAATATGTTGCGTGGTCTGTGGACCCACGGGCCTCGGCTTAAGGTGGAGGGCGATTGTTAATATAAAAATATTGCTGTGGTGTATGTATGTTCAGCTTGCGGAACTCGCCACATCAACAAGACACTTGCTATGTACAGAGCGTTGGAATTTGTCCAGAATTACAGTCAGCAGTTTCATATATATATATATATATATATAAAGCACTGATATAAAAATAAAAAAAATGCAGTTCATAAATTCAGGAGTTACGCAGCAGCCATAAACAGAAAGGCATACAAAGGAGAGAAAGGGACAAACACAGTCAAAGAAAAGACAAATGCGCAGCGATCCAAAAGGCTGTATGAGTGAGTTGGAGCTCTCATTGTAATTAAATGTAATATTTTAATTGGTTTATATTGTTTGTGATGCATTGGCAAGTCTCCGGAGGAAAACAAAGCTCCCACTGCAATATTGAAATTAATGCATGTTGTTATATTTTCTGAATGAGTGGATAAAATAGATGAGAAGGCAGAAGGCAAAGAGACATGGCTGTCCATTTCGAATTCCCAGTAGAATACAAATATACATGAAGCTAGTTTGTATAAAATAGGATAATATCCAAGGGGAGAAGGTTGACGAAAGCAGAGTGAGAGAAGAAGAGGGTGTGCAACAGAATTGAAGAGAGTTGAAGAAAATAAGAAAGCTGAAAGAGGTTAGAGAGCTAGAGAGCGTAAGAAAAGAGAATGCAGAGTACCAAAGATTGAGGCAGAAAAGATAAGAAGAAGGAGGAGCAGAACGAGATGCAGTGAAAAGTTAGAGAATGCAGAAATGAAGTAGTGAGACAAGAAGAAGGAGGAGCTGAGCAGAGATGATGCAAGGCTGATATGAGGATTGATGGATAGCAAAAGAGATGCTACAGAACAGAGCTGATATCCAAGGTAAATCAGCAAGTGTTTTCTTTTGAAAGAGTAAGGAAGTTGGAGCTTCTCTATCAAGTTGTAGCTTGATAGATGTCAGTAGTAGCTGACTGAGGTTGGAACCTCCTGTAGGTTGGTGCCTACAGAAAATAGATGGGAGTTTGTGCTTCCACATCAAGTTGTAGCTTGATAGCTGTCAGTTGTAGCTGACTGAGGTTGGAGCCTCTTGTAGGCTGGTGCCTGCATAAAATTAATGGGAGTTGGAGCTTCCTTGCAAGTTGTAGCTTGTAGAATTGAGGTAGGAGCCTCCAGTAGGTTGGTGCCTGCAGAAAAACAGTGGTGAGAGGGAGTTGGAGCTTGCCTTTGCATCACAATAATAATAAGATGTGGTTTTCTCCCTTTATGGGTTTCCACTTATATCTGGTGTCTCTGTGCATGATGTTTATGTGTTGATGTGGTTTATCTCATCTGCTTAATACTTGCTACTCTCATATTAAGTCTACTGTTACATTATACTAATGCTTGCTGCTCACATTCTAAGATTACTCACAAGTTAAACCAAACATGAAATGAAGGTGTAAACAAGTGTTAATGAAAAAGTTTTAAAAGTCCATGAATGTGTTAAACTGATTCACCCCCCCCCCCCTTCTCAGTTTAACTAAGGGTCCAACATATTTAAATTTCCCCCGCCATTTGAACTTCCCGCAAGTTCTACCTACGGAACCAAGCCCCCAATTCACCGTTCATGCCCCTGTAGTTGCCCAAAAAACTAAGAAAAATGCAGTCAAGGCCCTCCCCATAGGTTTTCAAGCTAATAAGTTGTTTTGTGTGCAGGTTTAATGGCAAAATGCATAAAATACATTCCGATGGTTGAGAATTGATTGAATAAACGCTCTGGGTGACGATTCAGAGGATTTTTTCCATTAATAGAGACCGAAGGCCTTATTTCAAGCTTAAATCATAGATAAAACATGGTTATCGATGGTTTTTTAACCCTCTGTCCATGAAGAATGCATCCCTGCATAGAAGACATACACAAACAAAGAGCACAATGAGAGGAAAGAAAGTCAAAGGACTATAATAAGGAAAAAGACAAGGTTAAGAGAGGTTAATCACTGATTAAAAGATAAAACCAAAGGATTAGCCAGCAAAGCAGAGTTTAAAGAAATTAAAGACAGAAGATCAAAAGGTTAATCAAAGAGATTAAGTCATAAAGCATAGAAAAAGGCAGAATAAAGAGAAAAGATAATGAAACAGAGAGTTAAGAGGCAGATCCAAAGTTTTAAGGCCTAAACAGAGTTTAATGATAAACATAGGTAGATTAGACACAGGAGCACATTAGAAGGATCAAATCCATAGAGGAAGTTACTTCTTCAAAGATATTATACCACCTACATCATGATTTTTATCCATAAAGCATCAAAAAGTTATTACACACAGTTAGAGATATTTTCTATCTACTTGCAGTTATTGCAAAGTTATTTAAAAGCCTTAAAGCCAAGAATTTCACATATATCAATTCAGAAGTTAAGATAGGAGTTATTATTTCAGAGAAACACCTTCAGATATTTTTGCCTTGGGCCTTACATGGTATCAAAGGTCAAAAACTCATTAACTTTGTAATAAATGATACACAAGCCCTAACTTAGCTTGAGCTCCTAATTTTTTGGTTAAATAGAGCATTGAGACCTCATTTGTAATGTTGGATGTTTATTAAGAGTAATATAAAAACTTTGAGATTGATAGAAATTGGCTTTGGTGCTTGGTGATGGCTTTGGACAGTGCATCTGTGGATTAAGCTTACTCTTAGGATTCATTAAGCTTGTTTATATGGTGATGTATTCCATCTTTATGTTTGTTTTCTTTAGTTATTCATTCTGTTTATGGTTCATTTAGTCATAGATCATAAATAGAGAATAGGATTTTCCTTCTTGGCACCCTACTTCTGCCTGCTTCCTTGATTTCTATGTTTTCTTCTTCAAAGTTTTGCTAAAAGAATCCTTAAATGCTCTTTAGTATTACTAATATGTTATGTTAAATTTCTATTTGTTTGCAAGCAAGTTTCAGAGAATCCTTCATTGCTCTCTTAGCTTACTTATCTGTTGTTTTTAGGAGCTGCTTAGCCTAGTTGATATTGAAGAATCCTTCACTGCTCTTCAAGTTTATTATGCTATCATCTTAGAAGTTTTTTCTTGTTTACTAGTTTGTTAAAGGATCCTTGATTTCCCATTAACTGACTATTCACACAACTCCATGTTTATTTCATTCTCCTTTGACCTACTTGGATCCATTTGGCCTTGTCAACTTGCTCTTTGAACTATCCTTGACTCATTTTTACATTGTCTCAAAGACCCTTGCAGACTCCATAGCCCAATGGATTGATCCTCTCTTATTCTACCTATTTCTCTTGACAATCTACCCAACCAAAAACAACAAACAAACCCTACATTTAACAACTAGCCTAAAATCAAACCCTAAAAGCAAACAAGTTCACATCCTTTGCACGAAATAGTGAGAGCCCTCTCTGAGTCCAGGAAGGCTAGGTCCTAGGACTCCAAAGATTGGACTAATGTTACCCTGTGCATTTGGTCTTACCAATATGCCAAATCATGGGATCCTAACAACTGCAATTGTTTCTACATATTTTAAAATGATTGCCTTTCCCTATAAAGGTACAATCACAATCATCAATCAGTTATCCTTATTTTCCTCCGCTTCACAGGTAACTAGAAGTGTTTCGTTCATTCATGTACCCAAATTAGCACTTCAAAACATTGGTGTAGGACTCTTAAAGGATTCCACTATCATGGGAACCTTTACATTACCGTCGCCTACGACGTCGACCTGCTACATGATCTATTCCACCCCATCTGGCTTAAGGAAGAGTATGGGTGATTATGAAATTGTTATGTTGGATGAGTTCTTGCCACCCAGTCCTATTGAGATGGCATAGCAATCAATCTATCTGGCTTTGGCGGCAAATCTGAAATCAGCGTCACTGGTAGTTTGGGTTGATCGTTCCTTAGATTTTGGTACTCCATCTAATCCTTTTTCCTTAACTTTCTTGATAGATGAGAATATTTTGGAAACCATGATGCTAGAAGGAGAACCATGGGAAGATTATCGTCATCATTCCCATCTTCCTGACTATGAAGAAAATTATCTTAGTGAACTATATCACCCATCAATCAAAAATTTATTTTCGAATTCTTTACCTATTAATGTAATCGATTCCGAGAAAAATTTGTCAAATATTGAAGAAACCATTTCTATCGATATTTTGACCAAACCTGGTGTAGTAGAAAATATTCATGTCAGTGTATCTTGTTCTTCATCAAAACTCGAAACATATCGCTCTCTCTTTCGTGAATTCCATGATGTATTTTCTTGGTCTTACGAGGAAATTCCAAGCATAGATACTAGTATCATTGAACACACTATTAATATGTATCCTGATGTCAAATTGGTACGTCAACACCTTTTTATTTTTCATCCAAAGAAGGCCACTGCATTAAAGCAGAAGTTGAGAAACTTTGGCGTGCTGGTTTCATTTACTTTGTTCTTATAACTGAGTGGGTTTCCAACATCGTTCCTGTTGTTATCACTCAAATTTTCCTTGAATTTGTTGGAAGAGGAAAGGTGTCCGAGGTAACCACAAACCAATATTTTAGATACAGAATCTAGCCAATTTGTATCCAGAGAGGGCTCTCTCTTTCAAATTTAGCTTTGTTTTTAGAAAATATTAGGCTAGTTATAAAGTCTAGGGGTTTTGTTTGAATTTGAATGGTGGAATTCCGTAACTGAGGGAAAAATTAAGTAGTTTCAGGCCATTGGGCTATGGAGTCAAAAAGATGGTTTCACTGGATTAATTTTATCAGCAAAAGATGGCTTTATAGGGCAAGATAATCAAACCAAAGAAAATTTTTAGATCTAAAGTGAATGGAATGGGTTTAGAATGGATGAAAGGCAATTAAGGATCTTTCAACATATTCATAGAGAGAAAATGAGTGATTACCAATAAAGGGTAGTTAAGTATTCTTTACTAAATAATCAAATGCATAAACTGGCTAAACAAGAGCAATTAAGAATTCATTGTTTATAACCAATTTAGAAGAAAACATTTAGAATAAAAATGATTGAAATCAGATTACACTTAAGTACCTTTTGATTTATTCTTTTTCATTAATTATTTAGAAATGAAACACTGTGATATAATAAACAGATATAAAGACATAAAACACAAGGGCAAGGATGACTTATTGATCCGTAGTTCGACACATGAATCCGGTAAAAAGTCTTTAGCGTCAATTCATCATCTAGCTAGCCACAAAGAAATTTCTCCAATAGCACTTTATTCCAAAAAGTCAATGTTACAGCAAAGTATAAGAATCCACACTCAATAATCCGATTGAGGGCTTATTTATACAAAAACTTATTAGAAATATCTCATAACAAAAAGAGATGTAATCTAGGGTGACTCATAAATAAGTTACAATAAAAATAGAGACAAATGGTCTCGTAGATAAGACAAGAAGCAACTGATGTTGTGATGTTTCCTCCTTTCGAGAATGTGCTGGAGGCTGGACCTATATTTTGGCTCATTGTTGTCTTCTTCAGTAATTTTGTTCTAACTACCTTGCTTCACTGATACTCTTTTTTTTTACTGATACACTTTTAAATGGACCGATAATCTTTGACCTCTGTTTATCCCTTTATGTTGTAGTAAAGAGGAAAAATTTCATATAAAGACAAATTTTACAAAAGTTCTAATAGATCTTCCCACCATTTATCTTCTGCTATTTTGGTTCGTTTAAGCTTCCTGAATGTTTCATCAGCCTCGGTATATCTGAAGAAATTAGGCTGATTAGGAAACACATGTTTTACTTCATGTTCAAGATAAAACAAATTCTCTAATCTGTCATGAAGATTCCTTCCTGTAGGTAATGTTGCTTCTGATGAAATGGTTGAGGAACTGGCTTGATTGTGAGCATGTATGTCCAATTTCGTAACATAATTTTCCAGGTCCATTATTTTATCTTCTGAAACCATAGGGCTGGGCAACCCTTTATTCAATAAAACATTAAACCTTTCTCTGAAAGCAATGATTTCTGCTTGCATGTCAAAGCACCTTCGTTCTAAATTTTGCATAAGAGTTCTTTTAGTAAAAAAAAATTTTATCTCTAAGATTGCTGCAGTTCTGTCCTAAATACCCTGATCTGAAAGTTACTGTCTGGTTTGCGTGTTTAGAAATTGTATGAGCTGATTGGCTTCCTCAGGCCTATTTCCTAATTCTACTCGTGTGTTTTCAACTTCATCCAGAGCTACTTTGACCAAATCATTCTGCTCGTATATTATCTGAATTGAAGACCAGATATCTTTTATTGACTGGATAATATTATCCCAAAGAATGTCATTTATTTCTCTCAAAGGTTTCTCCAATGTGAGATCCTTTTCCAAAGCTTTAACCAATTTTTCCAACTTTTTGACTTCTCTTGTTTTGTCAACAACAGTCATTTTTGAAACATCATATTTCTGTTCCAAATTAATAAGCCGTAATTTTGTGCGCTGAAGCTCTGTTACTTGAAGTTTCAAGTCATTCATTGACTTTATTAGTTCTTCTGTACTCAAATTTGAAGTATTTACATGTGATGGCTCTGTTGGTTGACCTGTTGGCTGACTTTTTGTACCTGTGATAACCTCTGTTGTAGATACTGGAACACTGGACTGCTTGTCTTTTAATGTTCGTTCAAGCTCTTTTTCTGTTTCAGTCAGTTGCTCATTCAACCTCAAAATCAAGTCCATCATTTCTTCTTCAGAATTCTTCTTTATTACTTCTTCAGTCTGAGGATGTCTTGAAGCTGGCAACTTCAACTGCTTTCTCAAAGCTACAATGTCATCATCTTTTTTCTTGATTAGAGCTTCTATACCTTTGACATCCTTTGGATTGTGACCTAATCACTTAATTATTTCCTCCAATGTTTTTATCCTGTTGTCTTTGGCTTGGGAAGAAGCCTTTTCAAGCTGCAATTGTGTACTAGTGTTCCCCAAAGAATCCTGTAACCTGTGAGCTACCATTGCCTTATCAGTCAAAGTAGAATATATCATTTCACCAGTCTTCTTATGTAACTCAATTTTATCTAAAGGATGAATATCCTTTTCTAATACTTCAAAATTTGTTCTGATATAATCTGCAGTCGTTTGAGGTTGCTGCACTTTGGGTTTGAAGTGACTCATTATCATTTTGCCTTGCTGAATGTCATAAGCTGACATCAATCTTTCTTGATTCTTAGAAGCCATCTTCAAATATTGATAATAAACCTGGATTCTTAAAGGATCGTTCCTGGATTTTATATTGATAAATGTCTTTTTTATATCTCATGCATCTTTAACTGGTGTTTTGAAAGAAGATATTTCAACACTCTGTTGCTTTTGTAGCTCTTTCCTGTGTGAGGTAGTGGATGCTCCACTGACTGTACCTGTTTGTTGACTGCCCAATTGTTCTTGTCCTTGACTATCAAGGATTTCATCAATATATTCTACCTCTGGAGGAGTATTCAATTTCCGTCTCTTGGCCTGAGGCTGTTGTGAAGATCCAGTGATAGGGGTAGCAGCTTCAACATCTCTCTTTTTTCATTTTTCCACATTTAATGGAGTCTGCAAAATTGACATTTCTACTGGTTTGGTTTGAACAAAAGAAACCTGTACTTGATCTTGTCCCTTAGAAGTTTGAGGTTGTTCTGTCATAGTGAATGTTTCTTTAACCTATATATCAACCTCTTTCTCTTTTCCTTTAGATGATACTGCAATGTTTTCTTGTAACTTCTGCTGAAAAATTCCAGATGAGGAAGGAACAACCTCTGATCTTGGTACCTGTGCAAAAGAGTCTAGGTCAAGCATCTTTTCAAGATATTTCATAACATTGTCTACATTGACCTGCTCACTATCTTGCTCTATCAATGTTCCTTCTATCCATTCATCTGTATTAGCATATTTTTCAATCTCTGGGATTCTTTGATGCATGTATGGTGCTGATTTATTTTTCATTCTTTTATAACAAATGAATTTGAATGGGTCATAAGGTACCCAATAGAAACTCTTTTGTAATCTGAAACGGTCTTCTAATATCTTTTCAGCTTCTTCCCCTGCATCCCTAGAGTTACAGATAAAGGGACCTAATTGACTTTTGATCCGGAGTTGAGCCTTCTTCTTTGCATTACAAAAATGAATTATATCAGAGTTGTTCATCTGCCTGAAATACTCTAATGAAAAGAGTCTCATGGGGACATATTTTGGCAATTTGAATGGACATAATTCACATCCATATATTCTGACTTCTGTGTGATTTTGGTATAAATACCAATCACCAACTTTGTATTGTTTTGAGAGATGTAAAGTTTTCTTGATTTCATTGCTGAGCCTTGGAGGAGAAACTCCTGTCAAAAAAGTGGTTGCAGGGGGTATAAAAAGATCAATGAACTCATTATAGGAATAGGGATAATCTCGAGAACTATGAGTGATGGATGACCAAAATATAACAGACCTAGGATTCCCTTGGGCATCAAGCTTTTTGATATAAAAAGGGAATTTTTCTGACTGGTAATAGAGCATGAGATGGTAAATGACAGAGGAATACTTGAACACTTTCTCATTCTCTAATCTCATGAGTTGATCATGGATTTTGTCTGCAATGTAGGATGCAAAGTCATACTTGACAGCAGGAGGCTGTCCAGGGGTAAAAATAGACAATAATACTAGAATTAAATGGTCAAAATATTCACTGGTATTAAAGCCCATTATAAAGGATATCATATCCAAAACAAGTCTACGCTCCTCAGTGAAAAAAACATACCCATAAGGGGGAGGGCCTTTAGGCTGATGATCAGGCAACATAAAGGTCTGACAGATGCAACTTAATTCTTCATGGGATAGTTTGGTGGATTTCTCAAGTAATTCTCCCATGGACAATGGAGTGAGGGCTTGATCAGGTTGAAAATGTAGCATCTCATTGATATACTGAGCAGTAATTGGAAAGAGGACATCTTGACTTGGGGATAAGACCGCTCTTTGGTTAGGATCATAGTTGGCATGACAGTAATGGACTATCTCAGGAAAAATATGGATAGAGGGAAATAGGTACCTGGGAAGATTAGATTCCCATAACCCAATCATATCCAAGCCATTCCAATAATTGTCTCTGCAGTGACAAAAAATTCGAAGAGGACTATCACTAAAAACCAAGTCTTTAATTTGGAAATCTCTGTCGACTAATGATAAATAATCAAAGTCTCTCTGAGGGGAATTCAATGGGGTGACATTTAAAGCCAAGGGAATCTCCATTTCTGGTTCTTGTGGATTCAGAAATGGAAATTTGGGTTTCGACGGGAGAAACGGGTACAATTGCGGATTGAGAATTCAATTGCAGTTCTCGGGATTAAGGAATGAACTAGAAATTAATTTCTTAACTCTGTTTCAGTGAAAGAAAAAGGAAAACCGAGTTTCTTACAGAGTTCAGTTGAGGATTTAGGGTAAATACCTGTTTTTGGAGATAAAAAAGATTTTGAACAAGTACTGGTTAAGGTGGACAATCTTATGAGAAGCTTTGACTGCAATTATTTTCGAAAGGACAATGGTTGGCAGTCTTCAACAGTTGGAATTTAATTTTTTCTGCATGGGAGTGTAGTCATTCACTGTGGAAGAAAAAATGAAAAAGACGCAGGTTGTTTGGTTTTATTCGCAAAGTTAACAGGGTGGCGAGATTTTTAATAAATGACGTCAGCATGTACGGGAGATGAGTCACAGGAGGGGAGGTGGTAAGCGGTTTTTTCTGCACCGCGTTTGAGGGAAGGCAGTATTGAGCGGATGGGCAGCGATTCCACAGAACAAATGACGCGTGGCCATGGTACTTTTTGGAAACCGCCAGCATTTCGCGCGTTATTGTTCAGATCGGGGATGGCCAGCGGAATTATCAACATCCGTTGATCTTGGAGCAGCTGATCGAACGGTTGATGGGACAAGGAGATGGCGGGGTTTTAATGGCGCGGGCCCGGTGTAATTAAATGTTAAATAAACTCATCGTGTGGAATTTGATTGGCAGGGGTCGGTTATTAACTAATCATAAGGATTAATTAATCCCTTGTACATCGGATGGTCGGGCAATGTTTTGTTTTATTTTAAACACATATAAATATATGTTTAAATGTTTTTTCATATTTTTATTATATGATAATTGAATTAAATTAATCTAATTACCATAGGGGGTGGGATTAACATATAACGATATATTTTAACCAAAGGGGGTATAACGGGGGCTATTTATTTGAACGAGTGAGGATTAAATACTTTGGTTAAAACTATAATACATGGGTTTTTGGGATATTATATAAAAGGAATTATATATCATAGGAGAAGGTCATTTCTATAAGGAATTAATAAATAAAATCAACGTTAATATGACAAGGGGACAATGTAAACTCAAAATACATTAATATAACTAAGAAAATGAAGATTTTTAAAGAAAATTGCATTATAATAACTTCATCACTTAAACTTAGAGTAAAAAGTGATTTTGAGGGTTTTTATGAAATATTGAATGATTTTCCTAAGTAAAAAGGGTTTTTACTTAGGAAAATATTTTTTAGAGGTGAATGAATGTTATAATGGATGATTTCAGGTACTTAGGCTTTTCCAATTATTGGGCCGAGGGTCCAGTCCCTCCAAAAGTCAAGGAAATGCCTTGAGCCCCTCTAATCTTTAAATGCCTTAGTACTTAGGGGAAATTAGTAAAATCTTTAGGGAAAAATGAGAAGGGAAGTTAATAATTTGACTTTGCTCTACTGTGAACTTTTCCAATGTAGTATCTGCCTTTTCACTTGTGATGAAAGTAAAATTGAACACATTTAGAACCATCATTCATCACATGTAATTCTGCAACAACATCTACCTACCCTACCTACTTTACTCTACGATTTTTTCTTCTTTATTAGGGTGCACTTAGATTGGCAAACCCTTATCACACTTTTTCTTTTACACATGGAAATTTATCTAGTTCTAACCTTATTACATCCAAGAGCTCAGATTAAACTGTTGAGCACCTTTTATTAACTCTACCTGTCTACTTAGCTGCCAAGATTAAACTATTTGGCCAGATATTTATTCTCTATCTCTAAAACATAAAAATTGAAAGATGAATGAATCAAGTTTAAACAGTTTGACTCTTCATAAATTGTGGCAAAAGTTTAACAAGCTGCACACAATTGCTTATTACAGAAAATGAAATAGTAGTGGCATTTAGACTTGCACACTTTCCTGGTCTATTTTTGTTTGGGGTTCATTCATTTCTTTCACTTTTTTGATCATTTTATTCTTTTCACCCTTTAATTTTTCTTTTAGGGTATACCCTCTTTACATTTTTTAATTTTTTTGATTTTTTGATTTTTTTCGAGAATATGGAACACCTTTGCAACAAGAAAAGGTTTGAACATATTACATAATTTATCAAGACAATCATGAAATATGACTCCTATTGGTATAGGAGACTAACAGTAACTAACACTGGCTCCACTTGGGGATGGCTTTTCCTGGTGAAAAGTCAAGAACAACAGGTCAGATGCCTCAAAACGTCTTAATCTGAACCATGGAATCTTCTTCTCTTTTGTTGCTTTATTTTATGTATGATAGTAAAATCTCTAGAGCTTAGGGCCTTCTCTTCGGGCTTCAACTCCAGCAAGTCACCATCCAATCCAAACTGATGCATTACAAAGGATATATTATGTACATGTTAAAGAATCAGAACATCCTAGTAAATAAGATCAAAGTAGTGTTTTAACATTCGACCATTGACTGGTTCTTCCTCAGCTTCTGAACCATCCAAATTCTTCAAAAAATATGTGTTATTTCCCTGTAAGGCATGAATGATGTAAGGTCCTTTCCATAAGAAATCGAATTTCCCATGTTTCCCTTTATCTTCCCTTCTGGAATCCCATCTTAAAACTTTGTCTTCCAGTAGAAAATCTTCTGCTTTGGTCCTTTTGTCAAACATCTTCTTTAATTTTTTCTGTAAAACTTGGGATCGTTGATACACTTCTTCTCTGGTCTGCTGCAAGTGAATTGTTTGATTTATTCTTCTCTGAATATCATTTGGTTCTACTTGAGCCTCCTGAAGTAACTTCATTACAGGAACTCCTAAAGATGATGGAAATCTAGCCTCAATAGCATAAACTAATTCATATGGACTGGTTCCAATTGATTTTTTGGTAGTAAGTCTGTCTGCCCACAATGCATTGGTAAGTTTCTTATGCCAATTCTTCTTATTTTCTTCCAATAATTTTTTAATGATATTAATGAGACTTTTATTGGAAGATTCAGCTAGTCCATTACCCTGAGGATAATAGGCTGTGGAATGGCCTAAAGTGATGTGATATTTATTGCGGAAACTAATCATTTTCTTAGACTTGAAAGCAGCAGTGTTATCGGTTATAATTTTCTCAGGACAGCCAAATCTTGATAGTATCTTGGTTTCTAAGAATCCTATGATTACAGAATCATTGGCTTGTCTGGATGGGATTACTTCAATCCATTTAGTAAAGTAATCTATGGCAGTGAGGATCCATCTGTGTTGGCCAGAAGAAGGAGGATGGATTTCTCCAATAAAATCCAGGCCCCATTGTTGAAAGGGTTTCTCGGTGGAAATTGGTTTCAATGGTAAAGGTAATAATTTTCTCTTGCCTTCAAAGATCTGACACTTATGGCAAGCAGTTACAAATTTCTTTACATCTGAAAACAAGTTTGGCCAATAAAAACCAGCCCTTAAGATCTTATCTGCAGTTGACTTCCAGTAGAGGTGTCCACCACAATCTCCTGCATGGAATTCATTGAGAACCTTGTCAGCTTCATCTCTTAATAAACAATTTAATAGAATTCCATCATGATTCTTCCAAAAAAGAGCATTATCTAAAATACAATACTTTAAAGATGTCATTTTCAAAAACCTTTGTTTCGTTCTGGATAACCCTGGAGGAGCTTGCAGTTTTAACAAAACATAAATGATATCAGTGTACCAGGGTGAGTCTAAAAAGGCCTGACTAATTTGTGGAGTCGCCATCTCCTGTTCGTCATCCAGTTCATTAATGTCCAGGGCTTGGCAATTTGTTTCAGTCATGAGTTGAGCCAAACCTTGTCCTTTTATGAGTTTTGTAGGTCTTATTTCAATATCATATTCTAATATGGTAGCTATCCATTTACCTCTTTTGCCTTCAATTCCATCTTGAGTTAAGATGTCTTTAACGACAACATTAGGTACATAAGCTATCACATGAGAATACAATATATAAACTCTGAAATATTTAATTGCTTTCACAAGTGCAAAAGCTTGTTTCTCCATGATGTTGTATTTTAATGATGCATCTCTAAGTGCTTTACTAAAAAAGGCTATAGGTTTTTCACATCCTTGATCATCCTTTTGTAATAAAACAGTTGCAACTGTATGTTGAGAAGCAAATGAAAAAATTATGAAATCTCTATCAAATTTTGGACTGGTAAGAACTGGTGTTCTGGTCAAAGCCATTTTGATTTCTTCAAATGATTTCTTGGCTTCTACTGTCCACTTAATACTGAATCATTTCTTAACATGTTAGTAAGCAGTCTAAGTAATTCAGCTAAACTAGAAATGAATCTTCTCAAAAAATTGATCTTTCCTATGAAAGCTTGAAGTTCTTTAATATTCCTGGGATGAGGTATCTGCAAAATGGCTTGTATTATTTTAGGATCAATTCTGATGCCATCTTTTGAAATGATATTACCTAGGAGTTTACCTTCTTCAAGACCAAACAATGATTTTTTCGGATTTAAAGAAATACCATACTTTCTGCATTTTATAAACACCTGTCTAAGATGGTCCAAATGTTGTTGATCTGTCTTAGAAAAAACAGTCAAATCATCCAGATATATGACCAGAAAATCATGAATTTCTTTGGCAAAGGCAATGTCCATTTCTCTTTGGAAGGTTTCTCCTGCATTTTTGAGCCCAGAAGGCATCTTAACATATTTAAATGTACCCCATGGCTTTGTAAAAGATGTTTTGTCTTGATCATCAGGATGAACCAGAATCTGGTTGTATCCTAAGAATCCATCCAGAAGAGAAATCCTTGAAGAACCTACTACCCTTTGTAAGATATGGTCCATTTTAGGCAAAGGATAGTTATCTTTTAAAGAAACTTTGTTTAAATTTCTCAAATCAACACATAGTCTAATTTCTCCAGTCTTTTTCCTTGTTGGTACCAAATTAGAAACCCATTCAGAAAACCTAATAGGAGCAATTATTCCTGCTTCATACATTCTTTTAATTTCTTTTTCAATTGAAGGTAGTAGCACAGGGTTGATTATTCTAAGTTTCTGTTTAAATGGTTTCTGATCTGGTTTCAAAGGTATTGTATGTTGAATTATTGATGTATCATATGATTTCAGATCTTCATAACTCCAGGCAAAAACATCCTGGAATTCTTTTAAAAGTTCAACATATTTAACTTTTTGATCTGCTGGCAGAGATTTATATAACTTAACCATCTTAGGATTTCCTTCAGTTCCTAAATTGTATTCTTCAATATCAGCTTTTAACGGTTCCATTTTGGGTTTTAGTGGAATGTCATTAGAGTCAAAAAGATCTTCCAAAGGAGTTAATCCTTTAGGTAAGTGATTATATTTCAGATTAATAATTTCAGATTCATCTTCTATGATCTCATCGACTTCCATTTTTTTCAGATCCTGCATATCTTTTTTGGTGAATTTAGTTGGGTGAAGCATGCGAATTGCAGTCTCTTCTGAAATATCTGTTTCTTGTTCATCTATTTGATCAGATTCATTGATTGTTGTGTCTTCATCTATACTACTGTTAGATAATTCATCTTCTAAGGTTAAAAAATTATTTATCTGATTATTATTTACAAACACTTGCCAATTCATAAGATTATCCGATATAGCAGGTCTATGTCTAATCTCAGCTGTGAACTGATGATTAGGTCCAAAAGGTAATTTACAAGTGCTAGCACACATTGCAAGACTATGAGCATGCAAATTTTGTTTCCTGGGAATTTTGGCAAGCTGAGCTTGTAGGAAAGTATTAAGAATTTCCACAACTGTTCCTCTGTATTCTCTTAATCTGGGGTCTTTTGTCGAACATTCACCATTGATCTATTGAATAATTAATTCAGAGTCTCCTATGATTGATACTCTAATTGCTCCTAATTTTTTGACATGTTTAAGCCCTAGCAAAAGAGCCTCATATTCTGCCATATTATTAGTTCATCTAAAGTTCAATCTATAAGCATGGCCTTCAGCATGATCATTTTCAATGTTATGTATCCAAATTCCAACTCCTGCTCCTAACTTATTTACTAAACCATCAAATTCTAAATGCCAAATAATTTCATATTTGTAATCTTCATCGACTGTTTTAATAATTTTCTTAACAGGGAGATATGGTTTTTCAGTTTTTTCTTCAATGTCTGACGTTTCTTTGTTTTCCAAAATTTCTTCGATTTGAATAGTAGATTTATTTGCAGTTTCTGTTTCGGGTGCTTCTAATTCAGTAGGAAGGTCAAATTCAGCATTATAAAGGATGAATGAGTCCATATCAGAATGTACCGAGTAGACGGGGAAGTTTTCAGGCTTCTCCTGACTACTAACTAAATATTTCATCAAGGTTTCTCTGTATAGTCTTTTATGTTGACCGAACACTGAAATAGTAGCATATGACATATCCAATTGAAGAGATCCTCCGAGTTTGGCACCCCAGGATCTGGACAACAACATAACATATTTGGGAGGAATATCTGCTACTACTATATCCATCAGAATAGATTTCCCAGGGTATTGCACCAAAGTAACACACAAATCTTTAATCAACCCTAAACATCTTACCTGACTTGAGTCAAAAGAAAAGAGATCTTTATATGGTTTGGTAATGTCTAGGTTTAATCTTTCCATCATAGCCTTGGGCATTAAATTGTGAGACGCTCCAGAATCGAGCATGGAATTATGAAGTATTTTGTCATGTACATTTAAACTCACATAAAATGGAGGAGTTCCTCCACTTTCTGGTTTTCCATTTACTTCAGGGCCAAAAAGTAATTTGGGTTGATCATCAAAAACATTTACTGAATCATTCATTCCAGTAATGTTAAGGGATCTACTGATTTGGCTTCTATAGACATCATGTTTAGCTAATTCTGCCAGTGGAACAACTATCTTTAATTTTCCTATTTCAGCTTCTAGATTGAAATATTTTTCTGTTTGAGCTCTAGTATTTTGAACAGTTGGATTTTCTCAATTTTTTGTGTCTTCAGTGTTTTTCTCTTTTTTAGGAGTGGGATTATGAGTTGAAGTTGTTTCTAAATTAACTTGTGCTGGTTCTTCTACGTTTCCTGTAGGAGGAAAAGTATTGGAAAGTTGTTTATTATTCAGTTGATTATCAGACACATCTTCAATTATTGGGTTAGCGGGGTTAGGACTTGCTCTAGAAAGAATTTGTATAGGAGAAGTGTTAGTTTTACCTTTGATGTTTTGTTTTACATCTTTCTGTTTGTTATTTTCTGGCACGTCAATCAGTCTGCTTCTCAAATTGTATTGTTTATGAACTTCATAAATTGCTGAGTCATATCCTTCCTTAAAATCAAAAGTTTCTCCTGAATGAGTTTGAAATGTTTCAAGAATGTGATTTTCTTGATCATCTTGAGATAGGAAAACTTTTGGTTCATTCTTGTTTTCAATCAAGTTATTTATTTCAACATCCTCGGTTGGTTCCTCAGAAGATGAACCTTCAACGAAATTTTCTTGGAATGGTGGCATGATGTTTTGATCAGGAACATTTTTTCCAGTATTTTGGTTGTGATTTCTTCTGAAGTTTGGGTTTCTAACAGCATTTTGACCGTCACCAGAAGACTTCCTTTCGATTTTCTCTACTCTGTCTCCTAGTCTTTCCATCCCTTTAATAATTGCATCCAACTTTCTTTCAAAAACCGAAGGCTCTTCATTTATAGGCATCCTTCTTTCAGCTCTAGCTCTAGCTCGTTTTTCTATCAGATTAGCTTCAACACTAACAACTATGCTTTGCATCTCTTCTATAGTTTGGGGAGCTCTTTCTCTAAGTGAATATGCAATGTCAGAATCAAACCCATTAGGAAATTTAACCAATACTGAATCCAGAGGAGGTCTAAGGTTTTGGGGAACAACATTGTAAGCTTCGTTGAATCTAATGATATAATCTTGCACTGCTTCATTGGGTCCTCTCTTCAATTTTCCTAAGTCTGATAGGATTTTAAGAGGATCTTTCTTCTTTTCCCATCTATTTAAAAATAACCTATAAAGGGCTAGTAAGTCAGCAACACTGTTTGGAGCAAGAGCCCTAAACCATGTCCTGACTTCTCCAGTAAGACTCTGGACAAAAATTCTCATTCTCACATCATCAGCATCTATTTCATAAAATTCAAAGTAATCTGTCATCCTTTTGGTATGTTTCTGAGCAGTGTAAGTGCCAGAACCATCAAAAGGGGTGATTTTACTCTGATAGTCATGAGGCAAAGCAGCAGGGTTGCCTAGCAACCTTAACGGAGCATATCTGTTGGCCATCGGAAGGTGTAATGGAATAACAGGTGATGATGTTCTGGAAGTAGTGGGTGGAGGGGAAGAAGATGTGGCTTGTGTTTGAGGAGTTTGGGGAAAAGCAGATGAACTGGGGGAAGCTGACGTAATCACGAAAGGGTTTGAAAGCTCTTCAAATGTCACCTCAGATTGAATGGAATTTTGTAAATGCTTGTCAAGATGTGAAGTGATAAACTCAAATTGAAAATCTTCAAGAAATAATGGATCAGGAACTAGATTGGACAACTCAGATTCAGAAAAATTTATGAATAGAGAAGTTTCAAAATGTTGATCAAATGGTTCGTCTTCAAGATACACAAACTTCACAGGACAAGAGCTTGATCTAAAAAGAGGTCGAGAACTCCCAGAGCTTTCTTGACTCTCTTGTCTTCTCAGAATTCTAGGAATCAGATTTGGATTCTCAAATATCGGTGGTGGGTTAGGGTCAGGATTTGACCTGGTATAATGAGTTCTTTCTGAAGCCAGTTTTCTGGATTTTATATTTTTGGTTTTTTGTTTTAAAAATGAAAATACAACTTCGACAAACTCTTCAAGAAATTTAAAATTTTGGGATAAAATTTTCTCAAAGATTTATTGAACTAGAGAAACTGATTAAAGATCTGAAACTAAAGTTCAGTCTATAAACTAGACCAGAGATTGACTGAAGTAGCGTTTATTTACTATGCAATTGCAGAGCAAAAGCATTTCAAAGGCTACCTGGCTAATCTTCAAGCTCCGTCTGTAGTTTATAAATCAAACAATAGTAACAATAAAATGATTCAGATCCCCAGTGGAGTCGCCACTATGTTATCACTCAGATTTTCCTTGAAGTTGTTGGAAGAGGAAAGGTGTCCAAGGTAACCACAAACCAATCTTTTAGATACAGAATCTAGCCAATCTGTATCCAGAGAGGGCTCTCTTTTTCAAATTTAGCTTTGTTTTTAGAAAATATTAGGCTAGTTATAAAGTCCAGGGGTTTTGTTTGAATTTGAATGGTGGAATTCCGTAACTGAGGGAAAAATTAAGTAGTTTTAGGCCATTGGGCTATGGAGTCAAAAAGATGGTTTCACTGGATTAATTTTATCAGCAAAAGATGGATTTACAGGGAAAGATAATCAAACCAAAGAACAATTTTAGATCTAAAGTGAATGGAATGGGTTTAGAATGGATGAAAGGCAATTAAGGATCTTTCAACATATTCATAGAGAGAAAATGAGTGATTACCAATAAAGAGCAGTTAAGTATTCTTTACTAAATAATCAAATGCATAAACTGGCTAAACAAGAGCAATTAAGAATTCATTGTTTATAACCAATTTAGAATAAAGCATTTAGAATAAAAATGATTGAAATCAGATTACACTTAAGTACCTTCTGATTTATTCTTTTTCATTAATTATTCAGAAATGAAACACTGTGATATAATAAACAGATATAAAGACATAAAACACAAGGGAAAGGATGACTTATTGATCCGTAGTTCGACACATGAATCCTGTAAAAATTCTTTAGCGTCAATTCATCATACAGCTAGACACAAAGAAATTTCTCCAATAGCACTTTATTCCAAAAATTCAATGTTACAGCAAAGTATAAGAATCCACACTCAATAATCCGATTAAGGGCTTATTTATACAAAAAATTATCAGAAATATCTCATAACAGAAAGAGATGTAATCTAGGGTGACTCATAAATAAGTTACAATAAAAATAGAGACAGATGGTCTCGTAGATAAGACAAGAAGCAACTGATGTTGTGATTTTTCCTCCTTTCGAGAATGTGCTGGAGGCTGGACCTATATTTTGGCTCATTGTTGTCTTCTTCAGTAATTTTGTTCTAACTGCCTTGCTTCACTGATACTCTTTGTTTTTACTGATACACTTTTAACTGGACCGATATTCTTTGACCTCTGTTTATCCCTTTATGCTGTAGTAAATAGGCAAAATTTCATATAAAGACAAATTTTACAAAAGTTCTAATAGATCTTCCCACCATTTATCTTCTGCTATTTTGGTCCGTTGAAGCTTCCTGAATGTTTCATCAGCCTCGGTATATCTGAAGAAATTAGGCTAATTAGGAAACAAATGTTTTACTTCATGTTCAAGATAAAACAAATTCTCTAATCTGTCATGAAGATTCCTTCCTGTAGGTAATGTTACTTCTGATGAAATGGTTGAGGAACTGGCTTGATTGTGAGCATGTATGTCCAATTTCTTAACATAATTTTCCAGGTCCATTATTTTATCTTCTGAAACCATAGGGCTGGGCAACCCTTTATTCAATAAAACATTAAACCTTTCTCTGAAAGCAATGATTTCTGCTTGCATGTCAAAGCACCTTCGTTCTAAATTTTTCATAAGAGTTCTTTTAGTAAAAAAAATTTTTATCTCTAAGATTGCTGCAGTTCTGTCCTAAATACCCTGATCTGCAAGTTGCTGTCTGGTTTGGGTGTTTAGAAATTGTATGAGCTGATTGGCTTCCTCAGGCCTATTTCCTAATTCTGCTCGTGTGTTTTCAACTTCATCCAGAGCTACTTTGACCAAATCATTTTGCTCGTATATTATCTGAATTGAAGACCAGATATCTTTTATTGACTGGATAATATTATCCCAAAGAATGTCATTTATTTCTCTCAAAGGTTTCTCCAATGTGAGATCCTTTTCCAAAGCTTTAACCAATTTTTCCAACTTTTTGACTTCTCTTGTTTTGTCAGCAGCAGTCATTTTTGAAACATCATATTTTTGTTCCAAATTAATAAGCTGTAATTTTGTGCATTGAAGCTCTGTTACTTGAAGTTTCAAGTCATTCATTGACTTTATTAGTTCTTCTGTAGTCAAATTTGAAGTATTTACCTATGATGGCTCTGTTGGTTGACCTGTTGGCTGACTTGCTGTACCTTTGATAACCTCTGCTGTAGATACTGGAACACTGGACTGCTTGTCTTTTAATCCTCGTTCAAGCTCTTTTTCTGTTTCAGTCAGTTGCTCATTCAGCCTCAAAAGCAAGTCCATCATTTCTTCTTCAGAATTCTTCTTTATTACTTTTTCAGTCTGAGGATGTCTTGAAGCTGGCAACTTCAACTGCTTTCTCAAAGCTACAATGTCATCATCTTTTTTCTTGATTAGAGCTTCTATACCTTTGACATCCTTTGGATTGTGACCTAATCCAATAATTATTTCCTCCAATGTTTTTATCCTGTTGTCTTTGGCTTGTGAAGAAGCCTTTTCAAGCTGCAATTGTGTACTAGTGTTCTCCAAAGAATCCTATAACCTGTGAGCTGCCATTGCCTTATCAGTCAAAGTAGAATAGATCATTTCACCAGTCTGCTTATGTAACTCAATCTGATCTAAAGGATGAATATCCTTTGCTAAGACTTCAAAATTTGTTCTGATATAATCTGCAGCTGTTTGAGGTTGCTGCACTTTGGGTTTGAAGTGACTCATTATCATTTTTCCTTGCTAAATGTCATAAGCTGACATCAATCTTTCTTGATTCTTAGGAACCATCTTCAAATATTGATTATAAACCTGGATTCTTAAAGGATCGTTCCTGGCTTGTATATTAAGAAATTTCTTTTTTATATCTCCTGCATATTTAACTGGTGTTTTGAAAGAATATATTTCAACACTCTGTTGCTTTTGTAGCTCTTTCCTGTGTGAGGTAGTGGATGCTCCACTGACTGTACCTATTTTTTGACTGCCCAATTGTTCTTGTCCTTGAATATCAAGGATTTCATCAATAGATTCTACTTCTGGAGGAGTATTCAATTTCTGTCTCTTGGCCTGAGGCTGTTGTGAAGATCCAGTGAGAGGGGTAGCAACTTCAGCATCTCTCTCTTTTCCTTTTTCCACATTTAATGGAGTCTACAAAATTGACATTTCTACTGGTTTGGTTTGAACAGAAGAAACCTGTACTTGATCTTGTCCCTTAGAAGTTTGAGGTTGTTCTGTCATAGTGAATGTTTCTTTAACTTGTATATCAACCTCTTTCTCTTTTCCTTTAGATGATACTGCAATGTTTTCTTGTAACTTCTGCTGAAAAATTCCAGATAAGGAAGGACCAACCTCTGATCTTGGTACCTGTGCAAAAGAGTCTAGGTCAAGCATATTTTCAAGATCTTTCATAACATTGTCTACATTGACCTGCTCACTATCCTGCTCTATCAATGTTCCTTCTATCCATTCATCTGTATTAGCATATTTTTCAATCTCTGGGATTCTTTGATGCATGTATGGTGCTGATTTATTTTTCATTCTTTTATCACAAATGAAGCTGAATGGGTCATAAGGTACCCAATAGAAACTCTTTTGTAATCTGAAACGGTCTTTTAATATCTTTTCAGCTTCTTCCCCTACATCCCTAGAGTTACAGATAAAGGGACCTAATTGACTTTTGATCCGGAGTTGAGCCTTCTTCTTTGCATTACAAAAATGAATTATATCAGAGTTATTCATCTGCCTGAAATACTCTAATGCAAAGAGTCTCATGGGGACATATTTTGGCAATTTGAATGGACATAATTCACATCCATATATTCTGACTTCTGTGTGATTTTGGTATAAATACCAATCACCAACTTTGTATTGTTTTGAGAGATGTAAAGTTTTCTTGATTTCATTTTTGAGCCTTGGAGGAGAAACTCCTGTCAACAAAGTGGTTGCAGGGTGTATAAAAATATCAATGAACTCATTATAGGAATAGGGAGAATCTCGAGAACTATGAGTGATGGATGACCAAAATATAACAGACCTAGAATTCCCTTGGGCGTCAAGCTTTTTGATATAAAAAGGGAAATTTTCTGACTGGTAATAGAGCATGAGATGGTAAATGACAGAGGAATACTTGAACACTTTCTCATTCTCTAATCTCATGAATTGATCATGGATTTTGTCTGCAATGTAGGATGCAAAGTCATACTTGACAGCAGGAGGTTGTCCAGGGGTAAAAATAGACAATAATACTAGAATTAAATGGTCAAAATATTCACTGGTATTAAATCCCATTATAAAGGATATCATATCCAAAAAAAGCCTACCCTCCTCAGTGAAAAAAACATACCCATAAGGGGGAGGGCCTTTAGGCTAATGATCAGGCAACATAAAGGTCTGACAGATGCGGCTTAATTCTTCATGGGATAGTTTGGTGGATTTATCAAGTAATTCTCCCATGGACAAGGGAGTGAGGGCTTGATCAGGTTGAAAATGTAGCATCTCATTGATAGACTGAGCAGTAATTGGGAAGAGGACATCTTGACTTGGGGATAAGACTGCTCTTTGGTTATGATCATAGTTGGCATGACAGTAATGGATTATCTCAGGAAAAATATGGACAGAGGGAAAGAGGTACCTGGGAAGATTAGATTCCCATAACCCAATCATATGGAAGCCATTCAAATAATTGTCTCTGCAGCAACAAAAAATTCGAAGAGGACTATCACTAAAAACCAGGTCTTTAATTTGGAAATCTCTGTCGACTAATGATAAATAATCCAAGTCTCTGTGAGGGGCATTCAATGGGGTGACATTTAAAGCCAAGAGAATCTCCATTTCTGGTTCTTGTGGATTCAGAAATGGAAATTCAGGTTTCGACGGGAGAAACAGGTACAATTGCGGATTGAGAATTCAATTGCAGTTCTCGGAATTAAGGAATGAACTTGCAATTAATTTCTTAACTCTGTTTCAGTGAAAGAAAAAGGAAAACAGAGTTTCTTACAGAGTTTAGTTGAGGATTTAGGGTAAATACCTGTTTTTGGAGATAACAACGATTTTGAACAGGTACTGGTTAAGGTGGACAATCTTCTGAGAAGCTTTGACTGCAATTCTTTTCGAAAGGACAATGGTTGGCAGTCTTCAACAGTTAGAATTTAAATTTTTCTACATGGGAGTGTAGTCGTTCACTGTGGAAGAAAAAATGAAAAAGACGCCTGTTGTTTGGTTTTATTCACAAAGTTAACAGGGTGGCGGGATTTTTAATAAATGACGTCAGCATGTACGGGAGATGAGTCACAGGAGGGGAGGTGGTAAGCGGTTTTTTCCGCATCGCGTTTGAGGGAAGGCGGTATTGAGCGGATTGGAAGCAATTCCACAGAACGAATGACGCGTGGCCATGGTACTGTTTGGAAACCGCCAGCATTTCGCGCGTTATTGTTCAGATCGGGGATGGCCAGCAGAATTATCAACAGCCGTTGATCTTGGAGCAGCTGATCGAACGGTTGACGGGACAAGGAGATGGCGGGGTTTTAATGGCGCGGGCCCGGTGTAATTAAACGTTAAATAAACTCATCGCGTGGAATTTGATTGGCGGGGGTCGGTTATTAACTAATCATAATGATTAATTAATCCCTTGTACAACGGATGGTCGGGCAATGTTTGTTTTTATTTTAAACACATATAAATATATGTTTAAATGTTTTTTCATATTTTTATTATATGATAATTGAATTAAATTAATCCAATTACCATAGGGGGCGGGATTAACATATAACGATATATTTTAACCAAAGGGGGTATAACGGGAGTTATTTTCCAATTATTGGGCCGAGGGTCCGGTCCCTCCAAAAGTCAAGGAAATGCCTTGAGCTCCTCTAATATTTAAATGCCTTAGTATTAGGGGAAATTAGTAAAATATTTAGGCAAAAATGAGAAGGGAAGTTAATAATTTGACTTTTCTCTACTGTGAAATTTTCCAATGTAGTATCTGCCTTTGCACTTGTGATGAAAGTAAAATTGAACACATTTAGAACCATCATTCATCACATGTAATTCTGCAACAACATCTACCTACCCTACCTACTTTACTCTACGATTTTTTCTTCTTTATTAGGGTGCACTTAGATTGGCAAACCCTTATCACACTTTTTCTTTTACACATGGAAATTTATCTAGTTCTAACCTTATTACATCCAAGAGCTCAGATTAAACTGTTGAGCACCTTTTATTAACTCTACCTGTCTACTTAGCTGCCAAGATTAAACTATTTGGCCAGATATTTATTCTCTATCTCTAAAACATAAAAATTGAAAGATGAATGAATCAAGTTTAAACAGTTTGACTCTTCATAAATTGTGGCAAAAGTTTAACAAGCTGCACACAATTGCTTATTACAGAAAATGAAATAGTAGTGGCATTTAGACTTGCACACTTTCCTGGTCTATTTTTGTTTGGGGTTCATTCATTTCTTTCACTTTTTTGACCATTTTATTCTTTTCACCCTTTGATTTTTCTTTTAGGGTATACCCTCTTTACATTTTTTAAATTTTTTGATTTTTTGATTTTTTTCGAGAATATGGAACACCTTTGCAACAAGAAAAGGTTTGAACATATTACATAATTTATCAAGACAATCATGAAATATGACTCCTATTGGTATAGGAGACTAACACCTATAATGAAAAAACAAGGAACCGTCAGAGTGTGTGTCGATTATCGGGATGTTAATCTCACTTGTCTGAAAGACAACTATCCTACTCCCTTTATCGACAACATCATTGACGATTGTGCTAGATGTGAAATATTTTCATTCATGGATGGATTTTATGACTACAATAAAATCAATATCCACCCATAGGATCAACATAAGACAAAATTCATCTCTCCCTGGGGCACATTCTCTTATAGGAAACTACCATTTGGTTTAAAGAATGAAGGGGAAACATTTCAGAGAGAAATGTATTATGCTTTCAATGGCATCAAGGACATTTTTCAACCCTATCTAGATGATTTACCCACGCATTCACGAAATCAGACTGATCACCCGATGCATTTGAGAGCCATCTTCTTATGTTGTCGACACTTCAAAATATACCTCAATCCACATAAATGTGTGTTTTGTGTTGGTTCTGGTTGTTTTCTTGGATTTTTTGTCTCAAAAGAAGCAATTCAAACCGATCCATTGAAGGTTTAGGCCACTCTAGATTTTCCTGCACCATCAAATTTACTTCAGATACCGAAACTTCAAGGAAAGGCTATCTTCCTAAGAAGGTTCAAAACCAACTACGTCGAAATAGCTAAAGGATTTACTCGACTCTTGAAAAAAGGGGTTCCCTTCCATTGGGACCAAGTTGCACAACCTTATTTTGATGCTGTCAATGATACTCTTGTCGGGCCTCATTAATGTATCCCCCTAATTATCAGAGTGATTATTTCCTATGTATCACAGTGGCTGATACGACCTTTTCTATGTTATTGGTTCAGGTAGAAAATGGGATAGAAAATCAGATCTATTATTTGAGTCGTAATCTCAATGATATGGAAGTTAAGTATTCTTATATAGAAAATCTTGCCTTGGTGACTGTTCAAGCTATCCAAATATTTCACCAGTATATCCTGTTTTGAAAAACCATTGTCGTTTCGAATTGCAACACCATGACTTATATCTTATCACATCAATTGCTGGGGGGAAAATACTCAAAATGGATTGTCATTTTGCAGGAATTTGATCTGGAATTCATCAAATCCAAGTCAAAGAATTCTATAGTTTTGGTTGAGCTTCTCCATGACCTTCCCTCTGATAGTACTACTACTCAAACTTTTCGGCCTGATACCTCTCGCTCTGAACAACGATGTATTCGATACCAAGCCAAAGATTATCTGATCGTCGATGATACACTTTATTGTCATGGTGTCAATACAATTTTAAGAAGGTGCCTCACTCAAGAGGAGGCCGAAAAGGTTTTAAATGGTTGTCATGATGGGGCTTGTGGTGGACATTTATATGGATACTCTGTCACGCAGAAGATACTCCATGCTGGTTACTTTTGGCCTACCATATTTCATGACTACATCCTCATGGTCAGAAGTTGTCATGCGTTCCATATTTTTTATCGTAAAATCCACAAACCGCCAGTGCCAATGCATCATGTTGTCTCTGTGGGACCATTTTTGAAATGGGGTATTGACTTCATGACCTGTAACCCTCATTCATCTAGGGGGCATGGTTATATTATTGTCACAATAGACTACTTTACCAAATGGGCCAAAGTGATGCCTACATTCAACAGCACAGGATAGACAACTACATTATTTTTCTTTAATCATGTTATTGCACGGTTTGGGGTCCCACGGGCTATAGTTACAGATCATGGGAAGCATTTTTGCAATCACATGTTGACTGAATTGACTGCCAAGTTAGGATTATCACATGATAATTCTACTCCTTATTATCCACAATCAAATGGATAAGTTGAGGCTATCAACAATATTCTTAAACGTATGCTTCAACAAATGATAGGAGTTCGTAAGAGAAACTGGAATTTGATCCTATATGTTAGTGGTCCCATGATTTAGAAGATTGGTATACCAAATGCATAGGGTAACCTAAGACCAATCTTTGGAGTCCTAGGACCTAGCCTCCCTGGACTCAGAGAGGGCTCTCTCTATTGTATGCAAAGGATGTGAACTTATTTGCTCTAGATGGTTGATTTTAGGCTAGTTGTTAAGTGTAGGGTTTGTTGTTTGTTTGGTTGGGTAAGATAATCAAGTAGGATAGGTGGAGTGAGAGGTCATCAAATCATTGGGCTATGGTGTCTATGAAAGTCATGGATATCTCAACAATGAGTCAGAGTGCATCACAAGGAAAATCTGGTATGGTCAATGGATCTTTAAGGTTATGTGTGAAGTGAAATGTACATTAAGTTGGTGAACAAGGTAGGGCAAAGGGCAGTGAAGTATCCTTTGTCATATACCCATAAAAAATAAGGTCTCAAATACTGATAAGAAAAATATAATAATCATGAGATAGGGAAAACCATTAACTCAATGACAATAATTGAAAAAATAGATATTCAAGATGAACAATTCAGTGAAACAAAGATAACAAGAAAACTTATCTAAATTTATTGATTTCACCTTCAAGGTTTGAAAACATATAAGATGACAAATAACTTTAATCAATGAAGAGGGAACTCCTAGACATCATCGATCAAGCTATAAAGAACTTTGATGCAAACTTCTAAGGCATGGACAAAGAGCATGATCAAAACATGGCCTCTTTAGCTAAACCTAACAAGTAACACATCAAAGACAGATTCCACAAACAGAGTTTAGATAGCATCAAGTAAGCATGGCTAACCATAAAACATATTTGAAAACTACTTTCTTAAACAATTAATGAAACAAAAAGCTTAGGTGGGTCTAAGGAGTAGCTAATAATTCCTTAAACTAACCCAACAGAGGAAAACATAAAGACAATAGTAACATGAAGGTCTAAGGTGCCTCAAACAACATTTCTTAGCCTATACTTTTCTAATCTACTGCAACATAGAAAGATGGACACAATGATAAAAAAGAAGACATGAAAACATTAGAGACAAATCACCATTAACCAAGCTCAGGGATCCTGCAAGCAAGCTTTTATCATCATCAATCAAAGCAAATCATTCACAAGCTCCACAACACCAACTTTCTCTTCAACCTCAAAAAACCATGTATTGCTCTCAAAACTCATCAAATGCCAACATTAACAATGAACCCTCAATGCTCTATTTAACTAGCAAGGAGGAGAAAACCTAATATATTCTCTAAAAGTCTATTGGCTAATCTTAAATGTCACTATTGTCCTTGAGACCTTGCAATGCCCAAGGCACAAAATATCTAAAACAAAATATATTTGCAGGCATTTTTAGCAAATAAATTGACATTTGAGCTCTGCCATGCCTCCTAAAACTTTCCAAGCGTACATTTTTTACTTTTCCTCTACTAAGGGCATAGCACTGTGTTTTAGGGTGAATTTTCATGCCAAGGGTGTAGTACTGGAGCATGAAAACTGGGTCAAATTGCAACAATGTTTTGAAGGTCTTCTCGATGTCGGAAAATGCTCCATGAAGGCTCTTTGGAAAGAAATTTGAGTCTAATTTCTAGATCTACCCTTGGTTCTATGATTGGACCTCTACAACCTATTAAAAAAGAAAAAATTCCAAGACTGGTAAAAGCACAACACATGTTCTGAAAACTAGGCGGAAAGGTGAAAATTAGGGTGTTTTTGACCCTTTTGGAGGAACAAAACAACTCGAATTGACCTGAAGCTTTGTGAGAATGCCAAAATCAAGCCGAGGATTCAAAAAATTTAAGCCTTTCCTCCTGAATATGCTCCGAGAAAAGGCGTAGCACCATGGGTGCTACCCCCTTGGCCCTCAAAATTAGCAAAAAACAAAAACTTGTCAAAATTCTCCAAAATTTGGTGGATGTGTGCCTCATGGATTTTGAGAGACCTTCAGAGAAGCTTGTGCCAAAATTCCAAGTCTATCTTGCTCTTCTCCTTCTTTTAGTGCTTGAATTTCAATGAAGGCTTCCTTCAGTTTGGCACAAGCAAGTTTGTTTTTCATTGCATAATGCTTGGTAATATTTTTCTGGAGAGCAAGGCCCCTTTTTATCTTCTTAAAATACTTGTGTTCATTCTTATAATACTGAATGATAAACTAAGCCATCTCAAAATCTCTCTCCATCTCCCTAATTTGTGCATCTTTGTTTTGGAGCAGTATTCTAGTGGCCATTTCCTCATTTTCATTATCATTGTCTAGGTCAATGATTTGGAGATTTTGTTTAGTTTTCCTCCTTCTCTTACCTCTCTCACCTTTCTCCATTTTTTGTTTTCCCTTGTCAAGATTTTGAGCTGAAGAAGGTGGCATGGTCCCTTGCCTCTTGGAGGCAGAAAACACTAGCCTTGATCCTCTTTGATATGTGAGAGGGAGAAACTCAAATTTGTCTACTAGAATGCTCTTACCATGACTAATATCAAGACTGCCTTTCTTTTCATCAATGATATCTGCACTTTTGTCTTGTGCATTGTGTTCTTGGCTGCTCTCTTGAGAGTCACTTGAATTTCCCTCCATGCTAGCATTACTGTCATGATCTTCACCATTGTCATCAATATCTTGACTATCCTTTTGGTTCATAGAGTCACTGCTGTCATCATTATTAGGGCTATCAGTCATCATGTTTTCTTCTTCATCATCCTCCTCTGTGTTTGCAACACTATCATTTCCATCATCATTTTCTATGTTGTCACTGTTAGAGGTTTCTTTGTCAGTGTCTTCATTACTATTTTGTGCATTTTCATCCTCATTTTTCTCAATATTTTTACTGTCTTTTGTAATTTCCTCAATGTTTTCATTTTCATCATTGTCACCCTCTTCCATATCTTCTGCATTGTCATCCTCTTCCATATCTTCGGCATTGTCATTTTGTTCTAAACTATCCTCTTCATCATTGTTTTCATATGCCTCTTCATCATTATCTAGTTCTTATTTATCCTATTTATCACTGCTTTTCTCTTCATAATCTGCCTTTTCATTATTTGTTCCTTCTTCATTTTTCTCTTCTTCCTCTTCACTTTTTTGCTCACTGCCTTTTTCTTCATAATCTGCCTCTGTCTCTTGATCTTCATCATCATCCTCATCATCATTTTCTTCCTCATCGTTTGTTTCTTCTTCCTCATGACTATCACTTTCTGCCTCATCATCATTCTCTGCCTCATCATTTGTTTTTGTTTCTTCTTCCCTGTCCTTTGTTTCTTCCTCATCATCAACACTTTCATCATTTTCATTTTCCTTTTCCTCATAATTTTTTTCTTCCTCTTGAATTTCATTTTCCTCTTTTTCACTGTTCTCTTGTTCTTCTTCATCATTCTCTTCTTGTTCTGATGCTTTAGGAGAAGGTGAGGGAGAGAATTTTTCTTGAGGAGAGGATTCATGTGGAGAGGATGAATCATGGTCAGTGGGGGGTGATGGAGGAATAGAGGAAGGTGGATGAGATGATGAGGGTAAAATTTGCAGACGAAGAGGTTGTGCATTTGTGAAAACATCATGGGTGATGAACACTTCCCATGGGATACCTTGTTGCTGTAATTGATGCAACAAAATCATCTTGATAAGAGAATGGTAAAAAGACTGCATTTGTTGTGAAGGAGGTCTCTTTTGCACAATATATGACATCTTATCAATAATTCTATAAAGGTAATAGGGTAAATGTAGCAGCTTGGCCCTAGTGAAGTGCATAAGCAGTCTTATATGGCAGGAATAAAATCTGGAAAACCTCCCCTCGCATGTAAAATACTTCATGATGACTTTCATTAAGGGGGCATATCTCTCCAACAATTGGGAAAACGGAAAAATAGTTTTGCAATCAGCTTGGTATCTTTGTTTCAAGAAATTTTGATAATGGCTTAGGTCCAAATTCATCTGCTTGAACCATTATTCTCCCATACAAGGTATCCCAGTGGCCATAGAAATTGTATTGGTGGATAGCTCAAAATTTACCCCAACTAGATGCACTTGATGGTCATGGAGGCTGAGGATGAAAATTCTAGTCGACTCAGGGTGAATTTGGACTCTTTGTACTTTTTCACAGAAATCAAAACAACCCACCCCTTGGAAATATGCAACTGTTGTAGGGGAGGCTATTAACTCCTTGGTGTTCAAAGGTTCAAACCTCTTTACTATTCCACCCTTTATATGCTATCCCCTATGTCTTTGGCCTCCCTTGCTACTGTCACTACTACCTTCTCTAGACATTTTAGCTTTTACTCTTGCCTTGAAATCAAAACCCTAAAACTGCTTGTGAAATGATATGAAGAGGGTGAGTAGGATGTTGAGGAGACAGTAATGTCAAGGCTTGGTAGTGTGGAGGCTAATTTTGCAGATGGAGATATTTTTTTGGCAGATGAGTAGCTTCATAGAAAAATAGTTTCAGTGTGCCTTCAGTATGTAGATGGATGGGTGCCCTTTAAACAACAGTGTTGGTAGTAGGGAGATTAGGTTTTTTCCTTTATGGTTTTTATTTTCTTTACATTTCTCTATAATTTTACCTTTTAGATAGTATGAAAGGGTGGAAGGTATCTAAATACCTCTTATAACAACCTTCATGAGGCACCAAGTAGAGGATTTGAGGAGCTTTGAGGAATTTGGAGGCTTGCATCGGCTTGAAAGGCTTCCTGGCTAAACGCGTAGCACAGGAGAGTAGCATTCGGGCATGTCGAGTGGTCTTCGTGCAGTGTTGAATGGACATCCGCGTAGCACCGGTAGAGCTGGATGAGATGTCGGGCCCCTCTGAACGTCCCTACATGTAGCGTCTGGGCGGAGCAGTCAGTCTACTACACGGCTGTTGGGTCAGCCTAAAGAATGGAGCACAGGGGAGCAGCGGTCGGGTGGCTGCACACTGTCGGGTCTGTGTTGCACGCTACCTATGCATAGCGCCCGGGTAGTTCAGGCCTCTCCACTTTACTGGGTCTGAACGTTGACAAACGCGCATCATCCTTTCTCAGGCACACAACGCTCCTTTATACTTTCTGAAGAATGCACACACAAGCACGTAGCGAGGTTTTCCAGGAGCGTAGCACCGGGTTCTTCCTGCCCGAAGTCTACCAGAAATCCCTAAATCTCCCTTTGGAAACCTTTCACTCTCTTGTGCAAACGATAAATGAGCTTGAGTGATAAATGAGATGATTTTATACCCTTGGAACAATAAATTAAAACTAGACACCCACTTTTTCTAATGTTTTGAGTTTCATTTTGTCACTTTATCACTGATATCCCTTTTTCTTTTGTAGGAGGTGACTTTAAAACAAAAAAATGATCTCTTCTCATCTCAACCTTTCCTCTTTGTTGTTCTTAGGTAACTGATATGATGGATTTTATTTCCTTGACCTTTTTGATGCTTTAACACTCTGTTCTTACCCATTCTATCATAATAAAGCCTTAAAATTTTCCCTCTATGTCATTTGAAAACTAACACATCTCTTTAAACTCATTTAGTAAGGGTGAGTTCTTTAAAAAAAAATTGGAGGGACCTGCCTTTACCCTATCAGTGTCAAAATGTTTCTTGCCTACATTATGAAGTTTGGAACTCATGTCTTTACCCCCTTTGAGATCTTTGAGTGTGGGTGATCTTTAAAACATAGTTTCTTCCCCTCTCACTAATTTTCCAGAGGTATAATAGATTTGTGTTGCACAGGAACCATAGTCTTTACAACCATGTTTTTCATTATCTCCCTTTGTCCACTTTTGTTTTGTTGTAGGTGCCATGACAAAATTGTTTTTTGTCTCCTTGGTCATTCTTTGAATTTGACAATTTTAATAACACAACAACAAACTCATGATTGGCTTGGTGTTCCATTTTGACACTTGACCTTATGATTTCTTCTCTTCGACCATTTTGAGGGCAATTGACTGTGCTTGAAGGCTTAGTCTCCCTCACACTGATACTCTTTGTTTTTCCCTCCCTTTGATGTAGTGAAGTATTGTTGCCTTGATAAAACATGGAGGTGACCTTCTGATATCATTCTTCAAATTTCTGCCTACTGTCATCATGGAGATTTATGGTCTTCATTTCACTTCTTTGCCTACCTTCTCAAACTTTAGGCTTTAGGGATTTTTCCCTTCTTCATTTATAATTTCTATAAATTTTCAATTCATTCTTGGTTGGGCTGATGTGCCTCTATCCTTGTGGTCCTTTGCATTGGCTCCATGCTTGGAAACATTGTTTGGCCAATCAGTCATAAAAACGCTAATTTTCTTTGAACATAGGCATGTTGTCTCTCCTTTACTGTGAATGTCCTTTGTGATGATTTAGGCTCTTACCTTATTTCTTTTCTACTGGTAGCCATCTCAATCATTCCTGCAGAAATGTTTAACATGGGCAACTGTCTTTTTGTAGAAGTTGTTCTTTGAACAAGGAGGCCTTCCTTGAAGGAATTTTTATACCTTTTGGACAATCATGTGCTAACCTTCCTTTTCATTTTATTTCACCTTTTGGGCACATGTAAAACAGTGATTTAGAAAACCAAAACAATCTATAACCCATGAAACCCTAAATGACCTAGTGGGAGGCTTTTTGGACTTGGCCTTTGTTGGGAAAAATACTGAGAGGGGGGGGTGAATCAGTATTTACTGCATAATCAAAGCTTTTTACTTTTTCATTCCTTAAAACCCATACGCTACTTTCCTTCAGTAAACTAGCGTATATACGCGGATCCCCTTTATTAAACTAGCGTATACACATAGATCTAGATATGTCATTAAATCTTCACTTCTATTAATCCATCATTCATTCATCAGATGTTCAATAAACAGTAAACATGTGCAGTAAGAACAAAATAAACCATCACACAAAGCATCACACATGAACACCAGGATTTTTAGGTGGAAACCCAAATCGGGAGAAAACCACCGCTGCACACAACCTTCAATATTTTATTATAGAGAAAACATCTTACAACATATGTGTCGGCGCAGACGACTGAAGACGTTAGTGCACCCACCCGCTGCTATCAAATGCCCTCACCCGGAAGGGAGCCACGACCCCCTCGACTCATTTACCAAATTTCTCTCCTCGAAGGGAGCCGATTTCGGGAGCGTGTTCTCAGGGTACTCTCAAAGGGAGCACACTCCGAAAGTGGGTTCCTTAGGGTTTTTAGTTGTAAAACAAAGTTTTTGACTGATTTTATGCATTGCAGACCCAAAAATACTGATTTTGATTTATCTAAAGAGCCTATAAAGGTAGCTTGAAACCACCAATGCTTGATACATTTGGTGAATAGGGGAAAAAGTTAGGCTACTTCGCAATCCATGGTGTAAGAAGAAGGGTTAGGAAAGTCAAAACAGAGTGGTAAGGTCAGAGGTGGAAAAACATAGTGAAAATGAGTGGCATAAGGCCATGATTCGTCTTCTGGGAGTGATAGGCTGGCCATGACTTGATAGAGTAGTAAAGTAGTGAAAAATTTATCCTAAGGATGATGAAGGCAGTGAGATTTCTAGAACTCACAACATTCATGAATTTTGTTTCTAGAAATATAGGATAAGCATTTTGTCATCTATGAAAAGAAAAAATTACTGATGACTAATAGTGGCTCAACATGGGGAGGGAAGCTGCTTTTAAGGAGGTGTCCAAAACTTTCAAATCTCTGGTTTTATGAAGACCAATGCCTCATCCATTGGGCAGATTTTTCTTCTTTTCATTTGCTGATGCTTCCTTGAAGTTGTGATCTCAATAATCTGAAAGGATAAGAATTTAGTCATCAATAAGAAAAAATTACTAATGACTAACAATGGCTCCACTTGGGGATGGCAGCTCCTTTTAAGGAGGTGTCCAGAACTTTCAAATCTGTGGTTTTATGAAGACTAGTGCCTCATCCATTGGGTAGATTTTTCTTCTTTTGATTTGATGATGCTTCCTTGAAGTTGTGATCTCAATAATATAAAAAACATGATTAGATCAAACTCACCTATACCTACCCAACCTACTTAGCCTAGCATTTTTTCTTCCTAGGGTGCACTTGAATTGGCAAAACCTTGACATTTTCTTCTTTTGAAAGAAAAAAAACTATCTACTTCTACTCTTATTACTTCTAAGAGTTCAGATTATGCTAATGAACTCCTTTTATTCTCTACCTAGTCTAACTGACTGTCAAGATTAGGATGTATGACAAACTTCATTCTCTAAGCTATAGACATGAAATTGAAAACATGATTTAAATCGGGATTATGCAATCTGAGTTACCATGAGTTGTGGCATTAGGAAAAGCTACACACAAACATTATTTTTGTACAAAGAAAAGTAGAAAAATAAGGGTTGTGATGTATCATTTGGTATGCATCCCCATCTTTCTCTTTGGTTCAGTTTTGAGCATGTGGAACCAGTATCTTTCATTCATAATCTATTCTTTTTGACAACTCAAGTTTGAATAATTTGACAAGCTTTCTTTCACTAAATTATCAACAATAAATTGAAAACACGTTCAACCATGATTAGGCTAGATGAATGAACAAGAATTTTTGGCACAAGTAGTGGCATTTAGGCTTGCACACTTTTAGTACTACTATTTTTTGGGTATTGGGTTGTACCTCTTTTTCAAATCTGCCCTCTTTTTCCTTTTTTCTATGTTTTTGTGTTTTTTCTGATTTTTCTCATGTAGTGTTATATACAATGAATGAAAGTTCTAAACTAAGGATTCTTGATAGCCATAGTACTTGAGAATCGTGTCCTCATCAGGATCTCCCAACATCCCTTTTCCATTCAACCCTTGTAAACAGAAAACATGGTTACCTCCATTTGAGGGCATGGTGTAAGGAGTTTTCCAAAAAATTTCAAACAGGCCATGCTCTCCTTGGTATTTCCTTTTTGAGTCTTGCTTCCAAAACTTGTTTTTATCAAAGAACCTTCTTAGGTCGAAAAGGTATTCTTTATCATCTTCAAAACATATGCTGATGCCATCAATGTATATCATAGTGAAAAAATTGAAAACAAGGGGACATGACTCATTGAAAGACATCTTCAACACTCCTTAATCTAGTAAGCATTTCGTCAAACATGTAGTTGCTCCAAGGAACTTTGAAAATGGATTTATGCTGATTGATAGGAAGAGGTATCATCTGATGATAACCTGAAACACTATCATGTAAAGACATCTTGTTAGAAATTCCTACGCTTTGTATAGGATGATTTATCTTGGGAAAATGGTATTTGTATTTCATGGAGGTTTTGTCTAGGTACCTAAAGTCTATACACAGTTTGCATCCTTTTTCTTTCTTTGTTAGTGATACAACTTTCCCAAGGGTTTCATGGTCTTTCTTGGAAGGAGACATTTTTTTAATAATGTCTCTGTCACAAGGCTTTAAGCTTTCATCACTATATATACAAGCATCCTGAAAATTCTTGCATAACCTTATGTATTTTAGTTTTGTGTATAAAGACAGAGTTATGGATAACTTAATCATTTTGGGTCTTCCTAGGCTGCCCACATTATACTCCTTTATATCAGTTCTAGTAGATACTCCTTTAGGGTCCATAGCAATATTTGCGAGAGTCAAAAATTCTTTTGAAGGGACAAAACTCTTTGATGATGAGGGGTCTATGTAAGGTAAAAACATAAGACTCTTTTGATCCATATTCCTAAATATTTCTGTTATGTGAGAGTATTTCAACACTTTTTGATTGAAAAAAGGAAAAAGTTCTGTTTTTGAGGTTTGTCCTTCATTTGAGCAACCTGATTTAGATTCCAAACCAATTTTTGGTTTTGAGATTTCATTTTCAGTTTGCAGAAAGTCAAGTTCAGTTTTATCATCATGTGGTTGTTCAGGGCTGTTATAGTGTTGACTGTTGAGTTCCTCATGTAGAGACTGGTTTGACTATTGTAGTGTGTCTAGATCTGTCTCAACTTCACTTACCTGCTCATTAATGTCCTCTTCATTACACAAGATGAAAGAATCAAGATTTGAGTGAATGGAATAGACAGGGGTGTTGTTTGGCCTATCCAGGCTACTTACCATATACTTTACGTGGGACTCCCGGTATAACCTCCTGGTTTGGTTGAAAATAGGGATGGTAGCATATGACATGTCAAGTTGGAGGTTCCCCTGAAGCTTGGCTCCCCAAGATCTGGATAAAAGCATACCATACTTGGGGGAAATTTCAGCAACAAATCTGTCCACGACTAGGTTCTTAGCAGGTATTTGTGCTAGATTGACACAAAGATCCTTGATTAGACCCAAACACCTGAATCTACTCGAATCGAATGAGTACAAGTCTTTGTAAGGTTTAGTAATTTCAAGGCCTAATCTCTCCATCACAACTTTAGGGATGAGGTTGTGAGAGGCACCGGAGTCTAGCATGGCATTATGAAAGATTTTGTCATGTATATTTAAGCTAACATAGAAAGGGGGAATGTTTCCTTCTTGGTATTTTCCTTCCACTTCATGTCCAAAAAAAAGCTCGGGTTTGTCATCAGTCAAGTGCAGAGTGTCAATATCATTTCCCATGTTTAAGATTTTCAAAACATGGGACCTATACACTTCTTGAGTAACCAGTTCAATGAGAGGTATGGTTATCTTGATTTTGGCAATCTCCCCTTCAAAGCTGAAAGGTATTTGTGTTTTGGACATATTTACATCAGTTTTATCAGCCATGAATTTTTCTACAATTTAATTTTCCGATTCTGATTTGGGGCTCTAGAAAAAATAGTTTTCTCAAGGCCACTAGTGGGAGCACTAGGGCATCTTGTGTCACCACTTGGTTGGCTGATTTTTTCTTTGTTTGGATTATCTTTCTTGGCCTTGGTGTTAGAAATGTCTCCTGTCTTCTTAGGAGTGTTTTCAGGTGTTTTCCTAAAAACGGTGTCTTCTTTGTTCTTTTTAGAGCTTTCTTGGTTCTTTTTTCTCCTAAGGTCATATTGCCTATGGACTTCCATTATTGCATTTTCATATCCCAACCTATAGTCTTCAGAATCCTCATAGTTAGTTTCAATTTGATCTAGGGAAAAAAAATCTTGTTCTTCTTTTGTGAGAAAAACATCATCTTGTTGGGAAAAATACTGAAAGGGGGGGGGGGGGGGTGAATCAGTATTTAGAGCTTATTCAAAACTTTTACTTTTTCTTTACAGAATTTTATACATGACTTTAATTAACCCAAATCGTGTATATACGTGGATATCTTTAAGCAAACTTGCGTATGTCCAGAGATATTATTATGCAGATAATTATTTACTTAGATCATTTCATCATACATTCATTAGATTTTTAGTAAGCAATAAACATGTGCAGTAAGAACATAATAAATCATCACACATAAGCAACACACATGAACACCAGGATTTAAGGTGGAAATCCAATTCGGGAGAAAACCACCGCTACCGTTGTCTCTGTCTTCAATATTTATTATAAAGAAAACTTCTTACAACCATGTACTGGCGTAGACTCATACCTGCATGCAGGCACCCACCTGCAGAAGGCTACAACCTTCTCTCGTTCTCCAGCTACTACTGGAAGGGAGCTCCAACCCCCTGATCTCGTTTACCAGCTGCTCCTGGAAGGGAGCTACTACCCCCTGATCTCGTTTACCAGCCACTCCTGGAAGGGAGCTACAACCCCCTGATCTCATTTACCAGCTACCAATGGAAGGGAGCTACAAACCCCTCACTGAAGGCTTCGACCCTCAGCACCAAAATGGACCACATTTCATTAATTTTCATATTGGATCCAACAGCTTCCATACAACACAACTTGTAGGCCTCTTTTCATCAGATTTTCAGACTGGACCCACTCCAGACATTTAATCTCAAAGAACATTCATCAAACTTAAACTTATAAACCATTCAATTCATTCATTGAATCATCAACCAATCAACCAACCAACTGATCTTTAATCATAGTCAACTAAAAACATTAATCAATATTCAAACAATTTAGATCTGTATGAAGACATCTTGACAGACAACAGTAATACAACAAAATAGATCAGAGATTTCCTTCAGCATACTTCAGCAAAACCCTAGATTCCATACATGCTTTTACTTCACTGAACCCATGTATATACGCGCTTTCACATAGAAAAAACTGCCTATACATCTGCAAACATTTCGGGATTGACCTTATATTCCATACGCTCTTTTGCTGAAGCCAACCCGCTTATATACGCACTTTCTCTGCCACAAACCTACGTATAGATGTGCAAACATTGCAGGGCTTCACAACTCTTCAAAATAGATAAATAGCTCATATCTTACCTTTCACTCCAGAAAATATTTCGCCTCATCTCAGATCTAAACATTTCATAAACAGATCTAGAAGATACACAGTCATTTCAGGTCAAGAGATCTTCATCCATCATTGTATTCATAGGTGCATTATTTATTCAGATCTATTAATGAACTGTAACCCATTCCATGCATATATACTTCAGAGTGAAGTATTCCTTTAATACCCAGACACATGCACACCTTGCACTATGATCTTCTTTTCCTTATATAGTTTTAGCCTTTACCAACACCATGAGCATAAACCACACAACTTCCGATGGTATTCTTGGACGGAATCAAGTAGACAATAAAACGCTCAATACTGTGGGTAATACCATGGTAATGCCCCTTGGTATTATAATTTTGGAGTGCAAAAGGCATACACGACTTGCGACGTACTTATCCGTGTGCATACACGACTTGGCCTTTACAAACCCGCATATACATTGTGACATATTATATTTATCTTTTCTATGGCACTTGCTGGAATTATTTTCTCTGTCACATTTGAACTAATCTGTAGATACATCATTCTTACATCTTTAATAAATAGGTTTCTTAACATAGGCAACTCATCAAGTAGGTTTCCATCAAGGACAACTTCATCAAGTAGGTTGCCATAAACGACAACACATTACATCATATTTCCAACAATCTCCCCCTTTGGACTTGATGGCAACCACGATGGTGTTTGATTACCACAACATATAGATATATTAATTATAACCATTATTCAAACACCATGATACTCTCCCCCTTTGACATCAAGGGCAAAGGGCAGATAAAAACCAAAACAAGGTTTCTCTTCCCTTGTAGAAAGATGAGCTCTGTAGATATGAAGTGTACTGAATTTACCGTGGTCCCCCTGAGTTCATGCTAAATCTTTAGACAAATTTTTCAATGAATTACATGACTCTATAACTCAACCAAGTATGACCATTCCTATCACCAAGGACTCATACTTACATCAATGATCCAACCAAGTGGAATTACATATTTTTGACTCAACTACCCAACCAAGTGGGTTTACAAATTTTGACTCAACTACCCAACCAAGTGGGTTTAGAAATTTGACCAAGTCCTTACATGACTGAATATATCAATTTTACATCATAGGTCTCAACATGACCTTTTCATCAAATTACAGATATGACTTTTTATAACCAAGACCAAATGACCTCAAGAGAGAGATCATATTTTAAAACCATCATAATGCCAACAATGCATTACTCTCAGCAAGGCTAATTCTCCCCCTGAAACTGTGCTCCTATTCTTGAGTTGTCTCATTGTTTTTCTTATCAGAAAACATACGCTACTGTCTCCAACGGAACTTGCGTGTATACGCGGCTTTTGTTCATGAAACCCGCGTATAAAAAGTGAAGTACAGAAAAATTCACAATTCCATCTCCCCCTGAACTTATACCACTTGTACCTGTCTTCTTCACATCAGATGCACTGTTAGAAATAAACATAACTAGAATTACCAAACCAACCATGGGAATCACCATATATTGCTCCCCCTGTGATGATACATTACCGATTCCTCTAATGTATCTCACATCACTCCTGCAGTCATTATGAGAAGTAAAATTTAGAAGTGGATGAATGCAATAGGGTCAATATTCCCTACGTTTTTGACTGGGGCTTCTTCTTTTTCCATCTTTGCTGGAAATTCTCCAATTTCTCAGATCTATTCATTAATCTGCATTATTTTTCTACATGCCCATACTTGTTACAAGCATAACACCTTATGTGACTAGAAAACGGAGCATAGGGATCATAATATGTTTTTCTAATATTTCTTCTATTGCACTCAACTACTTTATGACCAAAATTTCTGCACGAAAAATAATATCCCTTAAAGAAACATGAGTACCTAGGAGCTGACTGTCTTTCTGTGTAGTGTCTATCTGTCTTTGACCGAAACAATTTTCTTCTGCACTTGGCTACAACATGTCCATAATTATGACATATAAAGCATTCAATATTATTGATACTTCTATATTTAGGAGCGAATGATTTCCTTTTAGAATTCATGATTGTTGGTTGCCCTTTTGTCTCTTTAAACACTTCAGGCTTTGCATTGATATCCTTTGAATCTTTGGCATTGTCTTGTGAACTAGATTCTCCTTTCATAGTTTCATGAAAACCAAGACCAAATTTAACCTTTGACTACTAAGAATATTATCCAGAATCTTAGTACTACCTTGAAACCTCAAGATTTTATCCTTTTCTTCTAATTTACCTTTTAAAATGTTTACCTCAACCTCCAATTTTTGGCATTGCTTCTTCATACTTTCTTCATCCCTTCTCCCTTCTTCTACTTGTTTATTCAATTTTAGAATCTCTTCTTTCAACCCATTTTCTTGTTCTTCAAATGATTGTAGAATTTCTTCATTCTTATTATTTGATATTTTGAGATCTTCTTTGAGAGAGATGATTTCTGATTCAAGTCCTTCACTGCGATTGGTTACTTCATCGTACAACCTTTGATACTTGTTTATCTGTCCGTTCATTCTAGAGATCATATCTTTTTAGATAGATTACCTCTCATTAAATAATATTTGTTAAGCTTCAACTTTAACCTTGAGATTTGCAATTACTGCTTCTAGATCCATAACATTGCTTTCACTTTGGTTTTCACTATCTTCACCATTGCATGCACAAGAAAGTGAATCACATGAACAATAATCAATACCTGTTTCATCTTCTTCATTTCCTGCGGTACATGTTTTCTGAAATATCTTCTTTCTTTGAGTAGCCTTCTTCTTTTGCTTCATTCCCATTGTGACGGATCTCCTTCAAGTGATCAAACTCCTTCAGAAGAACATGCTCTGATACCAATTGTTGGGAAAAATATTGAGATGCGGGGGGTGAATCAGTATTTAGAGCTTACTCAAAACTTTTACTTTTTATTTACAGAATTATATACGCGACTTTAATTAACCCAACTCACGTATATACGCGGATATCTTTAAGCAAACTTGCGTATGTCCAGAGATCTTATTATGCAGATAATTCTTTACTCAGATCATTGCATCATTCATTCATCAGATGTTTTGTAAGCAGTAAACATGTGTAGTAAGAACAGAATAAATCATCACACATAAGAAACACACATGAACACTATGATTTAAGGTGGAAACCCAATTCAGGAGAAAACCACCATTGTCGTCATCTCTGTCTTCAATATTTATTATAAAGAAAACTTCTTACAACCATGTACTAGCACATAATCATACCAGCACGCAGGCACCCACCTGCAGAAGGCTGCAACCTTCTCTCGTTCTCCAGCTACTACTAGAAGGGAGCTCCAACCCCCTGATCTTGTTCACCAGCTGCTCCTAGAAGGGAGCTACTACCCCCTGATCTCATTTACTAGCCACTCTTGGAAGGGAGCTACAACCCCCTGATCTCGTTTACCAGCTACCACTGGAAGGGAGCTACAACCCCTTCACCGAAGGCTTCAACCCTCAACACCAACATGGACCATGTTTCTTTAATTTTCATACTGGATCCAACAGCTTCCACACAACACAACTTGTAGGTCTCTTTTCATCAGATTTTCAGTCTGGACCCACTCCACACATTTAAGCTCAAAGAACATTCATCAAACTGAAACTTATAACCCATTCAATTCATTCATTGAATCATCAACCAATCAACCAACCAACTGATCTTTAATCATAATCAACCAACAACATTAATTAGTATTCAAACAACTTAGATCTGTATGAAGACATCTTGACAAACAACAGTAATACAACAAAACAGATCAGAGATTTTCTTCAGCATACTTCAGCAAAACCCTATATTCCATACGCACTTTTACTTCACTGAACCCACATATATACGCGCTTTCACATAGAAAAACTTGCGTATACATCTGCAAACATTTTAGGACTGACCTTATATTCCATACGCTCTTTTGTTGAAGCCAAACCACGTATATACGTGCTTTCTCTTCCACGAACCTGCGTATAGATCTGCAAACATTGCAGGGCTGCACAACTCTTTAGAACAGATAAATAGCTCAGATCTTACCCTTCACTCTAGAAAATATTTTGCCTCATCTCAGATCTAAACATTCCATAAACAAATCTAGAAAATACATAGTCATTTCAGGTCAAGAGATCTTCATCCATCATTGTATTCATAGGTGCATTATTTTTTTAGATCTATTAATGAACTATAACCCATTCCATGTAGATATACTTCAGAGTGAAGTATTCCTTTAATACCTAGACACATGCAAACCTTGCACTATGATCCTCTTTTCCTTATATAGTTTTAGCATTTACCAATACCATGAGCCAAAACCACACAACTTTCGATGGTATTCTTGGACATAATCAAGTAGACAATACAACGCTCAATAATATGGGCTAATACCATGGTAATTCCCCTTGGTATTATAATTTTGGAGTGAAAAAGGCATACGTGACTTGGGACATACTTATCCACGTGCATATGCAACTTGGCCTTTACAAACCCACGTATACATTGTGACATATTATATTTATCATTTCTCTGGAACTTGCTGGAATTTTTTTTTTTGTCACATCTGAACTAATTTGTAGATACATCATTCTTACATCTTTAATAAATAGGTTGCTTAAGATAGGCAACTCATCAAGTAGGTTTCCATCAAGGACAACACATTACATCATATTGCTAACACATCTTCATTATCTGAACCTATTAATTTTACATGGCTTTCTTCAGGTTCTTCATTCTCTCTTCCATCTTCATCAAGATAATTGTCTTGGAAAGGAGGCCTAATTTGTTGGTCATTGTCTCGTAGCTTATTTTGGGGAGGGTCTCTTCTGATGTTTTGAGCTCTATTTCTGTTTTGGGGATTTTCTTGGTTCTCCCTAGGAGGTTCCATTTCATTCAATTTTATCCTCTCTATCATTCTCTCTATTTTTCTCATTAGGCTATCCATTTTGGCATCAGATGTGGAGGTTGAGGCTATGGTTTCATCTTTGTAAGTGACTATTTTTTCCGACCTCATCCTAGCTCTCTTTTCAATTGAATTGGCTTCTGCACTAATAGCTGCCCTTTGCATTTCTTCTAAATTTGTGGGGTCTCTCTCCCTTAATTGGTATTTCATGTCTGGATCAAAGCCTTCTGGAAACTTTACTAGTGCTAGGCCTTATGGGGGTTTCATGTGAGGGGGGAGGGCATTGTAGACACTGTTAAACAAGGTGCAATAATCTTGTACACTTTCCCCTACATTCCTCTTAAGATTTTTATATTCATAAAAGAATTGGAGGGGGTTTTTCTTGATTTCCCACTTGTTTATGAAAAATTGGTAGAGGGAAGGGAGATCATGTATGGTTTTAGGAGTTAATGCTTTGAACCATTTTTTGGATTCACCTCCTAAGCTTTGTGCAAAGATCGTCATTTTAATGGTTTCTTCTTCTATTTCCATGTAATCAAAGGCATCATTTATCCTATCTACATGTTGTTGGGCAGTGATGGATTCAACTTCGGTGAATTGGGGAATTATGGATTGGTAGTCATTTGGAAAAAGTACTAGAGGTTGAGGTAAAACCAAGGGGCATACCAAGCTGTCATGATGGCAGCTAATCGAGGATTTACAAGAGGAGGGTTTGTGAAAGGAGGTGTAGGATGAAGTGGAGTGGTTTGCACAGTGGTGGTATGGATGAGTGTGGTGGAAGTGCTTGGACTAGTCAAATTTCTGAGCAGATTTGGTATGGAAAGAGATAAAGTGATGGAGAAGTTGAAAGTCAGGTGAAGTAGAAGGAGAGGCTTCTCTACTAGAACTCTATTGAAAATATATGGGCTCAAGGTCATTCTGGTCAATATCAGTTTGTGACTTGGTTCTGAAAACGTTCTTTGTGTGGTGCAAGTCAAACTGGGGATCTTGTAAGGCTGTAAAATTTTTAGGGACAAAGATTGCTCTATGAATGGTCCTAATAGTGGTTAAGTTTCTAGTGTTAGAAGTTTGCCACAAAATACTTTCTGGGTAATCAACTATGGTAGGAGGATTTGGGTCCAGATGAGATCTGGTACTGATCCTTCATGAAGCTAGATTTCAAACTCAAAATGTAGAGAGGCTGAAAGTTTATAAATTATTTAGGAAGGATGACCTCTCTTACTGTTTTCTAAACTCACATAGTCTGTGACTAGACCTCTAAACTTCTCAGGGCTGATTTGACACAATCCTAAGGATTTCTATGAATACTAGTAAAGTTGGAAGGCCTACTAAAGGCTAGTGGAGTCGCCAGGTGGATGTTTTTAATTTTTTTGAGAATATGTATGTATGGGCCACCACCAATAACTGACAAAAAACCAATCTAGGGATGTTTTTGGAGTTTTTTGAGTTCCTTTAGGGATACTAAGATTGTCATTGACTCAAAGGTCCCATCATGATCACCATTATGTTGGTGATAGTGATGAGGTGGCTATAAATCAATGGATACTCTTTAACCAAGGTTTCTGAAGTCCTAAGGGGTAATTAGATTGCCACTGACTCAGAAGGTCCCACCATGATCACCAGAATGTTAGTGGTCCCGTGATCTAGCAGATTGGTAGAAAAAATGCACAGGGTAACCTAAGACCAGTCTTTGGAGTCTTAGGACCTTGCCTTCCTAGACTCAGAGAGGGCTCTCTCTATTGTATGCAAAGGATGTGAACTTGTTTGCTCTAGATATCTGATTTTAGGCTAGTTGTAACCTGTAGGGTTTGTTGTTTGTTTGGTTGGGTAAGATAATCAAGTAGGATAGGTGGAGTGAGAGGTCATCATATCATTGGGTTATGGAGTCTATGAAAGTCATGGATATCTCAACAATGAGTCAGAGTGCATCATAGGGAAAATCTAGTATGGTCAATGGATCTTTAAGGTTATGTGTGAAGTGAAATGGACATTAAGTTGGTGAACAAGGTAGGGAAAAGGGTAGTGAAGTATCCTTTGTCATATACCCATAAACAAGAAGGTCTCAAATATTGATAATCAAAAGATAATAATCATGAGATAGGGAAAACCATTAACTCAATGACAATACTTAAACAAATAGATATTCAATATGAACAATTCAGTGAAACAAAGAAAGCAAGAAAACTTATCTAACTTTAATGATTTCACCTTCAAGGTTTGAAAACATATAATATGACAAATAACTTTAATCAATGAAGAGGGAACTCCTAGACATCATCGATCAAGTTATAAAGAACTTTGATGCAAACTTCTCAAGCATGGACAAAGGGCATGATCAAAACATGGCCTCTTTGGCTAAACCTAGCAAGTAACACATCAAAGAGAGATTACACAAATAGAGTTTAGATAGCATCAAGTAAGCATCGCTAACCATAAAAAATATTTGAAAAACACTTTCTTAAACCATTAATGAAGAAAAAAATCTTAGGTGGGTCTAAGGAGCAACTAAGTATTCCTTAAACTAACTCAGCAGAGGAAAACATAAAGACAATAGTAACATGAAGGTCTAAGGTGCCTCAAACAACATTTCTTAGCCTATAATTTTCTGATCTACTGCAACATAGAAGGATGGACACAATGAGAAACAAGAAAACATGAAAAATTAGAGACACGTCACCATTAACCAAGCTCGGGGATCCTGCAATCAAGCTTTCATCATCATCAATCAAAGTAAATCATTCACAAGCTCCACAACACCAACTTTCTCTTAAAACTCAAAAAACCATGTATTGCTCTCAAAACTCATCAAATTACAACATTAACAATGAATCCTAAATGCTCTATTTAACCAGCAAGGAAGATAAAATCTAATAGAGTCTCTAGAAGTCTATTGGCTAATCTGAAATGTCACTATTGTCCTTGACACCTTGCAAGGCCCAAGGCACAAAATATCTAAAACAAAATATATTTTTGTGATTTTTTAGCAAAGAAATTGACATTTGAGCTCTGCCATGCCTCCTAAAACTTTCCAAGCATGCAATGTTAAATTTTCATTTGCTAAGGGCATATCACTGTGTTTTAGGATGAATTTTCATGCCAAGGGTGTAGCACTGGAGCAAGAACACTGGGTCAACTTGAAGCAATTTTTTCAAGGTATTCCCGATGTAGGAAAAGGATCCGTGAAGGCTCGTTGGAAAGCCCTCTGAGTCTAATTTCCAGATATACCCTTGGTTCTATGATTGGACCTTTGAAACTAGTTCAAAAATCAAAAATTCCAAGACTAGTAAAAGCACAACACATGTTCTGAAAACTAGGCAGAAAGGTGAAAATTAGGGTGTTTTTGACCCTTTTGGAGGACCAAAACAACTCCAATTGACCTGGAACTGTGAGCATGCCACACTTAAGTTTTAGATTCCAAAAATTTAAGCTTTCCTCCTAAATATTCTCTGAGAAAAAGTGTGGCACCATGGGTGCTACCCCCTTGGTCCTCAAAATTAGCAAAAAAAAAAAACTTGTCAAAATTCTCCCAAATTTGGTGGATGTGTGCCTCATGGATTTTAAGAGACTTGTAGAGAATCTTGTGCCAAAATTCCAAGTCTAGCTTTGTCTTATTCTTCTTTTAGTGCTTGAATTTCAATGAGAGCTTCCTTCAGTTTGGCACAAGCAAGTTTGTTTTTCATTGCATAATTATACTTGGTCATCTTTTTCTAGAGAGCAAGGCCCCTTTTTATCTTCTTAAAATACTTGTGTTCATTCTTATAATACTGAATGATACACTGAGCCATCTAAAAATATCTCTCCATCTCCCTAATTTGTGCATCTTTTCTTTGGAGTAGTATTCTAGTGGCCATCTCCTCATCTTCATTATCACTGTCTAGGTCAATGAATTGGGGATTTTTTTTAGTTTTCCTACTTCTCTTACCTCTCTCACCTTTCTCCATTTTTTGTTTGCCCTTGTCAAGCTTTTGAGCTGAAGAAGGTGGCATGGTCCCTTGCCTCTTGGAGGCAGAAAACACTAGCCTTGATCCTCTTTGATATGTGAGAGGGAGAAACTCAAATTTGTCTACTAGAATGCTCTTACCATGACTGATCTCAAGACTGCCTTTCTTTTCATCAATGATCTCTGCATTTATGTCTCCTGCATTGTGTTCTTGGCTTCCCTCTTGAGAGTCACTTGCATTTTCCTCCATGCTAGCATTACGGTCATGATATTCACCACTGTCATCAACCTCTTGACTTTCCTTTTGGTTCATAGAGTCACTGTTGTCATCATTATTAGGGCTATCAGTCATCATGTTTTCTTCTTCATCATCCTCCTCTGTGTTTGCAACATTATCATTGCCATCATAATATTCTGAGTTGTCACTGTTAGAGGTGTCTTTGTCAGTGTCTTCATTACTGTTTTGTGCATTTTCATCCTCATATATCTCAGCCTTTTTACTGTCTTCTATAATTTCCTCACTGTTTTCATTTTCATCATTGTCATCATCTTCCATATCTTCTGCATTGTCATCCTCTTTCATATCTTCTCCATTGTCATTTTGTTCTAAACTGTCCTCTTCATCATTGTTTGCATCTGCCTCTTCATCATTATCTGTTTCTTATTTATCCTCTTTATCACTGCTTTTCTCTTCATAATCTGCATTTTCATTATTTGTTCCTTCTTCATTTGTCTCTTCTTCCTCTTCATTGTTTTTCTCACTGCCTTTGTCTTCATAATCTGCCTCTGTCTCTTGATCTTCATCATCATCCTCCTCATCATCATTTTCTTCCTCATCATTTGTTTCTTCTTCCTCATGACTGTCACTTTAAGCCTCATCATCATTCTCTACTCATCATTTGTTTCTGTTTCTTCTTCCATGTCCTTTGTTTCTTCCTCATCATCAACACTTTCTTCATTTTCATTTTGCTCTTCCTCATCACTTGTTTCTTCCTTTTGACTATCATTTTACTCTTTGTCACTGTTCTCTTCTTGTTCTTCATCATTATCTTCTTGTTCTGATGCTTTAGGAGAAGGTGAGGGCAAGAAGGTTTCTTGAGGAGAGGATTCATGTGGAGAGGATGAATCATGGTTAGTGGGGGGTGATGGAGGAATGGAGGAAGGTGGATGAGATGATGAGGCTAAACTTTGCAGACAAAGAGGCTGTGGATTTGTGAAAACATCATGGGCGATGAACACTTCCCATGGGATACCTTTTTTCTCTAATTGATGCAACACAATCATCTTGATAAGATAATGGTGAAAAATACTCTGCATTTGTTGTGAAGGAGGTCTCTTTTGCACAATGTATGACATCTTATCAATACTTATATAAAGGTAATAGGGTAAATGTAGCAGCTTGGCCCTAGTGAAGTGCATAAGAAGTCTTATATGGTAGGAATAAAGTCTATAAAACCTCCCCTCGCATGTAAAATACTTCATGATGACTTTCATTAAGGGGACATATCACTCCAACAAATGGGAAAAGGGAAAAATATTTTTGCAATCATCTTGGTATCTTGGTTTCAAGAAAGGTTGATAATGGATCAGGTCCAAAATCACCTGCTTGAACCATTTTTCTCCCATACAAGGTATCCCAGTGGCCATAACAATTGTATTGGTGGATAGCTCCAAATTTACCCCAGCTAGATGCACTTTATGGTCATGGAGCTTGAGGATGAAAATTCTGGTCAACTCAGAGTGACTTTGGACTCTTTGTACTTTTTCACATAAATCAAAACAACCCACCTCTTGGAAATATGCAACTGTTGGAGAGGAGGTTGTCAACTCCTTGGTGTTCAAAGGTTCAAACATGTTTACTCTTGCACCCTTTCTTTGCTTTCCCCTAGGTATTTTTCCTCCCTTGCCACTGTCACTATTACCTTCTCTAGAAATTTTATCTTTTACTCTTGCCTTGAAATCAAAACCTTGAAACTGCTTGTGAAATGATATGAAGAGTGTGAGTAGGATGGTGAGGAGATACTAATGTCAAGGCTTGGCAGTGTGGAGGATAATTTTTTCGATGGAGATATTTTTTTGGTAGATGAGTAGCTTCTTAGAAAAATAGTTTAAGTGTTCCTTCAATATGTAGATGGATGGGTGCCCTTTAAACAACAGTGTTGGTAGTAGGGAGATTAGGTTTTCTCTTCCTTTAGGGTTTTTCTTTTCTTTACATTTCTCTATAATTTTACCTTTTAGATTGTATGAAATGATGGAAGGTATCTAAATACCTCTTATAAAAATATTCATGAGGCACCAAGCAGAGGATTTGAGGAGCTTTGAGGCTTTTGGAGGCTTGCATTGGCTGGAAAGGCTTCCTGGCTAAATGCGTAGCACAGGAGCATAGTAGTCAGGCATGTTAGGCGGTCTTAGTGAAGTGTTGAATGGATAGGCGCGTAGCACCGACAGAGCTACACAAGTTGTTGGGCCCCTCTTAACGTCTCTACGCATAGTGCCTGGGTGGAGTAGTCAGTATTCTGCATGGCTGTTGGGTTGGCCTAAAGAATGGAGCACACGGGAGCAGTGGTCAGGTGGCTGCACACTGTCGGGTCTGCGCTGCACTCTGCCTGTGCATAGCGTCTGGGCTAGTTAGGCCTCTCCACACTACCGATTTTGAACATTGACAAACGTACATCGTCATTTCTCAGGTGCGCAATGCTCCTTTATACTTTCTTAAGAATGCACACACAGGCGCGTAGCGAGGTTTTCCAGGAGCGTAGCACTGGGTTCTTCCTACCAGAAGTCTGCCAGAAATACGTAAATATCCCTTTGGAAACCTTTCACTCTCTTGTGCAAATGATAAATGAGCTTGAGTGGCAAATTAGATGCTTTTATACCCTTGGAACAATAAATTAAAACTAGACACCCACTTTTGCTAATGTTTTGAGTTTCATTTTGTCACTTTATCACTGATATCCCTTTTTAGTTTGCAGGAGGTGACTTTAAAACAGAAAAATGATCTCTTCTCATCTCAACCTTTCCTCTTTGTTTTTCTTAGGTAACTGATATGATGGATTTTATTTCCTTGACCTATTTGATGCTTTAACACTCTATTCTTACTCATTCTATCATAGCAAAACCTTAAAAATTGCCCTCTCTGTCATTTGAAAACTAACACATCTCTTTAAACTCATTTAGTAAGGGTGAGTTCTTTAAAAAATAAATTGAGGGACCTACCTTTACCCTATCAGTGTCAAAATGTTTCTTGCCTACATCATGAAGTTTGGAACTCATGTCTTTACCCCCTTTGAGATATCTAAGTGTGGGTGATCTTTAAAACATAGTTTCTTCCCCTCTCACTGATTTTCCATAGGTATAATATATCTATCTTGCACAGGCACCATAGTCCTTACAACCATTTTTATCATTATCTCCCTTTGGCCACTTCTGTTTTTTTGCAAGTGCCATGACAAAATTGTATTTTTGTCTCCTTGGTCATTCTTGGAATTTGACAATTTTAATTACTCAACAACAAACTCGTGATTGGCTTGGTGTTCCATTTTGACACTTGACCTTATGATTTCTTCTCTTTAACCATATTGAGGGAAATTGGCTGCACTTGAAGGCTTAGTCTCCATCACACTGATACTCTTTGTATTTCCCTCCCTTTGATGCAGTGAGGTATTATTGCCTTGATAAACCATGGAGGTGACCTTATGATATCATTCTTCAAACTTCTGCCTGTAGTCATCATGGATATTTATGGTCTTCATTTTACTTATTTTCCTACCTTCTCAAACTTTAGGCTTTAGTTATTTTTCCCTTCTTCATTTATAATTTCTATAAATCTTCAATTCATGCTTGGTTGGGTTGATGTGCCTCTTGTTAGAAATACCGGGGGGGTGAATTAGTATTCCTTTCAATTAGAGCATTAGTTAATCTTCAATTATTATCAGTGTTTGTACAATGATAGCAGCAAACAAGAGGAACACAAATGCACATAGTTTCTAAGGTGGAAACCCACTCCGGGACAAAAACCACCTAATGCTTTTCTAATAATTCTTTAATATTCAACTCCAATTGAAAATAAAGCTCCAACTTCCTAGAATCTAGAAAAGCATTCTTCTCCAGCTCCCACTGGATGGATGCTCCAACGCCCAAGATTCTTTAGTAGCCAACTGAATGGATGCCCCAACACCCAATGAGCTACAACTCACCCTAGCACCACCCTACCACCCTATATAAGAATAAAAGAAGAATGGACTCCCGTACCAGGGAAAATGGTCCACTTTACAATGATATAGAATGATGTAGAAGAAGAATATATACTAGACCATAACCCCAACTTTGACACAACTACCTAATGATGATCCTAGACCTCCCAACACTGCCTCTTCAACCCTTGGCAGACAGACACTAGTACAATTTTTACAATAATGTATTTACAATGACTTAGTACAATGATATATTTACAATGATTGTATGTAGTGCTGCCCACTTGAGGACTTCATAGGATGAACTTCTTGCTGCTGTTATGCACCTTGGTTGATGCTCTTTTCATGCTACCCTCTGTTGCACCTTGCTTTTCTTTACTTCCCTAGAAATTCTGGTCCTTTGCAACCCTTGAAAACACATGAACTAACTTTTTCTTTGCCTTCTCGGAGCTCGATATTGAATTGGGTGTATCTATGTTATTTCAGATCCTCAATATCTGATTTTCAGTCCTGTAGTAGTCCTCTAAGTCATATTTCAAATGCCACAGGTCTGACCCAATTTGGATTCTTCAAGAGAGAGTTATACCCAATATCTCACAATGCCCTAATTATGGACTATTTCAGTAGAGAGAACTTGTACGGCATGCAACGTGTCACTGTTTCTTCATTCGGCTCTAAAATTGATAGAGGAAAAACTAGAGTCTATGCAGTATCTGTATTTTTTTACAGAATTCCAATCTGATACTCATAGAGAGAGATTTATGACGATTTTACCAAGGTCACTTCTTTGATATTAATTTCAGGAGCCTGCAAACACCCTGACTTCCACAAATCATATCTCCAAAAATATTGCGTACCTTGATCTAAAATTTTTATAGCAGCTTCCTCAAGATTTTGGCTTCACCTCATACAAATTTCAGCTTCTGAGCCTTCGTAGAAAAAAATTTATAGTAAAACTACCACGATGACCTGTTTCAGATGGTGAAATCCCTTGCATAAGGAGGAAATGAGGATCACAATTTATATAAATGCTTAGTTTGAGAGGGGCTTCAACTAGTGAACATGGGAAGGATTTTAGGAGCTTAAAAAAATATTAATTATGACTTTTCAATGACCCATGCCCCAACCCCATGGGGTTTTAGCCCACTAACTGGGGGTACAAACTTCAAACATGAATATCTCTCAAATCGTGAAGAATTACATGGCGTGCCATATATCAATGGAAAAATCTCGATAAGTAGAAACCATCAAAAGCATTATTGACCCAGAATATATTAATTTGGTAGGTAAAAATTCCCATGCAATATTGGGTTAGCCCCTGGTGCTGCTTGGGTTGACATCAATGAAAATCGATGATCAACAATCTCCCCCTTTGGCATTGATGGCAACACAAGTATCCCCCTGCGATCATGACACATCTTCCTACAATATTCTCTCCCCCTTTGACATCAATGGAAAAGGGTAACTCCTCTTGAAACACAACCATCCTGCGGACCTATACACAATTCCACTCCCACTGACACACAACCGTCTTGTAGACCTATAATCTAATGAGAACTTGGGAGAATCCCAAGCTTCTAGCGAAGATATTACAATGCTGGTGAATATTTAATATCTAATTCTTTTGGTGGTGCTTGGAATCTTGCTACTTGTCCAACTGCTTGCATAACATCTGGTTGGGAGGTTGTTACATATAGAAGACTACTAATCATAGATCTGTACAACCTTTGATCCACATCCTTAGATGAGTCGTCTTTTCTCAATTTGCAACCTGTTACCATTGGAGTAAGGATGGGTTTGCAATCTTCCATTTTAAATTTCTTGAGCATTTCCTTGATGTACTTGGCTTGACATATAAATATTCCTTTCTCTTGCTGAGATATTTGAAGCCCTAAGAAGTATCTCAGCTCACCAAGTAAACACATCTCGAAATCACTTTGCACCTTTGTAGCAAACTTCTTACTTAGTCCATCATCATTGCTACCAATTATTGTATCATCCTCTTTAGCTATTAGACATGCTTTAGTTGCTTCATCCAAAACATAAATGTCGTTTGGAGCTCGACTTACTGTAGCCACAATTTCACCATACACGCCTTTCCTGATTTCACATTTCATGGAGTTGAATAGTATTGTGTGTCCTTGATCACACATTTGTCCAACACTGAGCAGATTGTGATTCATGTTTTCAACCAATAGAACATTCTTGGCTAGAGCATCTTTTCTTCCGAGAGTGACAGTACCTGATCCTATAAAATTTGAAGATCCATCATTTCCAAAGGACACGATTTCGTCCTTGTTCTCTTTCGGAGATACAAATTTATTTCTATCTCTAGTCTTATGTGTTGAGAAACCACTATCAACATACCACACATAGTTGTTCTTTTGAGCCTTGAAAGCGAGAGCACAATTGTCATTCTTCTTCTTCTTCCATGTTCGATCATTCTGTGGCTTCGAATATTCTTCTGGACGATTTTGAAGTCTACAGTCTTTGGCTATGTGTCCAAAGTTTCGACATTTGTAACAGTCAATATTATTTCTTAAAGTTTCAAATCTATTGATGTTTCGCTGAGCCCTGGGAGGTTCATATTTGATAGATCTCCTGGAATTGTATTCTTTCCTAGGGTACGTGCGAGATTCTATAGCTTTCTGACAAAATTTTCCACATGAATAACAGTAGCCATAAAAAATATGTTGGTACATAGATGGAAATTTTCGTCGAGGAATTGTCTTCCAAGGCTGTTCTTGCGAATCGTGTCCAATGAAGTCTACATGCATGTTAGATCTCATAGGTTCATTGTATTTTTTTGTAGAAGGTCCTGCTTCTTCTTCTTTGTAACCAATGCCAGTTTTGTCGTTGTAAGATCGTTGATTGTTGATGAGTTCTTCCAATTCCCTTGAGTTGTTGGCATAGTTTTGGATAGTTTTTCCTTTCTTCACTTCCTCACACAGCGAGACTACTTTGGCTTCTAATTCTTCCCTTTATTGGTTTCTTTCTTCCAACTTCTTTTGATTTGACTCTTCAATGCTTTTGTTTTCTTAAAATTCGATTTTGAGACATTGAAATTGTTCTTCAAGAGTATTGGAATAGATATTCACCGCCTTGAGATCTTTTATAAGCTTGATTGCTTCCTCATAAAATTCTTCTATGGTCCATCCTTCTTCTTTGTTGTTTGATACCTCTTGTTTATTGTGCTTGGCCATAAACAATAATCTCTCATTAGTTTCTTCTTCACTGTCATTTTCTTCATCGGATGATGAGCTATCTTCTTTAGAGAGAAAGTTCCTTTTGGATCCTTGCTTGTTGAATTTCTTAAAGCCTTTCTTTCCTGTTGAGTTGCCATTACTTCTATTTGGACATTTTGCTGCAAAATTCCCAACCTCATTACAGCTGAAACATATCAATGGAAGTTTAACTTTGAATTGTCCCTTACCAATTTTTAGTTTTCTCGTGAAGTAAGCATATTCTTCATTTGAAAGACCTTCTTCATCATCTCCCTTTTCTTCACACTTGCAAGTGCATGTATTTTCAATTAAAGGTTGTTTATCCTTATTGGCTTTCTTAGATGCAATGAACACGGTTTCTAGATGCAAAGTACCCTCTTCTTCATCAAGTCTCATTTCATATTCTATGAGAACTCCATGTAATTCCTCTTTGCTAAGTTTTTCCAGATTTGCATTGTATTCTAAGACCGATACCTTTGGGTTGAATCTCCCTGGTAACATTCTAAGAATCTTCTGTATAATAGTCTTCTCGTCAACTGGCTCTCCCAATCCTTCCAGAGTATTGGTTATTTCATCAATGTATTGGAAGTATGCATCAATGTTGCAATCTTCTTTCATTCTGAGTTGCTCAAATGTTTCTCTATAGATTTGAAGCTTTGCTTCTTTGACATTTGAGTCACCTGCATATATATTCTCAAGCTTGTCCCATAAATTTTTGGCAATTTTACAACCCAACACCTTATGATAAGCAAATTCAATAATTCCACTGATAATAATATTCTTTGCTTTTGCATCATTTACCAAATTATTCTTACCTTGTTCATCTGTAGTTGATGTAAATCCATTTTGAGCAGTGTCCCATACTTTGTAACCTTTCTCCAAGAGATAGACCTCCATTCTTCCTTTCTAGAGTGCATAATTATTTTCATTGAATAGGGGTACACCATTCTTGGTATGCTCCATGACCTCCTTCCAGCTGTTAAACTGCTATTGAAGGAACCAAGCTTTGATACCAATTGTTGGAAATACTGAGAGGGGGGGTGAATCAATATTCCTTTCAAATAGAGCATTAGTTAATCTTTAATTATTATCAGTGTTTTTACAATGATAGCAGCAAACAAGAGGAACAAAAATGCACACAGTTTTTAAGGTGGAAACCCACTCCGAGACAAAAACCACCTAATTCTTTTCTAATAATTCTTTAATATTCAACTCCAATTGAAAATAAAGCTCCAACTTCCTAGAATATAGAAAAGAATTCTTCTCCAGCTCCCACTGGATGGACGCTCCAACGCCCGAGATTCTTCAGTAGTCAACTGAACGGATGCCCCAACACCCAATGAGCTACAAATCACCCTAGCACCACCCTACCACCCTAGAGAAGAATAAAAGAAGAATGGACTACCGTACCAGGGAAAATGGTCCACTTTACAATGATATAGAATGATGTAGAAGAAGAAAATATACTAGACCATAACCCCAACTTTGACACAACTACCTAATGATGATCCTAGACCTCCCAACACTGTCTCTTCAACCCTTGGCAGATAGACACTAGTACAATTTTTACAATAATGTATTTACAATGACTTAGTACAATGATACATTTACAATGATTGTATGTAGTGCTGCCCACTTGAAGACTTAATAGGATGAACTTCTTGCTGCTGTTATGCACCTTGGTTGATGCTCTTTTCATGCTACCCTCTGTTGCACCTTGCTTTTCTTTGCTGCCCTAGAAAGTCTGGTCCTTTGCAACCCTTGACAACACATGATCTAGATTTTTCTTTGCCTTCTCGGAGCTCAATATTGAATCTGGTGTATCTCCGTTATTTCAGATCCTCAATATTTGATTTTCGGTCCTATAGTATTCCTCTGAGTCATATTTCCAATTCCACAGGTCTGACCCAATTTGGATTCTTCAGGATAGAGAGTTATACCCAATCTCTCACAATGCCCTAATTATGGAATATTTCAGCAGAGCAAACTTGTACGGCGTTCCACATGTCACCGTTTCTTCATTCATCTTTGAAATTGATAGAACAAAAAATACAATCTGTGTAGTATCTGTCACTTTTTACAAAATTCCAACTTGATACTCAGAGAGAGAGTTATAATGATTTTACCAAGGTCACTTCTTTAAGATTAATTTCAGGAGCCTACAAACACCCTGACTTCCACAGATCATATCTCCAAAAATGTTGTGCACCTTGATCTGAAATTTTTTCAGTAGCTTCCTTAGGATTTCAGCTTCGCCTCATAAAAATTTGAGCTTCTGAACCTTGTTATAAAAAACGTTAGAGTGAAACTACCACGATGACCTGTTTTAGATGGCGAAATCCCTTGCATAAGGAGGAAATGAGGATCACAATTTATATAAATGATTAGTTTGAGAGGGGCTTCAACAAGTGAACATGGGAGGGATTTTAGGAGCTTAAAAATATTAATTATGACTTTTCAATGACCCATGCCCCAACCCCATGGGGTTTTAGCCCACTAACTGGGGGTACAAACTTCAAACATGAATATCTCTCAAATCGTGAAGAATTACATGGCGTGCCATATATCAACGGAAACATATCGACAAGTAGAAACCATCAAAAGCATTATTGACCTAGAATATATTAATTTGGTAGGTCAAAATTCCCATGCAATATTGGGTTAGCCCCTGGTGCTACTTGGGTTGATGTCAATGACAACCGTTGATCAACACCTCTATCCTTGTGGTCCTTTGCATTGGCTTCTTGCTTAGCAACACTGTTTAGCCAATCATTCATAAAAACCTTGATTTTCTTTGAACATAGGCATGTTGTCTCTCCTTTGTTGTGAATGTCCTTTGTGATGATTTAGCCTCTTACCTTACTTCTTTTCTTCTGATAGCCATCTCAATCATTCCTGCATAAATGTTTAAGATGTGCAGCTGTCTTTTCGCAGAAGTTCTGCTTTGACAAAGAATGCTTTCCTTGAAGGATTTTTGATAACTTTTGGACAATCATGTGCTAACCCTCCTTTTCATTTGATTTCATCTCTTGGGCATGTTAGGACACCGTATTTTGTAAGATTGGCAAGTACAAACGCTACAGAGCCTACATCAAAACAACTTTGGAATCTGAGGAACTAGCCATCCTAGATTCAGAGAGGGATCTCTCTATATATGTGCTTTCAAAGATATAATCTTTATACTTAAGTATGGTTTTAGGCTAGTTATGAAGAACAAGGTTGTTTGTTTTGTTTTGGTTGGGCAGGATAATATGAAGATGAAGGAAGTCTATATGAAGGGTGGAGGTGTAAGTAAGTGAAAGAATGTTTCAGTTGACAAGACAAGCAAGGAACTGCTTCAATCCATTGGGCTATGGAGTCATAACAGGATTTAATTGCACAACCAATTTCAAGAGTGGTCTATGGGGCAAGTCATTTATGTCAAAGGATCTCTTTAAGTTGATTTTATGGAATGAAACAGTAAGAAATGTAGCGAAAGAAGTAAAACACATGAAGAGACAAAGAACAGTCTAAGATCAGGTAAGTACTTTTAAACTAGCCTGCTTTTGACATGCACTTGAGGGAAAAACACAAAGTAACCTAAGATCAGGTAAGTACTTTTAAACTAGCCTACTTTTGATGTACTTTCAAGAGAAAACATTTTAAAAACATAGAATAGCTTAAGATCAAGTAAAGACTTTTAACTTAGCCTGCTTTCAGCATATTCAAAGGGAAAACATTCATGATAAACATAAAAAGTAGTCTAAGATCAGGTAAATACTTTGAAACTAGCTTGCTTTCAACATACTCTCAAGGGAACTTTTCAAAGCAACTGTTGGAGAAGAAACTAGAGGACAGGGCTAACCATAGACTTCTTTGGCTCAATCTTTAATTAGAACACTTATCAAGATCATTCAAAGACAATATCTCAAGCTACACTCAGCAAAACATGGGCTAACCAACATTCTTTGACTGATCACACTCTATTGATTTATCCTTAAATACACAATTCAGCAGAAAACATAAAGATAAAGATTATTCTGTGAGATTTAGGGTACTTTAGAAGTAGATCCTAAACCATATTTGTTGTTCTTTATCAGAGAAAAGTGAACATAATGAAAACATAAAGGGAATAACAATTACAGTAAGAAAAACATCACCATTGACATAGACCAGGATCCCATAAATCAGCTATTTGTATTTGATGTTCAAACCAGTTACAATCTTCAAGTCCAGTGGGTCTTTATAGCTTCAAACTTCTCATATCAGCTTATGTGTCTTCAATTACAAAATGGCTACAATAGCTTCAAATCCAAATCTATTTACACCGTTGATATTGTAACAAGATGATGAGCTTAGTGGAAAGGAGTCGCCTTCACTAAGTGGGCCCGCAGGCTATTTTTGGCGCAAAGTCTATTTTTAGACTATGTCTATTTTTAGACATATGGATCATGTTCTATGAGTTGCGGGATGCTATTTGTGGATGGTTGGTCAAGTCAGAAAAAATAGATGGACTTCTATTTTTAGACATACTGGGCGGAATCTATTTTTAGATTGCCAATCTAAAAATAGATATGTCGAATATTATTAGCTCTTAATAATATTTGGACTCTAAACATTATCTTATCCTCTTGGAGCACTTCAGTTCGAGTCACGGATGTGGCACATTCAGTTGACAAAAGGAATTGCGCTATTCCTAGGGTTTATTGGAGCTATTGCATGGTTGACTTCAGTTAGAACTCATGTGACAGAGTTTGGTGGAGTTGATGAGACAGTTAATGGAGTTGTGTTCAGTTTAACTTAGTTGAGCTAGTTGTATCTAGTCTAACTAATTGATACAATTAGTGAGAGTGGTGTGAATTAATTATTAATTAATTCACTAATTATTAACTCATAAATCAACTAAAGAATACATCGGTTAACTGCAGTGCATGGACAGTTTCAGTGGAGACCAGTGAAGAGGTAGGTGAAAGAGCAAGTGTGACTATCAGTTGTGACTATACTGGTGCATGAGATTTGCACACACATTGAAGGAGAAGCCAATGAGGATTGCGCAGTACATACCAGTGGGATTTGAACCTGGATCTGGTAATTATCCATATTGGATTGCACAGTAGAGGCTGGCTAACAGGTGGAGCAGATTGGAGCATGTGTTTTGTATGATCTGAGCTTGTGTAGTGTGTAACAATTGGAGATTGTACTGAGAGCTTGTGAGGAGTTTGTACAATGATTGTTACATGATCTCTATCATTATAATATATATATAGTTGGGTGTTTTCAGCTTTAAGCTTTCCCATAAATACTGTGTTTATATGTGTGATTGTTTATGGTTTTAATGTGCACATGCGATTGTTTAATTTCCACAAATTGATGATCAATAATAGAAGAGGTTATGTATTATGCATGAAGCTCAAACAGTGTGTGATCAAGATAATATCAGTGAATAAGTTATCTATTATTAAAATTTCTACATGGTATCGGAGTAGTATTGATCATTGGAGAAATTGCAGAACATTGAAGCGGTTGAGTTTTGTGCTGGTGGAATTCGAATTTGCAGCAGTGTTTTCTTGGTGTCGAAGTTGAGATGTATTTCAACTGATTACGATTGGAGTATGCCCTTGAGGGCAGCTTGAATTATATTGCATGGAAGGATAGGATGGAGGCGGTGTTAGATGACAATGGGTTGAAGGAGTTCATAGATGTTGAAGTCCCAAAGCCTACTTCTAGCGATGCTGCCGTAATTGAGGCTTGGAAAAAGAAGACAAAAAAGTGTCGAAGGATTCTGTTGGAGGGCATGAAGGATCACATAGTGTCCAGCCTGCATGGTAAGGCTTCTCCATTCCTGATGTGGAAAGCCTTGACAAATTTATTCCAAAGTGAGAGCGACGAGAGGAAGTTGGCGCTCAAGGATAAACTCAGAAACATAAAGATGGAGAAAGGCGACGGTATGCCCAAGTACCTCACGAAGTTCACCCACTGCAGGGATGAGCTTGGGAGTGTAGGAGTTAGTGTGGATGATGAGGAATTGGTGAGCTTGGCTCTCCTTGGGCTTCTGAAGAGTTGGCACTCCTATCAGGACTCTGTCAATTGTCGGGAAAAATTTCCAGGATGGGAACGACTTTGGTCGGATCTTGTGCAGGAGGAGATAAGGCGGGATACCAGGGATGGATCTTCATCAAAGAATGATGATGAAGAGGATTGTTCTTTGGCTGCCAAAGCAAGAAAGGGAAGAAACAAGAAAGCTTCTCATTCCGGTGTGAAAGGAAAGAGGACATGTCCAAGGTGAAGTGCTTTCTTTGTCTGACACAGTTGTTACGCCACAAATTGTCCTGAAGAAGAAAAATAAACGAGCGCTAGAGCTATGGTTGGAAAGACCTTAGCCTCGCGATTTATTGGATTTTCGGCGATCGCATGCTTGGTCTCAAGTATGAAGGGATCGATGTGGTTTACGGACGGTGATGTGTATTTTCATGACGGGGATCGAGATTTGTTTGCGGTCACGGATGAAAGATCTTGGAGTGCACATCGAGATGGGAGATGATGGTAGATACAGTGTGACTGGTATCGGTACCATTTCCTTTGAGAGGGAGTCTGGTAAACCCTTCAGATTGAAGGAAGTGATGCATGTTCTAGGATTGAAGAAGAATCTTATCTCTGTAGCGATGTTAGAAGACAAGGGATATGATGTTGTCTTTAACGAGGGAAAGCATTTCCTGCGTAGTAAGGCAACTGGTGAGACCCGGAGGATAGGGGTTCGAGTTAAGAACCTTTATCAATTGCAAGTAGATGGCTGCGCAGCAATGGCGGGATAGGCAGAAGGAGTGGTGAGCCGGGATGATGTGAGCTGTGGCACAGGAGATTGGGCCACCTTCACCATGGAGATTTGAAGATACTGCAGCAGATTTCTACTGGGCTTCCTAAGGGTACTCTTGCGCAGTTAGATCAGTGCAAGGGATGTACTTTGGGAAAATTTGTGAAATCCACCTTTCATGAGAAGGATAGTTGCGCCATGATGATCCTTGAGAGAATTCACACAGAAGTGTGTGAACCTTTCTCAGTAGGTTCGACAGAAAAGCACAGGTACTATGTGATATTTGTTGATGATTTTTATCATAAGTGCTGGATCTTCTTCATGCAGAAGAAGAGCGAGACATACTTAAAGTCTTGTGAGTTCAAGGCAGTGGTTGAGAAAGAATTGGGGAAGCAGGTGAAGGCTCTTAGGAGAGACAATGGTGGTGAATTCATCTCTGGCGAATTCAAGGATTTTTGCAGCGCAGAAGGAATTTGAAGAGAGCTCATAGCACCTCATAACCCAAAGCAGAACGGGGTTGCTGAGCGGAAGAATAGAACGATCGTGGGTGCTGCACGGGCGATGTTGCATGATCAGGGGCTACCCATTCACTTGTGGGCGGAGGCATGCAATACTGTAGTATATGTGCAGAACCGTTGTCCTCACAAGATACTTGGCATGAGTACACCGAGGAGGCGTTTTCTGGTAAGAGGCCTGATATTTCCCATTTGAGGATTTTTGGTTCACTTGTTTACATTCATGTGACTAAGGATGCCAGGAAGAAGATGGAGCCGACCGCAGAGGTTGGGATATTTGTGGGATACACTGATACTCCCCACAACTATCGTGTGTATTTGCCAGACAGTCGCGAGACTGTTGTGCGACGGGATATCAAATTTCAGGAGGAGAAAGCCATGAAGTGTTCGCTTGAGAGGGAGCCACACTTGCATGCAGAGGAGGAGCTATTAGTTCCTAAGGATGAGCTTCAGGATGTGGATCAGCCACAAGAGGAAGTTCATGGAGTGGAAAAGACCACTCATGCAGCGCCAACCATCGAAGGCGGAGACGCACTACGAGAAGGCTGGCGAGCGCTCGAATACGAGAGAAGGTTGTAGGAGCACCTACATCATAGCGCAGATAGAGACAGTCACCTGACCGGTATACTGGATACATGGCTCTTATGAGCAAGTGTATCGTGACAGAGCCATCCTCTTTCGAGGAAGCTGTGGAGGACCCCGCATGGGTATATGCCATGGTGGAAGAGTATGATTCGATTGTCAGAAACAGTGCATGGGAGATTGTCCCAAGACCAGAAGGGAAATCAGTGGTGGGTTCGAGATGGATCTACAAAGTGAAGAAGGTAGCTGACGAGTGTGGGGAGAAGTACAAGGCAAGATTTGTTGCCCGAGGCTTCTCACAGACTGAGGGGATCGATTATGAGGAAACCTTTGCACCTGTCGCAAGGTATTCTTCCATACGGACGATTCTTGCTCTCTCAGCGCAGATGGGGTGGCACATTCATCGGATGGATGTGAAGACTGCGTTCCTCAACGGAGTCATTGAGGAGGAGGTGTACATAGAGCACCCGAAGGTTTCAATATCTTCAGCAGCGAGTCGCATGTGTGCAGGCTCAAGAGAGCGCTGTATGGGTTGAAGCAAGCACCTCGTGCTTGGTACACACGGATAGACAGTTATTTCATCGGACTTTGATTCTCCAAGAGTGAGGCGGATCCTAACCTATACCAGATTGTGGTCGAGGGTAAGTTGCTGATCATTGTACTTTATGTAGATGATTTGATTTTGATAGGTGATGAGCTGTTGATACTCTCATGCAAGGATGATCTTGCAAAAGAGTTTGAGATGAAGGACTTGGGCCTCCTTCATTATTTCCTGGGATTGGAAATTTGGCAGCGCAGTGATGGACTGTTTGTTTCTCAGGGTAATTATGCCCGGGAGATACTGGAGAAGTTCAACATGCATGGCTACAAGCCTATTGATACTCCTCTTCCTGGTGGTTGGAGGAAGGAGAATGCTACTTCAGCGGAGGTAGTGGATGCCACTGCGACTGGTGCGGTCACTTATGTATCTGGTCAATAGATGACCCGATATATGCTATGCAGTTAACCAACTTTCACAAGCTGTGGTTAAGCCTACCAAGCTCTTCTGGAAGGCAGGAAAGAATGTATTGTGTTATCTCAGAGGCACATCGGGATATGGATTGTGGTACAGACAGTCGGATGAGGTGAAGCTACGTGGCTTCACAGATGCAGATTGGGCAGGGAGCCCAATGGACAGAAAGAGCACATCTGGAGGGATTTTCAGTATCGGGTCGACAACAGTTTCTTGGTACAGCAGGAAGCAGAGATCCGTGGCACTCAGTTCAGCAGAGGCCAAGTATATGGCAGCGAGTTTGGCTGCATGCGAGGCTATATGGATGAGGAAGATCCTGGTCAGGTTGTTCGGTTCACACTTAGAGCCTACTGTGATTTATTGTGATAATCAGAGTTGCATCAAACTCTCGGTTAATCCAGTATTTCATGATAGATCTAAACACATTGACATCTGGTATCATCATATCAGAGATTGTGTGCAGTGGAGAATCATTTTACTTTCATACATTCCTATGGAGGATCAGGATGCTGATATCTTGACGAAGGCGCTCACCGGGAGAAAATTCGAATACCACAGGGGCAGGATAGGGGTTGCAAATAATCCTTATCTTGTTGAGAGGGAGTGTTGAGATTCCAACAAGATGAGGAGCTTAGTGGAAAGAAGTTTCCTTCACTAAGTGGGCCCACAAGCTATTTTTGGCGCAAAGTCTATTTTTAGACATATGGATCATGTTCTATGAGTTGCAGGATGCTATTTGTGGATGGTTGGTCAAGTCAGGAAAAATAGATGGACTTCTATTTTTAGACATACTTGGCGGAATCTATTTTTAGATTGCCAGTCTAAAAATAGATATGTCGAATATTATTAGCTCTTAATAATATTTGGACTCTAAAAATTATCTTATCCTCTTGGAGCACTTCAGTTCGAGTCACGGATGTGGCACATTCAGCTGACAGAAGGAATTACGCTATTCCTAGGGTTTAGTGGAGCTATTGCATGGTTGAATTCAGTTAGAACTCATGTGACAGAGTTTGGTGGAGTTGATGAGACAGTTAATGGAGTTGTGTTCATTTTAACTTAGTTGAGCTAGTTGTATCTAGTCTAACTGATTGATACAATTAGTGAGAGTGGTGTGAATTAATTATTAATTAATTCACTAATTATTAACTCATAAATCAACTAAAGAATACATCAGTTAACTGCAGTGCATGGACAATTTTAGTGGAGACCAATGGAGAGGTAGGTGAAAGAGCTAGTGTGACTATCAGTTGTGACTCTACTGGTGCATGAGAATTGCACACACATTGATTGAGAAGCCAATGAGGATTGTGCAGTACACACCAGTGGGATTTGAACCTTGATCTGGTAATTATCCATATTGGATTGCGCAGTAGAGGCTGGCTAACAGGTGGAGCAGATTGGAGCATGTGTTTTGTATGATCTGAGCTTGTGTAGTGTGTAACAATTGGAGATTGTACTGAGAGCTTGTGAGGAGTTTGTACAATGATTGTTACATGATCTCTATCATTATAATATATAGATATTTGGGGGTTTTCAGCTTTAAGCTTTCCCATAAATACTGTGTTTATATGTGTGATTGTTTATAGTTTTAATGTGCACATGCGATTGTTTAATTTCCGCAAATTGATGATCAATAGTAGAAGAGGTTATGTATTATGCATGAAGGTCAAATAGTGTGTGATCAGGATAATCTCGGTGAATAATATCTCAGTTATTAAAATTTCTAAAACAGCAACAGATATCGAGAGACCAACCTCTATACTATCTTCTACAGAAGTATTTATAGAAGAATGAGGAGGTGGAGTGTAAGAAGGGTTCATTTGTTCAATTAATACAGAGTAATGGCTTATTGACCTTTGGGAGGCCTAAGGGAGAAAAAATCGAGCTTTCATCTCTGTTTTAATCAATTTTTCATTAATTTTCGGCACCTTCAGTCACATTTGTTGACTTTGAGGGTTTTTGGTGGGTTGGAAGTGAATGTTGAGCTGTCTTTAAAAATATCTCTGACTGTATAATTAATATTCATTCTCTTTAGGTGAAATCAGTTTTAGGTGGCATTCTGAGGAGAAAAAGCCTGTATGATGTGTCATTCGGAGGTTCCTTCATTGATTTTGTGCTTTTGCATCTGCCTTTTGCCTCTTCCTGCTTCTCTTAACTGTAGGTTTAGATCCTTAATCTTCAGCTTTTGATGTTTAACCCTTGATCCTGTGTATAAAACCCCAAACTGTATGATTAGACCTTCTAATCCATTGCATTTAGTCTTAAAATTATTGATTAAATCTTCAGATCTTTGGGGTTTGTCTTCAATCTCTAATCTGAAAGTTTTAACCTTCACCGTTCTTCTTTTAATATGTGCAGGCATTTTTTGGTGTGGCGGATGCTTTGATGTCTGGACCAGTGCTCAAATAACATCGATTTAAACTGTGGAATAAACCCAACAACCTTTACTCTGCATTGTTGGACTCTCGTGGGTCACAATATCAAGCCTTGTCTCTTTATGAACCGTAGGGGGCTTTTGGCCTAAAAAACCACTGTCAAAACCTGCAAAAACCACAAAAATATTACATAAAATCCTGCGGGCTAGAAGATTGCTTACAAAGGCTGATGTCGGGGGTGAATGAGCATGGTCGGGAGTGAAGATGCAGGCGTAGGAGATTTTTTGAGAAGAAATGGTGAAAATACAGTTCAAAATAGCTTTTGGCTAGAATTCGGGAAAAGGTGGGTTTTGAAAAAACCAGGGGTGGTTATCGCGTTCAGTTTGGGTGGTAAGTGGTTTTCGCCAAATTGAACGCGATCCAGTGATATTGTACCACGTGGAATTTTCGATACCGTCAATATCACGTGATTTTGGAGTGTTAAACTCTGGGCGCGAAAATTGCGCGATATGCCACCACAGTGGTTGGATGAAAGAGATGAAATCGGACGGCGCGGACTGAGCGCAATGGAAAAGCTGCTTGGGCAGAAATGAATGTGGAGGCCAGGTGGTAGCATTCGATAGGGAGGGCACTGTATGTGGTGGATGGTAGGCCCTGGTGGAGTTGGGTCATCGGATTTAATGAGAACCGTTAGATCTATAAGATTTGCGATGCGGGTTTGATGTCAGAGGCAAAACAAATAATGTGTCGGGTGAGCAAGGGATGGAACGGGTGAGTGATGACCGTCAGATTGATTCAATCGATGGTCAAGATCGCTTGGAGGGTTTTCATTTGCGCAAGAAGATGTTTCAAAGGGGTTATAAATTTCTTTTGAGGGGCGCGATGGTATGAGGAAAAAAGGAGGAGCATAAGGTAAAGGTGCTGCGACGCGGTTCTATGAAGGGGAAAGGATCGAGATCGAAGGGAGAAAGGCCTATCATATCGGTAGTGTTAGCCCCCCTATGAAATTATTGACAAGCAAGCTGGGGGCTATGTCATTTTGGAGACCTTCAAGGAATGCATCTCCCCTGAAGACACATCATCCTTGAGGTCTCTCTGTGCTTTGCCTTACACAAATCCCCTCTACTGATTTCCTATCTCAGGGCCTGCATTTACCCCTTGTACCCCTGCAAAATGTCCCTTTTTCCCCCTTTTCCCTCCTTCTGTTAAAATGCCTTTGTTCCCCTCTATTTCCCCATATTAACTCCCTAAATCCCCTCTAAATCCCTACTCCCTTTGTTTTCCCAAATTCCCCCTCCATATCCCTATCGTTACCCCCCTTTGGGCCTCAAAATACATTAAAATGGAATAAAAACCCACTCCCGATCTTATAATAGGCCTAAGCCCCCTTCTCCGCTAGCCCCGCGCCTTTTCTCTCCATACAACCTAGCACCGTGACCAAAGCGCTTATCTCTACGGAGGCTCTTCTCTATCCGTAGGGTCAAACCATGGTGCCCCCGCAGTTGACCCCTCGGGATGTGGGAAAACCCGATCGAACGACTGTTATTCACTGCGGGGGGTCGCTCCAGCATTCTCGTGTCCGTACTCCTAGGCCCCCTGCAGTTCATCTCCATCGTCTATTAAAATCCGCAGATCAATGGTTCGTAGCCAGAGCGCATCGAGCGCATTTTCCACCATTGATCTGTTCCAGATCTAACGGTGCGGAACCCGCCCGATACGGTGGTCCCCCCCTGTAGTTCACTGTTCAAAACCCACTGGTTTATTTCGCACCACCCTCGAGCGCTTGGCGGTTTTTCTCCATCGGCCAGCGATTCCACTCACCCTTCACCACCTGTCCTCCTGTATGATTCTGAAACCACCGTTCCCGCCCATTAACTCCATCCCCCGCGCATTATCTTCCAGACATGGATGCCCAGCGAAATGACCGATGACCGTCCGATCTGGAGCGGGCCATCCGACGGCTATCGCTCGTCGAAAGTGCACGATGTTTAATGACGCTGCATGCGCGATAACCTATGCCATGGCCCGCCGTCCATCGTCCTCCGCCGTTGATCTCCGCCACGATCGACGGTCCAGATTCGTCCGCCCACTGTTGACTATTCCAAAGTCCCTCGGTCCCGCCACGTCATCCCACGTGTACCCTCCGTACATTCTCCCTTTCCATTACGTATAATTGGTTCGTTTCGTGTTTTTTAATGTGTTTTCATTCGTTTTTCACGTATATTTGCTCTGCAGACCGTCAGCCTCCACCAGAGCGATTTTCACCATTTCCTCTGCAAATTTCTCCACCGTTTCGTCTGCATGGCCTCCCCCTCCATCCACACCACATCCATTTCCCCGCCCATGGTTTTTCTTCACAGGTTTCATGTTTTGCAGGGTTTTCAACAGGGAATGATCGCCATGTTGCACGGTCTCTGTTACAGTGACAGAGGGATCGAAGAAGACCATGTGCAGAGGCTATATTCAGAGCCTGATGTTACAGGAAACGTCTGGAGAGTGTTTGCGCCATAAATTCATCAAAGGAAAAATTTTAAAACTTTACCAACCCTCCGGCACCATTGACGCTCGAACTTCATAGAAAAGGTCAGCAGAGAGCTCGAGGCAAGAAATGGAAGACTCATAAGCTTCTGAAGAGATTTTTAGAAGGCAAAGGTACAATTCGAAGACCCCGTGGATCGCTCAGACGATCCAATGCACATAGATATAATCTTATCAGGGTTTCCGTATCAGCAGAGCGTTCTTCCATGAAAGGACATGGTACACATCATTGTTCAGTCTACATTGTGCCCAAATGAAGATCTACGCCTTTTCAGCAGTCCTACACCATCAAGGAGCATTTGTTACACGGTATGGATACCCTAGCATCATTATTTCACCAGTTTCTCAAGTCAACAGAGAATGGCAGTAGTTCTGCAGCCAGAGTACTAGAAGTAAATGCACAGATTTAAAGCAGAATGGGTTGCGGCTCTCCTCCTCTTCTGAGCGTTAATTCTTCATTTAATTCTTCAAATACCTCTTCTGCTCTGTTTCCCCTATAAGAATCCAGAAGAACACGTTGTAAGGTTGTTGTTGTTCAGTTGTTCGGCTATTGCTGTTAGAGGGATTCAGTTTGACTGTTAGAATAGTCTTGGGAGGGAGTTACAGAGTAGTTTGTATGTAATAGGCTGGGAGGAGAGAGTTTGGATTGTATTAGCCATTGAGCTTATTGTACATGACTGGTTTTGCATCAATTAATCAAAGCACATTTCACAGGATCCTGGTCTATTACTATTGGTGATGTTTTTCCTAACTCTGTTTATTACATTTTCATATTGTTTCATGTTCTTTTGGTAGGCAACAGAAGTATATCATAGGATTCACCCTTGTTAGGTGCCCTATGTTCCTGCTCTCCCTACCTTTAATGTTTTCTGCTTTATGTGTATCTAAGAGTGAATTCATGTGGTTTAACCAGCGCAGTGGATGTTATTGCCTGCTGGCTGATGTATGAACTTGGGGGTTCGCTGCTTGGATGTTTCTTTGTCAAATTTATCTCTGTTTTTCCCTTGGAGTTGCTAAAGCAGACCTGGAGTTAAATGACCTCTGGTCCGATCTATAAGCAGCCCCTTTGTCTCCCTTAGAGAGTTGCCTTTGAGTATGTCCAAGCAGGTCTGGAGTTAAATGACCTCTGACCTGATCTATAGACAGAAATTGGGTTGTTTTCCTTCTTTCACCTTCTCTCCTTAATGTTCCATTCCATCATCTATATAAAATATCCTTTAGTATAGATGAATTTCCCGGTGGAAGCCTTGGCTAGCTGTTGCATGTAATTTCCTTTCATGACTCCATAGCCCAATGGATGGAATTTTCTTGAGCTATCCTCTTTGCTGAAACTTCCTGCTGCCTTGTTCCTTTTCTCCCATTACCTTCTCAGTTCATGATCCCATAACCAACCCAGCAACCAACCAACCAAATCATTTAAAACCCCCTTTGTGCTTCATAACTAGCCTAACATCTCATCTTGAGCTTCAAAGATATATCATTCTTTGCTCTATTTGGAGAGATCCCTCTCCGGGTCCAGGAGGGCTAGATCCTAAGGCCCAAAAGCGGTTCTGATGTTGTCTCATCTTTTGGTCTTGCCAATCTAGCCAAAACATGGGAACCCCAACAGGCAGAAAATTTGTAAAGAAAAAAGTGAGTTTATAAACAAAGAAAAGGCCGATGTGATAAAGGGGCTAAAGGTGTTAGGCACCCAGTTGCAAGGCCAGGTTATATGGTGGAGGGGTCGGGGTTCAAACCCAAAAGGGGCTTAAGGCATGTGTGTTTGAAAAGGGAGTTTTAAGGTAAACAAAGGGTTTTGTAAGGGTTTTTTGGGGTTCCGATAGACAAAATAGGAGTTTTTAAACAATAAAGAGGGATTTTTTATGAGTTTAAAAGGGATTTTTAAGGTTCCCTTGGGATAATGAGGATAAAATGAAGAGAAAAAGGGGATTTTTCAGAGTGAAAAAGAGGATGAATGTGGGCTGTAAAAATAAGTGAAAATAGGTTTAGACAATGATGGAAAAAGGTCTAGAAGCAGTATTTTGGATATCAGCATGGATTCTTGGTGGGTTTTCTTAATGAAATAGCAGTGAAGATTACTTGCTGAGTTTAGGCAGCACAAGAAGGCTTCAAGTATGAGAATTTTTGCATGAAAACAATCTCTTGAAGGCTCAGGACTTATTTTTAGCCATCATTTTCTTTGACAAGAAATTACTGATGGCTAACAATGGCTCCACTTGGGGATGTCAGATCCTTTGGAGGCGTCAAGAACTTTAGTATGAAATATCTGGGAGACAGACTTGGGCCTTATCCATCAAACACCCTTTTTCTTCTTTGATCATGCTACTGTTAAACAATAGTCAGTGTTTCATATCAGCAAACAAATTCTCCCAATCATTCTACCTACACAGCCTACTCCCTAACATTTTTTCTTCAGAAGGTGAATTTGGACTTGCAGACCTTAAACATAAACATTTTATTCTTGGAAAAGCTAATCTAATTCTACCCTTATTTCTTCCATGAGTTCAGATTAAACTGTTGAACTCATATATTATCTACCTAAGCTACTATCTGCCAGGATTAGACTGTCTGGAAGATTTTATTCTCTATTCTCTAAAACAAAAATTTAAACACGGTCAAATCAGGATTAGGTTGTCTGATTTGTCATGGTGTATATGGCTGTATGTACAAGCTGCACATAGATTTTATTTGCAAAAATTTAACACAAAACTATGAAGGCTTTAAGATTTGAAAAATCAAAGCCTCCTTCTCTCTTTATTTCAGCTCTGAAACTAGTCTTTTAGAGTTGTTTTTCGCTTCTCTTGGTTCATATTTTGAGAATATTAGAACCAATTCTATACCAATATTTACAGGTTCAAGGTTTGAGATTGTTTGAACCACTATTGTTCTATCCTAATCTATTCTACTGATAAGCCAAGTTTGAATAGTTTGGAAAATATTCTTCACTAAAATATCAGCATAAAATTGAAATCTATTTAGTCATGTTTAGGCTGTATGACTAAAATAGCAGTGTTGTTTTTGGTAGTGGCATTTAAGCTTACATACTTTCAGAATTTTTCCTTTTTCTTTTTTGGTATGGGGTTGTACCTTTCTTGTTTTATTTCTTCCCTCTTTTTATTTTTCTATTGTTTTTTGTAATTTTGTTTCTTCAAATTGAAAAAAAGTGTTATATACAATGAATAGAAAGCCTTGAAATTAAAAATATTAGTCAACAGAAATCATGTTTGAGAACCCTGCCATTAACAGGGCCTCCAAAGTACTCAGCTCCATCCAACTCTTGCAGGAAAAAAACATTGTTTCCAATAGCAGATTGGAAAAGATAAGGGCCTTGCCATAAGCTATCAAATTTTCCAAGTTTTCCCTTATCTTCTCTTCTTTAATCCCATTTCAAAACTTTATCACCAATCTTGAAATCACTTGACTTGGTTCTTTTGTCAAACCAATTCTTGATGTTTTCTTGTAGTTGCTGTGCTCTGATGTATACTTCCTCTCTGTTTTGTTGTAAATGTATAGTTTGGTTTATCCTTCTTGTTACATCATCATCTTCAAACTGCACTTCCTGGATCAGCTTCATGACTGGAACTTCCAAACTGGTTGGAAATATTGCATCAGTTCCATAAACTAGCTAGTAGGGAGACATCCCAATTGATTTTTTTATTGTCAATTTGTTTTCCCATAAAGCATGTAATAGCTTGTTGTGCCATGATTTCTTGTTATATTCCAACAACTTTTTTATTATGTTTACCGGACTTTTATTTTAGGACTCTGTCAGCCCATTACCTTGAGGATAATAAGCTGTGGAATGACCCAATATGATCTGATACTTATGACAGAAATCTACCATCTTCTTAGAACCAAATGCAACAGCATTATCAATGATGATATTTCTAGGATAGACAAATCTGGAAAGTATATGGTTTTCAAGGAATGATATGATGACTGAGTCTATGGCATTCCTAAAGGGGATGGCTTCTATCCACTTGGTAAAATAGTCTGTTGCTGTGAGGATCCATCTATGTTGGGCAGATGAGGGAGGATGGATTTCCCCAATGAAGTCTAGACCCCACTGCCAAAAAGGAGCTTCAAAAGTGATTGGTTGCAGAGGTAAGGGAAGCAATTTTCTTTTGCCTTCAAATATTTGGCATTTATGACAGGTAATAATCATTTTTTGGACATCTTGAAAGAGAGTGGGCCAGTAATAACCAGCTCTAAGGATTTTGTTAGCAGTTGACTTCCAGTAGAGGTGGCCTCCACATTCTCCTTCATGAAACTCATGCTTGATTTTCTCTGCATCATTCTCAGGCAAACATTTAAGCAATAATCCACTAGCATTTTTCCAATATAAACATTTATTCAAAATGCAGTAATTTACAACTTTCAACTTTAAAAATCTTGCCTTTGTTTTAAACAGACCAGGAGGGACATTAATATTGAGCAAAACATACAAAATATCAGCATACCAAGATGAATTCAGAAAATTATCTTCAATAACTAGAGTTGAAAACTCCTCCTGTTCATCTAATGCATTAAACATGTTTATATCAAGGGCTTGAAAGTTGGATTCAACCATAAGTTTTGATAGTCCTGAACCTTTTATGAGCTTAGTAGGTTTGATTTCTAAGTCATACTCTAAAATTACAGCAATCCACTTTCCTCTTTTTCCATCTATATCTTGGGTCAATATGTCTTTTACAAATGAATGAGGCACAAATGCTATTATGTGAGAGTGTAAAATGTAAAATCTGAAGTCTTTTAAGGCTTCGACCAAGGCAAAGGCTTGTTTTTCCATTATGTTGTACCTCAGAGGTGCATCCCTTAATGCCTTGCTGAAAAATGCAATGGGTTGCTCTTGTCCATTCAAGTTCTTCTGTAATAGGACAACAACAATTGTGTGTTCTGATGCAAATGAAAAAATGAAGAAATATTTTGAAAAATCAGGACTGATAAGAACTGGTGTTTTAGTGAGAGCTTGTTTTACTAGTTCAAATGATTTCTTTGCTTCTAAGGTCCATTTAACTCCTTCTTCCTTTTTGAGCATGTTCGTTATGTTTCTAAGGAGTTCAGCTAGATTGAGTATGAACCTTCTCAAGAAATTAATCTTTCCAATGAAAGATTGTAGTTCCTTGATGTTTCTGGGATGGTTGATTTGCAATATACCATCAATCCTCTTTGGATCTATCCTTATACCCTCTTCAGATATGATATGTCCAAGAAGCTTACCTTCTTGGAGACCAAACAATGTTTTCTTTGGATTTAAGGACAATCCAAATTTTCTGCACTTTTCAAAGACTTTTTTCAAATGTATTAGGTGTTCTTCATCTGTTTTTTAATAAACATTTATATCATCTAAGTAAATGACTATGAAGTAACCTATTTCTTTCGAAAAAGCAATGTCCATGGCTCTTTGGAATGTGGCACCAACATTCATTAAACCAAAGGGCATTTTTAAATACATGAAAGTACCCCAAGGTGTAGTAAAGGTTTTTTTAAGTTGATCATCAAGATGTACCAAAATTTGATTGTAACCTGAGAAGCCATCTAGCAAATAAATTCTTTTAGAACCAACTACCTTCTGTAGGATATGATCCATTTTGGGCAAAGGATAGTTGTCCTTTAGTGAGGCTTTGTTTAGGTTTCTAAAATCAATGAAAATCCTTATCTCCCCTATTTTCTTCCTAACTAATACAAGATTAGACACCCATTATGAGTATCTAACAGGGAAAATAATTCCAGCATCATACATTTTTTTAATTTCTTTCTCTACCAGAGGTAATTGAATAGGGTTGATTCTGCACAATTTTTGTTTAAAAGGTTTCTGGTTTTCTTTGAGGGGTATCTTATGCTGAATTATTTTTGTATCATATGATTTCAAATCTTCATAACTCCATGCAAACACATCAGAAAATTCTTTAAACAGCTCAATGTATTTCAGTCTGATATGAGCTGGCAGTGTTTTAGACAGTTTGATTAATTTGGGTTTTTCATGACTGCCTATATTACATTCTTCCACTTCAGTTTCCATGGGTTCCAGTTTTGGCTTCTTGGCCACATCATTTAAATGAAATAATTCCTCTAAAGGGACCAACCCTTTTGGAAAAATTTGGTCTTTGGATTGCAGCACTTCTAAGTCTTCATTTTCCAAGTCTGTGTTATTTTCTGTCATATATTTGGGTTCATGTGTTAACAGATTTATTTTTCCAATCTCATGAGACTTTTCTTCTTCAGTAAGTGATTTTTCTTCAGCAGGACAGTCTTCATCAAAATCTGAATCCGAGTTTGGTGTTTCAAATTCATTTCTGGACTGTAGGAAGTCTTCTATTTGTTTATCTCCATCAAAAACTTGCCAGTATTTTTCATTATCTGGGATAGTTGGTCTAAATTTGACTTGGGTGGTGCATTGCTTGGTTTCATAGGGTGTTAGACAAGTTCTAGCGGCTGAATACAACATTATTTTGCTTTTGGAATTGAGCATATCCAGTGCGTGGTTGTCTTTGGAATAAACAGACCTTCTCGGGTTGACAATTTATGTGGAGCTTGAATTGTTAAAACAATTAAAGCGACCAACAAAAGGCTAAACCACTGGCAAGGGTATTTTGGTTTCTTGGGACAAAATTTAGTTGGAACTCATCAAATGTTTTCAACAAATCCATGGCATCATTTCTGTAGGATCTAAGTCTGGAGTGTTTGGCACTGTATTTCCCATTTACTTGCCTAATAATCAACTCTGAATCCCCATGAAATTTTATCCTATTGGCCCCTAATTTTTTTAGTAAATGTAGGCCTAAAAGGAGAGCTTCAAACTCAGCTATATTATTGGTACATTGAAAGTTTAATCCAAAGGAATACCCCTCAACATGATTGTTTTCAGTGTTGTGTATCCATATGCCTGCTCCTTCATCATTTTTAGTGCAAGACCCATCAAAATTCATTCTCCAAAGAGGGTTGTTGTTAGATTTGTGATTTATTTCACTGCTGTCCTCTCTGTTTTCTTCATATTTTTGTGCTATACAAGGGTCTGTACTACGTTTTTCTGTGCTTTGTTCCTCAAGGTTTTCAATGTTTTGAGGTTTTACCCCTTGATTTTCATTATATGCATTATGATTATGACTGTTTTGGGCCCCAAGACCTCTACTCCGTTTGCTGTAAATTTTTTAATCAACAAACTGTTTTTTAATTTCCTCTTTGTTCTCCTCTTTATCAATGGCTGTAACTATTTTTGAGTGTCAAGTGATTACAAGATTTTATGTTTTTTCATTGATTGGCTCTTGCTCTTTAGGAATATCATCATTGAAAAGAATGAAAGAGTCAAGGTCAGTGTGTATGGAATATAGAGGAGAATTCTCTGGTCTTTCTTGGTTACTCACCATATATTTCATGTTTGTTTCCCTATAGAGTCTTCTAGGTTGACTAAAGACAGGGATGGTGGCATAAGTCATATCCATTTGCATTGTGCCTTGTAATTTAGCACCCCATGACCTTGAAAGAAGCATGCCATAATTTAGAACAAGGGTTGTGATTTATCATTTGGTATGCATCCCCATCTTTCTCTTTGGTTTAGTTTTTAGCATGTGGAACCAATATCTTTCATTCCTAATCTATTCTTTTTGGCAAGTCAAGTTTGAATGATTTTAAAAGCCCTCTTTCACTAACTTATCAACAATAAATTGAAAACACGTTCAACCATGATTAGGCTAGATGTCTGAACAAGAATTTTTGGCAAAAGTAGTCGAATTTATGCTTGCACTGCTATTTTTTGGGTATTGGGCTGTACCTATTTTTCAAATTTGCCCTCTTTTTCCTTTTTTCTATGTTTTTGTGTTTTTTCTAATTTTTCTCATGCAGTGTTATATACAATGAATGAAAGTTCTAAAATAGGGATTCTTGACAGCCATAGTACTTGAGCATCCTGTCCTCAGTAGGATCTCCCAAAATCACTTGTCCATTCAACACTTGTAAACAGAAAACATGGTTATCTCCATTTGAGGGCATGGTGTGAGGATTTTTTGAAAAATTTTCAAATAGGCCATGCTCTCCTTGGTATTTCCTCTTTGAGTCTTGCTTCCAAAACTTGTTTCTATCAAAGACCCTTCTTAGGTGGAAAAGGTATTCATTATCAGCTTCAAAATAGATGATGATGTCATCAATGTATATCATAGTGAAAAAGTTGAAAACAAGGGCCATGACTCTTTGAAAGACATCTTCACCACTCCTTAATCCACGAAGCATTTGGCCAAACATGTAGTTTCTCCAAGGAACTTTGAAGATGGATTTATGCTGATTGATCAGAAGAGGTATCATCTGATGATAACCTGAAACATTATCATGTAAAGAAATCTTGTTAGAAATTCCTACCCTTTGTATAGGATGATTTATCTTGGGAAAAGGGTATTTGTATTTCATGGAGGTTTTGTCTAGGTACCTAAAGTCTATACACAGTTTGCAACCTTTTGCTTTCTTTTTTAGTGATACAACTTGCCTAAGGGTTTCATGGTCTTTCTTGGAAGGAGACCTTTTTTGAATAATGTCTATGTCACAAGGCTTTAATATTTCATCAATATATATACAAGCATCCTGAAACTTCTTGCATAAGCTTATGTATTTTAGTTTTGTGTATAATGTCAGAGTTCTGGATAACTTAATCATTTTGGGTCTTCCTAGGCTACCCACATTATACTCCTCTATATCAATTCCAGAAGATACTCCTTTAGGGTCCATAACAATATTTGTGAGAGTTAACAATTCTTTTGAAGGGACAAAACTCTTTGATGATGAGGTGTCTATGTAAGGTAAAAACATAAGACTCTTTTGATCTAGATTCCTAAAGATTTATGTTATGTGAGAGTATTTCAACACTTATGGATTGACAAAAGGAAAAAGTTCTGTTTTTGAGTTTTGTCCTTCATTTGAGTAACCTAATTCAAATTCCAAACTGAATTTTGGTTTTGAGATTTCATTTTCAGTTTGCAGAAATTCAAGTTCAATTTTATCATCATGTGGTTTTTCAGGGCTGTTATAGTGTTGACTGTTGAGTTCCTCATGCAGAGACTGGTTTGACTGTTGTAGTTTGTCCAGATCTGTCTCAACTTCACTTACATGCTCATTAGTGTCCTCTTCATTACACAAGATGAAAGAATCAAGATCTAAGTGAATGGAATAGACAGGGGTGTTGTTTGGCCTATCTAGGCTACTTACCATATACTTCATGTGGGACTCCCGATATAACCTCCTAGTTTGGTTGAAAAACAGGATGGTAGCATATGACATGTCAAGTTGGAGGTTCCTCTGAAGCTTGGCTCCCCAAGATCTAGATAAAGAATACCATACTTGGGGGGAATGTCAGCAACAACTATGTCCATGACTAGGTTCTTAGCAGGTATTTGTGCTAGATTGAAACAGAGATCCTTGATTAGGCCCAAACACTTGACTCTACTCGATTCGAATGAGTACAAGTCTTTGTAAGGTTTATTAGTTTCTAGGCCTAATATCTCCATCACAACTTTAGGCATAAGGTTTTGAGAGGCACCGGAGTCTAGCATGACATTACGAAAGATTTTGTCATGTATATTTAAGCTAACATAGAAAGGGGGAATGGCTCCTTCTTGGTATTTTCCTTCCACTTCAGCTCCAAACAAAAGCTCAGGTTTGTCATCAGTCAAGTGCATAGTGTCAGTATCATTTCCCATGTTTAATACTTTCAGAACTTGGGACCTATACACTTCTTGAGTAACCAGTTCAATGAGAGGTATGGTTATCTTGATTTTGGCAATCTCCCCTTCAAGATGAAAGGTATTTGTGTTTTGGACATATTTACATAAGTTTTATTAGCCATGGATTTTCTGCATTTTAATTTTCTGATTATGATTTGGGGCTCTAGACAAAATAGTTTTCTCAAGTCCACTAGTGGGAGCACTAGGGAAGTTTGTGTCACCACTTGGTTGGCTCATTTTTTCTTTTTTTGGATTAGCTTTCTTGGCCTTGGTGTTAGAAATGTTTGTTGTCATCTTAGGAGTTTTTCAGATGTTTTCCTAATAGCGGTGTCTTCTTTGTTCTTTTTGGAGCCTTCTTGGTTCTTTTTTCTCCTAAGGTCATATTGCCTATGGAATTCCACTATTGCATTTTCAAATCCCAACCTGTAGTATTCAGAATCCTCATAGCTAGTTTCAGTTTGATCTGGGGAAAAGAACTATTATTCTTATTTTGTGAGAAAAACATCATCTTTATTATCTGAACCTATTAATTTTATAGGGCTTTCTTCAGGTTCTTCATTCTCTCTTCCCTCTTCATCAAGATAATTGTCTTGGAAAGGAGGCCTAATTTGTTGGTCATTGTCTCGTGGCTTATTTTGGGGAGGGTCTCTTCTGAAGTTTTGAGCTCTATTTCTGTTTTGGGGATTTTCTTGGTTCCCTAGGAGGTGCCCTTTAATTCAAGTTTATCCTCTCTATCATTATCTCCATTTTTCTCATTAGGCTTTCCATTTTGGCATCAGATGAGGAGGTTGAGGCTATGGTTTCATCTTTGTAAGTAACTCTTTTTTCCGACCTCATCCTAGCTCTCTTTTCAATAAAGTTTGATTTTGCACTAATAGCTGCCCTTTGCATTTCTTCTAAATTTGTGGGGTCTCTCTCCCTTAATTGGTATATCATGTCTAGATCAAAGCCTTCTCGAAACTTTACTAGTGCTAGGCCTTGTGGGGGTTTCATGTGAGGGGGGAGGGCATTGTAAAAATTATTAAACCTGGTCCAATAATCTTGTACACTTTCCCCTACATTCCTCTTAAGATTGTTATATTCGGAAGGGATTTGGAGGGGGTTTTTCTTGATCTTCCACTTGTTTATGAAAGATTAGTAGAGGGAAGGGAGATCATGTATGGTGTTAGGAGTTAATTCTTTGAACCATTTTTTGGCTTCATGCCCTAAGCTTTGTGAGAAGATCCTCATTTTAATGGTTTCTTATTCTATTTCCATGTAATTAAAGGCATAATTTATCCTATCTTCATGTTGTTGGGCAGTGATGGATTCAACTCCGGTGAAGTGGGGAATTCTGGATTGGTAGTCATTTGGAAAAGGTACTAGAGGATGAGGTAAAACCAGGGGGGCATACCAAGTTGCCATGATGGGAGCTAATGGGGGATTTACAAGAGGAGGGTTTGTGAAAGGGCATAGTACAAGAAACAAAAATGGATATTGTGCCCAACGCAGTCTTGAACAAGGGACAATGCGTTGCATATCTAGCTAGAATTCAGTTTAGGTGCTCTACAATGCAATTTTCGATGCTCAACGATGCATTTCCCTTTTTGGAAGAAAAATTTACCCTAAGGGGCTCAAAACCCTAAAAATTTGCAGTAAAAGTAAATTGAATGATTACTGAAAGAAAGAGAGGGTTCATGGCACTAACTAGGATCAAATGGTGAGGAAAACCGTCCACAGAATCAATCGCAATTAGCAGTTGAAGTTCGGGGGCAGAAACATGTTAAGAGCTCCAAAATGCAAAAGGTAACTATTTAATGGTAAAACTGAATAGTAAAACTCTTTTTATTTAGTTATTTAATTGTTTGCAATGAATATTTATTGCTATGACTATGGTTTTATTATATTTTTATCACGAAACAGGTATTTTCAATCCATTTGATGTTGTTCTGAATAGGTTTGCAACTGATGAGTAGATTAGTCATGCACATTTATTTCAAGAATGATTTGACCAAAAAGCATACTTTTATCCTTATTTTTCAAGCTTTGATAAAAATGAAAAAGGACTTGAAACGTACTTTTATCTCTTTTCGAGCTTCGATAACAATGAAAAAGGAACCCTTGGAGTCTTCTTTCAGCTCTTTTTAGACTCCGATAATGTGAAAATATTGTTGAGCACTTGTCTTTTCGAGCTTGCAAAAGTAAATGAATTGATATCTACTCAGTATAATTTTAACCCTTTTCCAGACTGAGATAGATTATTTACAAAAAAGAAATACCTTGGTCAAACATGACTAAAGAGGTTCTTTCAGATATTATTTTACACTTTTTCGGATTTGAGTGACAACTTTACGAAAAAGTACTTATGGAGTTTTATTTTTGTCCTCTTTTTCAAACTCTCTAAATATGAAAAAGGAACGGGTTGTTACTGTCATAAGGATTGTTAAAACATAAAATAGCGACAGTCTTGTCGATCATGGCAAGTATCAAGTTTCATTCATTGCTAGACTCGTTAAATTATTAAATAGTGATACATTGTTTTCCCGAAGGGTTGAATTATAGATCAAGCATATGTTATCCTCCTTAAGCTTGTTAAAAAATAAAGAGGTACTGGTCGAAAAATGACCGCGGAAAATTTGGGAAGGTGAACAAAACTTTTTATGGTAGTAGGTCACTCTTAAACATTACACTTCACTCCATCACCATGACTATTTGTGTTGGGTAATCTTCTTGATGGTTCATTCATACCTATGGTTCATCATACCTTCACTTCGGTTTTGGGTCAATGCTGCCAACTCATCTTAGTGTCACTGATATGTTCAAGAGAATTCATCCAGTGAATAATCATCCTTCTGCAATACTCATAAAACTTCATTTTCATGAAAGTCATCCCTGAAAATTGCTATATCAAGTCATCCTTTGTCTCTGAAATCAGTAACTCCCATTTCACAATAAAGTGGCATCCTGTTGATGACGAATCATCATCCAGGAAGTTCACTTTGAAACATCATATTCCAGTACCATGAGGCTTGTTACAGCATCGACAAGATCCTCACTTCCATATTTTGACCGAATGATTTTGTTTGGTGTTCGACATAAAATCATCTATTCATGCCTTACGAAATGTACTACATTACCTTGAGGGCCATTGACATCAGTGGTGGTTCTCTCGTGTTTTTTAACATCTCACATAATTAGTTGATAATCAAACGATGTCTTACCATGTCCGACTACAAATCATATATTCGCATGGCTAAACTTGTACCCAAATGATCGAGTGAATGAGATAAGAAGACCCCAGATCTAGTTTCAACCATCCAGGCTACTATTTCAGGATTTTTGTACACGTCATCTATAAAATGACCATACATATAGATCATCATCCGAACATGGACTTATATCTGTAGGCATGTTTGTATTGGGAAACATTCCAATGTAGACGACTTTCTGCACTATGTACATGTTATTGGATAGTTTATGTGCGGAGCATGGGAATTATTTCCCTCAACAATTTGTGATAAAGAGGATATATCATGATGTAATGTATTGTAAGATTGATGTAGGTCGCCACTCTGCTTCAGCTCCAGCCCATCACAGTGTAAAGAATCTCATTAAAAAAATATTTTTATTATTATTCTGACTTCATGCTTTAGGGGGAAATCCGTTATACGTCAATTTGGGCACCATTCCCAATGACCTGGTTAAACTATACATCATCCCCAGAACCAATGAATAGGGTCTATCATCCCCTATCATTTCAGTTGCTACATGCCCTAAGAAAAAGAACAAAGACAAATCATTCCTGACTTCCATTACAAGGTTTCCAAGATTTGAAGTATATGTTATAACACCTATGAGCTCACCAACACAGTATCTCAAGGGTCAAGTGTGTTGCATATGTAGGAAACTCCACTCAAGGGTGCTCTACAAAGCACTTCCCGACACTCAAAGGTTCGTTGGTCAATTAAGAGCAAAATTCTCATTGTTCTGGAATCTCCACTTGTCCAGTGCCTTCTAGAAGAGTGCATATGTGTCAACTTCGAATCCATGTGTCCATTTGATACATCTGAGCTTGGGAACATGCATTTCATATTATTAGAAATTCATTAACTGTAAAACTACGTTCATCTCATCTATAAATTGAGCACAGGACCTAGTGCTTGAGAGAGGAAGAATTTGAGTAGAGAAATGTTGGTGGAATTTCAATTGAGGAATTGATTTGAGTGATATGATGCTGGAGAGATGTTCATTGTGATGAGGCTAGGATGATGCTGGAGATGGTGACATAAAATAAATTTCTGGTTGTAACCTCCCCTTCTATCCATTAATAAATATTGTTGTTTACTTTCCCACACATATATATGTATAAGCTTATGTCTTTCATATTATGAATTCTTATCTGATGTATATGGTTCATGTTTCATTGATTTAACAGAATAAATTGAATAGGCATATGTATATTGCTATCTCTTTGATGTTTAGTGTTCATTTTTGCAGGAAATATTTGGGCGATCTAGCTTGGATTTGAAGCTACAACAAGAGCGACAGAAGGAGAATAGGAAGCACTTGGACCCCAAGTAGCTTTCTTGATCTATTCTATGTGTCTATTTACTATTAGGAAAAGTATTTGCAAAGTCTTTAACCTATTTTTCTAAATTCATAGCACCACATTTAGGGAAGAATGTTTTATCTATAATTCATAATTCTGCATAACAATTCTGACAAGATTTGAAGAGGGGTTTTTTTTTAACTTCCCATCTATTTATGAATAACTGGTACAAGGCAGGGAGGTCATGGAAACTATTTAGAGTCATGCCCTTAAACCATTTTCTTACTTCTCTTCCCAAACTTTGAGAAAACATTCTCAACTTGATACTTTCATCATCTATCTCTTGAAGGTCAAAACAATCATTCATTTTATCGACATGTTGTTGAGCAGTTGCAAGACCATTTCCATCAAATTGTGGGATTTTGGACTGATAATCTTGTGGCATAGGCACCACAAGTGGTGGCAGCACCAATGGACCATACGAGGCTGCCATGATTGGCGGTAGGGGAACCCAAGGGGGGTATACAAGGGGAGGTAGAAAGTGGGTGTTTGAGTGGTAGTTTTGGCACTCTGATGGGAAATGTTCAAGGGAGCGGTGGGAGCTACAGATACACCTGGATGAGCTGACTAAAGATGAGAAGCATTGGAAACAACTGAGGGAGTTGTTGTATTCAAGGCAGATAATTCTACAGATTGTTAAAGGTAAGCATCATCAACAACTGATGTGAATCTTGCTACCAAAACTTGAAGGGAGTCAAAGTGTTGGAGAAGTTGAATGTCATCTTGGGTAGATGTGGAGGTCTCCCCAACTAGACTCTGTTGTAGGATAGTTGGGTCAAAACTGTCTGGGCTGTCCAATTTTGAGATTTGGTCCTGAATAAGCTTTGTTAAAAATGCAAATCGAATTGGATTTCATGCAAGGTTACAAGGTTTTCAGGGAGGGAACTCACTCTGTGAAGGAATTTTCCACCAGTTTGACTCTCCTCCCTAGGGGTTTTTCTTAGAATTTTCTCTTGATTGTCAACTATTGTAGGAGGATTTGGGTCAGGATGAGATTTGGTAAAGATTATTTTGGGAGCCATAATTTAGAACCAGAGCACAGACAATCTGAATATTTGCATCACAGCTGAAAAACTAATCTTTGGAAAATACTTGAATCATACAATGTTTCGACTGGGGTTTTTGAGTTCTAATGAAATGTCAAGATTTTTCAATAATTCCCCAGTATGGTCACCATTATGTTGGGGCCATAAATTTATAAGAATGGAAAGAATAAATGATAGAGGGCAACATCAAACCACTTTGGAATCCAGGACCTAGCCTTCTTAGACTCAGAGAGGGTTCTCTCTATTTCTAGTTTAATTTTTCCGTAGTATTATGAATGCTGATGTTAGGCTAGTTACAATGATTGTGATAATTGGTTGTTTTGATTGATTTTGTTGGTTGGATGAGAAGGTATATGATCATATAGGAACTGATGATCAGGTCGCAAATATTCTCACAAAGCCCTTGGGGAAGGTCAAGTAAGCTAATCCATTGGGATATGGAGTCATAAGTCTCGATTGGTGCATCAACATTTTGAGGGCATTCACAGGGAAATTTAACTATGTAGACTGGATCTTTAGAGAAGTGTGAATTATGAAATGGAATAAAGCAGTGAGTTCAGTAATAGCTAAAGAGAAATTAAGAATTCTTTAACTATACTTCAGAAGAAAACATTAAGATAGTAAACACAGGCAAAATTAAGGTGCTCTCTCAACAAATCTTAATCTAAAATTTCTGTTTTACAATCAGGTAAAGTGATGCACAACAAGAAAGACAAAGAAAACATTAACATAGAGAGGAAAAAATCACATTAACATAGCTCAAGAATCCTGTGAAGGGTCTCTTATTATTGATGCCCAACTCAAAAACGACAGTGCTCTAATACAAAAGTTCTTACAATGCAGAGACTAACAAGGTCCAACCCTTGATAATGAAAATACATGCAGTATTTAACTGCAAACTGTGTTGGTTTCCCTATCTACTTTGGAAATTTTTTCATTAATTACAATCAAACTAAAATTAGACAAGTGTGGCCATGCAAGGCCTGAACAAAAATCCTCTGACAAAACACCGACTGTGGAATTAACTTCGGCAGCTCTTTACGAATCCAAAAACTTAGGCAACTCTTCGTGAATCCAAAAATTTAGCCAAATCTTTGTGAATGAAAAAAGTAGGCTTGAATGTGGCTTAGGAGGTTACGAAGAGGAAATGATCAATGGATCTAACATGTGACCCTGCTTTTCAAAGAACCGATGCTAGATAATTAAATTTGGTGCAGTGCTGGAAATGTTTCATCGATAAATGGCTGTGCTGATGTGTTTAGTGCCTTTTTGTGTTCTTGCTATTATATCATAACAGTTCTGTAAAAAAACCCTTTTCCTGACTTGACCCATGGTGTCTATTTCCTTATTATCGCAACTTTTAGCTTACTCTGCCCTTTGCTCTTTGTCGGGTCTTATTCTACCCGAGTCCTACTGCCGTCTTTAGCCCTTTTCTTCATAAAACAGTATAACAACCTCATACACCCAGATTTGAAATCATTTAGGCTTCAACATTGACCCACATCACATTTGTTTCAATATTGCAAATCACATTTCGTTGTTTTTAACATATGCCTTAGTGCTTATCCTCCTGAACATGCGAATTGCGATATGTGATTGGGTCCCACAACCGGATTTAAATTCCTTTAGATTTTAGCTTTGAACTACATTGCGTCCACTTCAACATAAGATAAAGGTTACGAGTGGAATTTTTGATGTGATATATCGTAATCGCAAGATTTTAAATTATCGCAAATCGCAAAATCGAGGGTCAGGGAGTTGAGTTAATTCATAACATTTGTGATATGCGATAGTGATGCTGACGAAGTAGGGAAATGGGTCCCATTTTTTATCGCAATTAGGAGTTAGAAGCGACAATCGCGAATGTGAAAAGGTAAGAAAAGAGCGAAGTTGCGATGTGATGAAAATGTTAAGGGTCAGGGGGATAAAGGTTTGTTGCAGTTTATATCAATATCAACGGCCTAATGTGGGGAGGGGGCGAAGCTGAAATGGAGGCATCGAGACTAGTATAAGACTTAGGAAAAAATGGAAATGAGTGTTATAGGGATTTTTAGGAACAAAGGGAATTAGTATCTTCGAGACTTAGGATAAAAGATAAGGCATAGAGTATGCCTTAATAATTTTGAATTCAATTTTAATCCTAAACTTTGGAACATAACCCTACTCCAATAATTGGAGCATAAACAATCTTTTCTCTAGATTTTCTTCTTCGACCATAGGAAACAAAAATGAAATTTTAGGCTGTATATTTTAGAATAAACTTTACATTTTCCTTTCCTTCATTCTCCCTATCCTTTCTACCTACCCACACTACAAATATATCATTTTTCTTCTTTGGTAGGGTGCATCTAGTCTTGTAGACCCCGAAACATTTTATTTTTGGAATTCTAGCCTATCCCCCATCCCATATTTCTCCTATTTGTTCAGATTAATTTGTTGAACCAATGTCATTTTCTACCTATATAATGATAAGCTAAGATTAAACAGTTTGGAAAATCTTCATTCTCTAACCTATCAGAAAAAAAATGAAATTGTATAATAATGCTTACACTGTATGATTGAACAAATATTTCTCAAGAGTAGTGGCATTTTGATTTGCAACACTTTCAGAACTATTCATTTTTTGTGGGGTTTCTTTTCCCTTTTGTACATCCTCTTTTAATTATGTTTCTTTTATTTCTCTTTCTATTCTTTGGAAATGTTTTGAGTATATATATATACAATATAAAAATCTGCAAGGAAAAAATACTTAGTCACCTTGTGATACTATAAATTACAGGACTCTAACACCATATTTTCTATGGCCACGAGCATATATTCTTTGAGATTTCATAGGTTATATCCTCATCTAAGGATTGAATACCTTCACTTTTAGAGGATATATAATCTTAGTTGTATAAGCTTTTGTTTGTAGACCTCTTTTTATCCTTTTAAACTTTTCTAAACTTCTCTTTAGGGTCGTATTCATTCTTCTTCTCTTCTGGACACTTGGAAGCATAGTAACCTACTGTACCATAGTTAAAGCACTTGAAGGTAGCTTGCCTTTGTACTTTCCTGATCCTCTCTTGAGATTCCTCACAAAATTAATTTCCTCTTCATCTGATTCACAACATGAATAATTATGTTCTTCCTTGGGCTTCTTACCTACTTTGAACGTTGACTCCTTTGTTGTAGGATTGCCATTAGAAATTCTCATTTCATGGGAAATAATAGTGCCAAACTATCGGTCCAAAGTGAGTATTTAGGTTTTTCATTTCCTCAATGGATGGAAATTTAGGATTAAATCTCTTAGGGAGATATCTGAACACATTTTGGGCTACTATTATCTCTTTTAAATCTTCATCAAGACATCTTATTGTGTTCACAACCTCATCAACTCTAAGAAAGTATTTTGAAATATCTTCATCATCATGCATCTTGAAATACTGGAATTAAATTCTAAAATCTTGAAGTTTGGATTGCTTTACCTTTCTATCACCTTCGTATAAACTGCTCGTCTCAATGTCCCAAATAGTTTTTGCAGTAGTGCAATCCATGACCTTGACTAGTTTTTATTCAGGTATTCTAGTGAGTAGAGCATTCATAGTTCTAGAATTGCATGTCAATTCCATCTTCTGATCTCTACTAATCAGAGCTTGAGGCCTTTGATATTCTTTTTTCCACTGTATCCCATACAATAGCACCAAGTGATTGAGTATAGGTTTTCATCCTTATTTTCCAAAACACATAGTTTGTTCCATTGAACATAGGTGCCTTATTGGTGTAATATCCTCCTTCCTAGTTTTCCAGGGTCCCTAATATTTATTCCTGTTATTAAATTGATCTGAAGTAACTTAGTGCTCTGATACCAATTGTTAGAAACTAGGAAAATACTGAGAGGGGAAAGGTGAACCCGTATTGTGATAATTTTAATACTTTCTTTCACAAGTAAAGAATACTAGGACACCAATAAGCACTTTAGTAATAATTCATATAGGCATCACAAAAATTAACAAAACAAGTAAATATTTGACACAGATTATTTAAACTATTCTTCAATTACTTTCACTAAGGAAATCTTCTACTTGTTGTTACAAAGTTCTTTGGCTACAACAAGAAGGAAGCTACTTCTCCCTAATTTATCATCTACTATTGAAAGGAGCAACTGCCCCTAGTTTTTTAGCTACGAATGAAAGGAGATAAAACCATTGATTTCTCAACTGATAAAAGGAGATACAACCCCTAATTGTTGAAAAACCACTATTGGAAGGAGCTAGAAATCCTAATATGTAAGATGCCACTTTCTTGACCTCATTGATTCATCTTCCATATGATTTTCAAACTTAAATCATGAAGGCCACTTAATTTCATAAAATAAAAATTCTCATATTAATCACTTACCCCAAACAGCATCAAAATCACCTTCAACATGTCGGATCATTTCTCAATTCACCATACACACTAGTAGTAGCAACATTATCATTAACATCTTCTTGCAAATTCAATTCTTCTTATAAAGGAATTGAATTGATATTTATAGTTTCAGAAATTTTAGTGAAGTTAAAATATTTATCATGCATAGATCATAATTTTAAATTCATCTACCACTTATGATATTTTTTATTAATATTCAAACTATAATAGTTTGTATTTGTAGGAAAAATTGAACTAAACTTCTCAAATTTAAAATTCTGGAAAATATCAGGGTTTATCTATGACTTTCCAAATTTGGTGAACTCCCAAATTTGGCCGCACTACCAAATATTCCGCAATATCTGTCCATTGCCATTAAATATATACCAACTCATTCATGTCGTTATACACCAGTTTTAGTGCACTACCAATTTAGTGCCATAGCACCAAATTTTGGCACATTATGCAAAAGTTGTTGACCCGTTCATGGCTTATTGCCTAAAGCGAGTAGCCTGTAGGAATAAGAATAGGAATAAGCCTTTAATGCATGCCCATATTCCTTTTTAAAATCCCAAATACCCATCATTATAACATAACCCACCCTTTAAATCATGACTGTGGAATAGTTATAGGCCCGAGAGCTAACACATAAAACCATGCATATAACCTCCATTGGGCCCTTTTACGCTATAGCCCTAAGGGATTTAAAAATCAATGCAAGCCTTCTGCTCCCATTGTCACAATACAAAAATGAAACCAAGTCTAGGTGCTTTGCCTTATCCCTTGGCTCCTTAATCCTGGCTAAAATAAATTATGTGCCTTCATATTCTTCTGGGGTAAATATCTCAGCCATACATGTCCCGAGGTGACCACTTCTCCATGACTTGTGCACCTCCTTTTGTTTCACTTCTCTAGTTGTATGCCACCTCGATGTAATAGTGTCTCATTGCCTTTTCATCTCGTAGATAAAACCTTGTGCTCCCTTTGAAAATTCCAAGGATCTTGGACTTCTGGGGTCTAGGATGATGTGTCCTTATGGGACCACTCCCCACACACATGGACCAATCACAAAAAAGCCAAGGTGACTTGGCTTTTCCACTATGTCCCAGATCATTCTCCCCAAGTGTTTTAGCATGTGCGCCCTCTCAATATATAGGGCCATTCTTCTAGTATGATGTGTCCTCCAACTTGTATGCCACTTCTAAAAGAATGCCACATGTCACTAGCTAAGTGTGCCACGTGTCACTCATATTTGACCGTCTTGGGTACCAAAAAATTCCAGATTTGCATGCCACATGTCACACCCTCATTGGTGCCATGCCATGCTAATATCATCATGCCATTGTGTCACCACTATGGCTCCATGTAAATTTATGTGGGAAACGATAATGCATCATGTGTGTTCTTTTTATTTTTCCATGTGGCCAAGAGTACAGAGGAAGGGGGGACACCAACCTTTGATTTTCAACAATTTATTTATTAAATTTTTGGGGTTGGATGGGAATTTCCTATGACACCTGATGGAAATATTTCCATTACCTCATATTTGTCTCCCTACAGAAAAACCTTAAGTCTCCCTTTGAATTTTCCGGGGAAAACCTTTCGAGGTTATGTGGTTGTAGAGACCTTCATTGTTATGTGCCCCCGCCAATTAAAACTTTCCACTCAACCACATCACATGGCCATGTTCTCTTAGCTCCTTGTCACCTTGGGACTTCACCTTGCACCTTCCTTTATAACTTCTAGGGAACATCCGCCAGGGTTACGTGTCCTGGGTGGGAACATCCACTGTTGACTTGAAAAAATTTGGGGTAATGTGTTGAGTGTCAAACCCTCCTTAGTTTTTTATTTTTCCCTACGTGGTCCACGTGTGCACCTATGTGGCTGCTACATGTACGCTAATTGTGCTATGGGGCCCTTTGCCCTAACCAACTTTCACTTTCACTTTTGAAACTTTGGCCAATAATAACTTTCAATCTAGGAGGTCTTTTTCAGACGTCCATATACCATTGGAAAAATATTTTTGAGCTCTATCCATTTAAGTGGTTTCTAAGAGCACTTGAGTTGATATTCTATACTAAACACAACTCAAAATTCTATGCTTCTTGATTAATCTACTTGCACCTATATTTCCTTTACCATCAATGACAACTTATATCTAATAGTTAATCCATTTCTTATCACAATCACAATGTTCTCTTCAATAATAAATGATTTGGGAACCATTTATTCAACCTCAAACAAAAACTCTACATTCATTTATACTTTAACACATAGTAAGGAATCAAAATCTAGAGAAAAGTGTTAGAAATAGATTATATATAACCTATGATCATTATAATAAATAATGAAATGAATAAAATTAATCCAAACACATCTAATTAGATAGTTACTACTAAGTATCCATTTCATAGTCAATAAGTGTGTTAATATGAGAAAATGGAGGGTTGAAATTATACCATATAAGAGACTCATCATATGGGTATGCCCATCTCATCTCTATTGAGAAATTTTTGATAGGTGCCCAAATTGACATCTCCTTAATGTCCATCGAAAAATTCTTTGAGGGCCTTTTTTCCATTTTCATACCACCCCATTATCTATTTTGGCTAGATTGATGCATTTTTATCAAGATACCATTATCTTCCAATTATATCACATTAATGTTAATTATTAGTATTTAGGAAGAAAAATTCTTTTTATGCTAACCTATGAAAATCCATTAGAATCATTTCAGCCAAGTACTCTTGAAGCAGTAATAAACGATAGTTGTGTAACGCCATCTTGTATTTCTAAAACAATTTTTGATTGCGGCCTTATATTGCTACAAAATCCCAAGTATATTGTTGCTACAACATGGTATTGTAACTATTCTACTGTAATACTAATAAAGAATAGGTGTTCTAACTCCTGCTCATGCAACACAACTAAAGAGTGGGAGCTACAACTCCAACTAATACATCATGAATAGGATTCAATGTTTCAATACATCACCGGAAAATGAAAGAGGTTACTGCTACAACTCCATTTCCGTAACATGAAAAATCTAACAGAACTGATGTTGCAACATGACAAAGTCAACAGAATTAATGTTGTAGCATGGCTAATTACAATGTTGCAACATGCCTAGGTCTGATGTTGAAACACATTGATGATTGATTGTTGAGGATAACTACTATAACTCATGGATAAATAGCACAAAACACCTCCAACCAACCTCTAATCACACAAGTTGTCCTCAACATATTGCAAGTGGACCATTTGACCACCCATTGAAGAAAGTGACAAAAGGTAGTTGGTTTCTGATAAGGAAAAACTATCTGCAAAAGAATATTGACCTAACTTCCACTTGTCACAATAGTCAAATGATTTAGTTTTCTTCTAATATTTTCTAAATTTAGTGAAATTTTTGTAACCAAGAAGGAAAATACTAAGAATCTAAATACTCTCATGGTTTTTATTCAACTTCTTAATCAAATTAAAGTTGTAATATTATGTATAAAACTACCTTGCTCAAGAAAGGGGAGGAAAGTTAAATGTAATTGGAATTTTGAGTTTGGTAATATTAAGTTCATGGTTCTGTTCCATTTCCTAATCTACTCTATGTGAATGTTTTTCTACTAACTTAGGTGATGTGATTTTATAAACAATGTATTTCCTAGGGAGGCACGGTCCCCTCCTTTTCCAAGTACTTCCTATAACCATATATATTAGTTCCTAGTTTCATTTATATTTCTATAACTTAGTTTCTTTATGTTGTTATAACTTTCTAATCCTACAAATTACTCTATTTCTATATGCTACTGCAGCTCAATAATCTGATAAATTACTATATTTCTATACACTACCACAACTCACTAATTGCATAAATAACTTTCCTTATCTATGATGCTAATTGAATTGATAAGTAATGTTGTTTCTTTATATTGTTGCAAGTCATAAATTTGAATATTTAATTAATTTGTTTTGGAGGAACTTATTTCACTTACTCTAGTTTCTATATTTATAGTGTTGTCCTTGATATATGTTATTGGACTGCATAGTTTACATTGAAACTTATCAACATTCTACTATTTAATATACATATTTCTTCCATGGATCATGATCACTAAAAAAACTTAAGCAAGTCACCACGTTATTGCTTGTGTGATTTATTTTTGTCTGTTTAATTTACATTTGTACCCACTACAATATTTTAGCTGTGTTTGGGGTTACATATTAATCTTCCTAGGTCCATTAGGTAGAAGTGTGTTATTTTAATTCTACAAGTGTGATCTTTAAGTCCTATAAGTGTGATTTTATTTCCTTAGTGAATGGTAAAAGACATTAATATATTGCTTTGAATCACTTATCTAGGATACTACAATGTCATTAAAATTTAACAAATTTGTACTAGCATATACAATGTGTGATATTTTTCAAGTTCTATACGAACACTTGATTAATAATTATATGCACAATTACTCATTTATCTACTAAAATAATTAGGAGATAATTTGATAACTTGACATCTTTGGCATCATTAATGGGGAGTTGTCAATAATGAAATTTCTATTTTTTTGTTTGATTTAGTAAGTATATTTCCTTCAAGTAATTGGTGTGATGTGTTACCATAAGTGTTTCTTATTGTGTGACAACACTTTTATTTTATTCTTATTCTTGCTAAAAAAAATAATACTTGAAAATGCATTCAAAATGAAGGCCTATTCATTTACATATCAAGCAATCCTTACTCATAATCTGAATCTTTCAAAACATATCAATCTTTGAACGAAAACGTAAAAATAATTGTTTGGGATAGGCAGATGGTTAACAATATATGAGGTGATGTAATATGGAATTGACAAATGGTAATGAATACCCCCCACCCCCAAACTGAAGTTGTTTTCTATCTTTTGAAAATCAACAAAGTAGTGTCACATTGGAAAAATTCCAAATACATGTCTTTCATGATTCAAGGAATTTAAGATTAAAGATTAGAAAACAACATACTTTCACCTACCTGAAAATTCCTTAAGCTATTTATTTGGGAGATATTGGTTGTTACTATTGGATCTTGGAATGTGAAGTGAAAAAATCTGATTTGCTTCTTCTTTTCTCTTAGAATTTGGAATAAAGGATGAATTATGAAATTGAAACCTTTGTGCCTTCTTATTATTAGAACTAATGTTATTGTTTTTGAACTCGGAAACTGAATCTTGATTTATTGGAACACTCCTAAAAGCTACTAAAACCATATAGTCCTCTTTCATATCCACATTGTGGCATAATTCTGATCTATGTGAATAAATTTTTTTGATGTCAAACATAGAAAGAAATTGTTGAATTACTAGGAATTAATGAATTCCATTAACCAATAGGAGAGTACTCACCATTAATTTCAATGATATTCAAGGTGTCCAAGAAAATCTTGCTAGGTATGAACAAATGAGTTGTAGCCGAGTCACCTACAAGATCTGAGAAACAAGGGACAATGATGTATTCCCACTTTTTACTGGTGAGAGAACATTCCATTAAGGCATGCAAGCCTCACAGTACTAAAAATATCTCTAGTATCGAACCCAGATATTCTGTTGAAGTTGATGGGTCGGGACTTGTTAGTATGAGGGTCTTAATGAATCCCCCATCATCTAATACAAGTATAGAGTAATGATTTATATGACCATAGATTAAATATTTGCACTATAAAGCAGGAAATTTTTGGCAAAATGAAGAGGACAATGGGGTAAATCAACATTGTAAGTGAGTTGAATTATTTTATTCATGGGTTAGGGATGAATTTAGGTGAAGCGGGAAAGTATGAAACTTACAAAGGGAAAATCATTTTGACGTCATGATTTGGTAGTAGGAAGATGATAGAAATTTGGACTTCAAAATGGATGGAATGTAATCTTAGATAGAGAAAAATGAATGAACAAAAATGGCATGATGGATTTGATATGACATGGAATTAATTTCTTTTTCATGATTTCATTTTTTCATGCTTATTTTGAAAATAATTTGGTTTTTGGAAACCACTTATGCATTGATTGATCTTCTTTGATGATCTTAGAACCTATAAAAACTTAGCACCTTTTGCAAAAAAATGTAAGGTTATTGAGGGAGAGAGGTGATCAATCTCTCTTCATTTGATATATATGCAAAAACTTCACAAACTGTACTGATAAAACATATCCAAGGAAGATAAACAAAAATGTATTGCACTTTTTACCTATCGGGAAGTGATGCGTCTTGAACTACCCATCATTGTTTTGTTGATACCTTTTCCATTTGATATATGTTTTAAGTAATTCAAAAATTATTAAATTCATATTAGAAACATGTTTTTAATGATTTGATGAATTTTCAAATTCCAATTGCTACAAATAAAAAAAAATGACCATTTTTTTATAGTCTCAATTTCTAATGAAAATGACTCCATGACATAGATCTTGTCCATATATTTCCAATGATTCTTAAATCACCTCAAACATGCATCATATGAGAAATTTATCATTCTTTGAAGTTTTTGGGAGACATTGAAATATGTTGTGCAAGGGTGCCATGTGGTAGCTCCAAATAGTGCCACATCGATTGTACAAATATTGACTGGGCAGATCACTAAGATCCTGACGTGGTAGTTGAGCAAGCTTCCAAGTGAGATTTTGACCATATGATGACATAGCAACTAATTAGGAAATGCCTATACTATAGAGTTGGAAGTTGACTGGTCAATGCTGATGTGGTAGACTGCTGACGTGGTAGATGAGGTGGCAGACTGTTAACGTGGAAGACAATTGGGCATTGATGTGGTAGATGCATTGGCAATGATAACATGGAAGAGTGACGTGGCATGATAACTATGTGGTAGGATGATGACGTGGTGATGAGGTGGCAAGTGCTGACGCAATAGCTGAGGTGGTGCAATGTTAACATGGAAAACAACTAGGCAATGATGTGATGGTTTTTGATGCGGAATTTGAATGGGATAATAAGTGGACCAATAGTGCAAGTGACATGTGGGCCAATGTTGGACCGCCACGTGGAAGAATCATGGGTTGTCACGTGGTAGCCCCAATTTCTCCAAAAATTGTTGAAATCACACAATGGTCGACTCTAGGTTTGAACTTACAACTTCGGTGAAACAAATGTAATGAATTAACATTGCACCAATCATGCAATTTATTATTTCAAACAAAAGTACATTGTTTCTAAAGTGCAAGATCAATTTTTAAACAAATAAAATCTTACATCAAAGAATCACTTGCACATATTTTGTTTAAAATCAAATTCTAGTTCTTCACCTGAAACACACAATCATTCATCGAATTAGCCAGCAACTTACCAGTATAAAAATCATAGTTCTATAGAGATGGAAATTCAAAATTACAGGTTTTTATTTGTAAGTTGTATTGAAGGTTGAAGCCCAAAGATTCAGATGCGATTCGACCATGTATAAACTATGTTTTAATCACCAACATGCAACACTTCATTTTTTATTGGTAAATTATTTTCTCGACCTTCATTTGTTTTATTATGTGCAATTTTTTTTAATATAGATGGGTATTTGTTCTATTTGGTTAGTTTTTAGTTTTTTAATTTATGTCGTTTTTTTTTTTTATTATTGTTTTGGTTATTATTATTATTATTTGTTTTTTTATTATTTTATTTTGTTTTGTTTTTTTTATATGTTTTCCTTATGTATGTGTGTGAGTGAGAGAGAAACCAACAACTTACCAATATACAACTCACAGTTCTATAGAGATTGGAGCTTCAAAATTACGGGTTTTTATTTGTAGGTTATATTGAAGGTCGAAGCCCAAATATTCAAATGTAATTCGACCATGTATAAACTATGTTCTAATGACCAACATGAAACACTTTGTTTTTTTTATTTTTATTTGTAAATTATTTTTTCGACCTTCATTTGTTTTATTATGTACAATTGCTTTTAATATAGATGGGTATTTGTTTTATTTGGTTTGTTTTTAGTTTTTTAATTTATGTGGTTTTATTTGTTTTTGTTTTATTGTTTTTATTTTATTTTTTATTTTTTATTTTATTTTATTTTGTTTGTTTTATATGTATGTTGTGTGTGTGAGACTACCAACTTATGAACATACAACTTACCAACATGCAATCAGAGTTCTACAGAGACTGGAACTTCAAAATTACAGGTTTTTATTTGTTGGTTGTACTGAAGCCCAAAGATTCAGATGTGATTTGACCATGTATAAACTATGTTTTAATCACCAACATGTAACATTTCATTTTTTATTTTCTAGACCTTCATTTGTTTTATTATGTGCAATTTCTTTTAATATAGATGGGTATTTGTTTTATTTGCTTTGTTTTTAGTTTCTTAATTTATGTCGTTTTATTTGTTTTTTTGGTTATTTGTTTTCATTTTTTATTATTTAATTTTGTTTTGTTTTTTTTTTTTTTTATATTTTGTTTATGTGTGTGTGTGAGAGAGAGAGGAGGGGGAGAGAGACATGTTTTGTTTTTCTCGTTTATTTTTTTTAATATTATTGTTTTTAAATATAATTTATTTCTTTCAATTATTTTTTTATTATAGTTTGATATATATATCTATCTATATATATATATATATATATATATATATATATATATATATATATATATATATATATATATAGTAGAATTTTTTATAAAAATATAGTTAGGCCTTTTTTTAAATAAAGAAAAATAAATTATTTGAACACATCTTGAGACAAAATAAGTTGGAGATCAAAATTTAACCATTTTTTAAAATCAATAGTAAATTTAGATCTCCTAGTCATTTTTTTGGACCTTGAACACCTATCATTTTTATTGCAAAATATCATATTAAAGTAGATTTTACAAAGCTGTCTTTTCCAATTTTCCTTTTTAATCTTCCAGATTGAAACAAGGCGTGAGAAGAGAGCATACTTAGGAACTTTGAAAATTCTTTATACATTTGAAATCTGAAATTTAAAAAACATAGTCAGAAATTTTTTTCTCAGATCAAAAATTTTTAGCTCTCAAAACTCTACTTGTTTTTCTCCTTCATAAATGTCTTTTCTCTAGTATATATTCCTTTCATTGGTTAGTGAATGAGGTGGTTCTTACTACACCACCAAATGAAAATTTCCAAGAAAATAATTGAAATCAAACTTCAAAATAAAAAATAAAAAACATTACGAAGCTTGATTTTATTTCTTTATTCTATTCTACTCTATTTTTAAAAAGAAAAGCTTTTTGTGAACTGTAAGAATATTTACATTGAAGCCATTTACACATCAATATCTCTAGTGTTTTCATATACAAATTTGAAAAATACACCTCAATGTCCACTGGTATATGAGACACCAGTTGTACATTTCGATTTGATGCAATGTTTTGTTAAAGAATGGAAGAATGTTGTGGCCTAGTCGTTGCTTGGAACTAATCATCAATGTAGTATTTTCTCTCCAAGAAATTCTTGAAAATACTTTCTATTATCTAAATCTATTGCCCGATGATGGATTAGCATCGAAACTATTATAGCACCAAAGAAAGAATGATTAAAATTTTGAATCTTAAACTAATTGCAGAATTGAAAAACACACCACACTTGCAAGAAAGGGACAATAAAAAAACTTGAATTTTAAACTAATTGCATAATTGAATTTCTTAAATTATGTCCTCTAATGAATCTACCTTTATAATTCACTTTGAAACAAATGAAAATAAACTTATGAAACTAAAAATGGATGGATTTTAAAATGATATGTAATTCAACAACTAAGGTTAGGAGAAATCTCACAATGTGATGTGTAGGTTTTTACCTCTCGTCTTACCATTTCTCCTTTCCAAAGTCATGTAAATTAAAGAGAATCCTAGATTAGAAACTAAATCCTATGTACACATCTGTGATAATGGAGCCAAAAATGTTGGTCAATTTAATCACACTTTAAATTTTTTTACATTAAATTATCAATCTAGGTTTGTAAACTTATGAAGTGCATGGAAAAATACATGCAATGATTCAATGCATAATTCTACCAAATATAAATTGACATGAAAGGAAATTTTAATCTAGAAAATCAATAGAAATTCGATCAAGGAAATCATTGCAAATTTAATCTATGAAAGGCGGTAAATCTAATATATGAAAGCATGAAAACTTAGTGTATGAAAGCATAGAACCTTAATCTATGAAAACATGTAAACTTAATCTATGAATCCATGAAAACTTAGTCTATGAAAGCTTGCAAATTTAGTCTAGAAATCATTTGAAATCTATTTCTATAAAAGCATATAAAATTATTTTAGGAAAGCATGTAAATATAATATATGAAAGTGATTAAAATATAGTCAATGAAAACCATTGAAATCTATTCTATGAACAAAGAAATTAATGAGTGAACATTCTTGGCAAAGGGGGCATCTCCAATGCTTCAACAAGCACACTGTAAGTTGAAAATGAGAATAGCATCATATATTAAATAAAAATAAGCCTGCAGCAACATAACTACAAAGATATATCTTCAAGTATTTTGATTACAAATTCTAAATTTCTTGTCCCTTCCTCCGCTCTTAATGGAGAAAGCACTTCTATTTATACAAAAAATAATATAACTAATTAATAATTGTGGATCCACAAATATCTCCTAGATTCACATATCTCTCATGTGGTTACAACCATATGTTAACATCTAGCAAGTAACATCTATGCATATCCTCTCACAAATATCTAAAATATTTGATAATAATCTTATCAAGACTTCCATTATTCTTCTCCTTGAAATATGCTTGAATAATGATCTCAAATATTTCTCAAATATTCAAGAGTTTGAAGAGTAAATTCAAATTTGAGGCTTAGTGACTAAATATGACTTTGATGGAATCTTCAAATATGCCTACAAACATCACAAAACTCATCCAACTTTTAGATATAAGTGTATACATGTTATTTTTCCAATATTAATTAACCATAAATTCACTCAAAATACCAAAACAAATGCTTTAGAAATAATAATCCTTAACCCATACATAATCATGAAGATGGTCTTAATGCAAGGTTATGGAGCTACTGAATATGGTAAAAAATGAAGAAAAATGAAATAAAAGAGAGTGAAATGGATGAAATTTTTAAGAGTCAACAAATTTATCCACGCATCAAAGAAAAATTCTCACTTGAAATTTTTTTAATAGTAATTCCAAGTTACATTGTTATTGGCATATGTAACCCTCATTTATAACATGTTTACACCATCATATTACATCAAATTTGTAAAAAACAAGCTAGTCAAACCCTTTAATTGACATAAATTTTCCAAAATAGATATTAATCCCCAAAAAATGCTTGTTAAATAAAGCATTTGAAGTTTCTCCATCCATCCATTCATCCTTGCAAGTAATTTTATTCCATCGAAATGTCACTGGGACCTTGAGTACATATTCCTCTTGATTGTACTTTTCTAGCATATGTACCTTTCTCACAACTAAAGAGGAATCCAAGGACTCATCCCAAGGGGGGATTTGAATTTCATTCAAATTTAACAAGATCATCCATTAGCTTTAATATTTTTTCCTTCTCATTAGTAGTGGAATTATTTTTATTCTTTCATATCTTTTTTTCATATTGATTAAATGTTTTCCTATTTTGGTTTATTTTCTCATAAATAGCTTAGGGTTTGAAGTATACAAAGTAAAAGTAAGGTTTTATTATCCAAATATTAAACCATTTTTTTGGGATGTATATACAATTGATAAACTTAATTTTTCCATCCTTGTGACAAGGCTACACTAAAAATTTACTTTCCTCTTACTAGAACATGGAAAAAAACAAAGGGGGATTGGACATGTTAGGTGACATTTAACTGGGATTCAAAATGAGCAGTAAGTAAAAGTATATATTTTTTTCTTGGAGAAGGCATCATTAATAAACATTATAAGGATATTGAAAAGTTGAAAAAACTTTCCATCCTACTTCAAATACAAATCAATCACAAGTAAGTAATAATATTGGTACGTTACAACACCATGACTTGCAATTAGATCAACTGTGGGATGTAAAAAGGTGTAAAAACATCGATGCATTAGTGGGAAGGTTGTTATTTTCCAAATACATTCCATTTAATGTTTTCTAGTATATTTATTAGAAGGATATGGTACATAATATGGTCAAACAAGATCCAAAAGAATATACACCCCTATTAACATCAAAGAGAGTTACAGAGATTTTTGGGCCTCTGTTATCTTCTATGGTTAGGCATATATTTTTTTCAAACCACTCATTATTATACTGGTTTGTATTCCATTAGTTATTTTGTTTCTAAAACGCTATAACACTATGAGGATAAAAAAGGATGGGCCATCTTTGATGGGATTCTCAAATGGGGATATTTAAGAGGTTGGGATGGAAATTGTGGTGTAAATTGTCATTGACAATGTCACGAAGAAGTTACTTGTAGGGGGGGTCTTTGAGGCTGAGTTCCCAAATATCTGTTAGGATCCTTAAATTTTTCATTTCATATACACTATAATAAAGGATATAAATAATATAACATGGGTTGGGAAAGCGTCAAATTAAGGAAAAATGATGCAATATTTCATTATTTTCTTTTTAAAATTGATGGTAATTTTTTATTTCTATAAAAGGCTAAACCATAGATAGAAAAAGTAAAACATAACTAAAAGACTTTCCTGTGAAAAAATTACAAAATTTAGCTTGCATAAATATGCCTATATTACTCTTAGTCATATCATTATCCTTAACTACATTTTCCAACTGTAAGTTCTACAAACAACCTATAATATAGGTATACAAAAACATTTCATAATGCACTATTTAAACTAGAAAAAACTTGGTTGGGACACCTACATCTGGAATCCTTACGTTTGGTCATTTTTTTCTTATTGATCTCCATGCTACTTCTCCTCCATACTGATTCTACTTCCATTATTATCCTCTTGACCACCTTCTCTAGCTTTTTCATTTCAATCTATGTTTCTCAGGATAATCCTTTGTTGCACCCCTTCATGCCCTTCAGGGAGGAGGAAACAAGTGTGTTTCCTCTCCTACCTTCAATTCTATATATTCTAAATTAACACTGATATTTGTTGATATATCTACCTTAACATTGTTACTCCTTAGGACATGGTAGAATTCCACAACTTCAAAAGTTGGCATAGGGAGAGAATTCATTGAATTTGATTCCCTCTTTTTGTATTTATATTTTGGTAGCTCATTCAAATATTTCCTATAGTTATCTGAGAATCCTCAATTATTGTTACTTTTTATAGTTTATTTATGCATTAGAATGAGTCCCATCCATAAAACTAACTATTCAAATTGATTATTTGGGGTGATCCCTATATTCTAATAATATGTTAATTCCTTTGGTTCCCCGAGGAAAACAATAACCCCCTCCTACTCCTATCACCCCAGATTTCCTTTGGATTCCCCATCAAAAAAGAGTAATGGATTTTGATGATCCTACTTGCAACCTTCAAAATCATTAACATTCAAACAAATTTTCCACCTACTATCTATTTTATGCTTCATGGATACCTTACACATAAATATTCGATTATTCTTGAAGTTTCTAAGCCATCTTTTCTCTTTATCCATCCATGTTGTGCCTTTACGATCTTGGAATCCCTTGGATGATAAGTATTTTAATATTGTAAAACCTACCTAAGTGACTAATTTATGAGGAGTTGTTTCTTTTTGTTTGAAAATGACATGATTGCTAGCTAGTCATATTTTCCAACATAAATACTTTGGAAGGGTTTCCTAAAATTTCTTTCTAGATATTTTAGATTGAAGGGTGCCCAAAAATATTTTTTTAGGCTTTCAACATCTTCCTCTAGTTATCAGGAATTTGATTAATTGTATAGACATATTCAAAATCTATTATCCATTTTAACTGAGAAATTTATATTTTTAAAATAGATGTCTCATAGATTCCTCCTATCACCTACACAGAACACACCAATTAGGACCTTGTATTCCTCTTTTCCTTAAATTCTCAGAAGTTAAAATTTTCCCATGAACCACTTGCAAAAAAAGAAGTTAACTTTAGGAGGACCACCTAAATGCCAAACATCCTTCCAAACTTTTGAGGTTGGTGGGATACTTTCCTTCAAGAGAATAGTTTTATAACCTTCCTTTATTGAATAGCGGTACTAGATCTATTTCAATTCTCTATAATATTCCTCGTGGATAGAAGTGGGGAACAAACCTTTAAGTGCTTTAAGAAGGGTTACTTTTTTCTTAGTGAATTCTAACAGAACATCAATAATGTTCCATTCTTTCCAAATCCAAGAGTATTTTTCCCATATAGCTAGATAATGGAGAATTTTCTTACTTTCCGACCTTAGTCAAATTCAAATTCCTTGTAAATGATTAGAAGAGAGAAAATTTTCTCCATTTATATTTTGAATTGTGTTGATATTTGTCTTCTTCCCATTTCCGTCTCTCTACCTTATATTTTCAATGACTAAGGGAGTAGTCATCTTACACAATCTCCAGATGGGTGAACCATTTTGATTCCACTTTAAATTTTCCACTTTGTTAAAAATATATATATTGAAGTATTTTTTTATTAGAGCTACCTCCCACTAATATTTTTATTACATTATCAATATCCATACAATATTTATATTAGAGAAGATTGAGCAAGAATGGATCTCTATTATGCAACTAGATCACAAAACAGAAGAAAAAATAGATCAACAACTTGAAATCAACCTCTTCGAGGGGGTAACCTCCTTTACATCACATAAATGAAAAATTCTTGGATGATACAAATTAAAATACCTCCTTGGTATATACAGGAGTCTAAGGGGTCACAATATAATCATAGCCTATAGAACAATAACAATGTAAGGGCACAACAATAACAATAGTGAGATTCTATGGGGCACAACAATAACAATATGGGTTCTACATGGACATAAAAAATAACAATAGGGGGCTACAGGGACCTAACATGCCCCTCTCCTTAAAAAAAGCGTTGTCCTCAATGCTTGAGTAATTCTGGATGCTTTAGTATAAAATTCTCGTCCTCCTTGATTGAGTAATATAAAATTAATTGATTGAGTATCTTTCATGTTATTGTTTCCATGACTGCTTCAGGCTCTAATATGATTTTTCCTTCTTCGTCAAGTACTGGAAATATTGCTTGAACTGGAAGCTTGTCACCGATTGTTAGGTCCCTATATTACTAGTGCAGTCCCTTATTGTTGTTATTGTAGCCCCCTTATTGTTATTTTTGTACCCCTTTAGTCCCCATATTGTTATTATTGTGCCCCATAAAAGCCCACTATTATTATTTTAATGTCCTTACATTATTATTTTTAGGCCGACTAGGATTATATTGTGACTCCATGGACTCCTATATATAGAAAGGAGGTTTTTTCATCTGTATCATCCAAGAATTATTCATTTATGTATTGTAAAGGAGGTTTCCCCCTCGAAGAGGCTGATTTCCAAGGCGTTGATCTAACTTTTCTTCTATTTTGTGAGCTGATTTCATAGCATTTGGTATCAGAGGCTTTGGATTCTAGGGTTTTGCTGATGCAAATAGGTCATCGTGGAATTTTCGCTATAACTTTTTTTCTACGAAGTTTATAAAGATAAAAAAAAGCCATTTAAGACACAATCCTAAGGAACACTGTGTAAAAATTTTAGACCATTGTTGGATATATTAGCAGATATATGATCTGAGGGAGTTAGGGTTTTTGCATGCTCTAGAATTTCATCTCAAATAGGTGGCCGAGGGAAAATCATCATAACTTTCGTTTCAGACATCAGATTCGAATTTTGTTAAAAGTGGCTGAGCCTAAACGAACTTTAGTTTTTTTTTTATCAATTTCATAGCCAAAGGATGAAACAGTGACATGTGGCACACCGTAAAATTTAGCTCTACTGAATCAGTCCATAATTAGGTCATTGTGGGATATTTGACATAACATTGGCTTGAAGAATCCAAATTAGGCCTGGCCTATGGAATTGGAAAGAAGACTCATAGGGATACTGTAGGACCGAAGATAAAATATTGGGGATCCAAAATTGCAGAGATACATCAATATCAATATCAATATCGAGCTTCTCAAAAGCAAGAAAAATGTGTGTATTTTTTTTTTAATTTCATAAATTTTGTTTGAAAAATCAGTTTCAACTGATTCCAAGGGCATATTGAAGCATATATAGTAGTGTTGGGTTCTATTATTCCTCCCAGAAATAAATCCACACCCATTAAGCCCTTAGAAATATATACTATGATGAATGAAGATGAATAAGTGCAACATGACATATCAATATTACGAGACCAAGTGCAACAAATTTCAGTCTCACAAAAGGTAACCAAAACTGAAATGGAAGCTCCGATGTATGGTTTGAATATAGACATGGAATCTAATATGGATGGCTTGAAGAATGGCATGGAAGCTAAGATGGATGGTATATAAGGAAACATGGAAGATTTTAAGAATGGCATGGAAGCTAAGATGGATGGTATAGAAGGCAACATGGAAGATTTGAAGAAAGACATGGAAGGTTTGAAAAAAGGCTTGGCAAATTTCCTACCAGTAAAGCTTCCAAATGGTGAAAAGGTAGTAGAGTAAACTCATGATGAGAAGAAAATAAATGTTAATCATGATTTCATTGACTCTAATGTTGGATTTAATACCCACCATATTCCAAAGATCGATATGAGGAAGTTTGATGGAAAGGATCTTGTAACATGGATACTACAAATGGAGTAATACTTTGATCTCCATAATGTGAAAAACATGCAAAAGGTACGCATTGAAACTTTATATTTAGAACAAAATACATTTTTATGATATCGATGGCTTTTCTCTCATAAAAAAAAATCACTTGGTCAATTTTTACAGAGGAAATGATAGCACATTATGAGGATACAAAGAGAAACACATTATTTAGCCCATTGATAAATATCAAACAAAAGGGTTCAATGGTGGAGAACATTGAGGACTTCTAAAAATTGAATATAAGGGTAAAGGATATTCCAGAGGAGCACATGATTGATATCTTAATAGGGAATTTAAAGGATAACATCGAACTTGAGGTTCAACATTGGGAACTTGATTCAATGGAGAAGGCATTTAGGTTGACAAGGAAACTTGAAAGAAAAATGGCAACAAGGTAGCGTACCACTCACAACTATAAATATGGAAGTGTTTCTACTCCTAAAATTCCACAACCTACAAAGTTTACAACACAACAATTGGAATAAAAAAGAGAAAAATGGCTTTTCTATAGTTGCGATAGAAAATACACTAAAGGTCATAAGTGTGCTAAGAAGAAATTATTTTACATAGATTGTGAAGAGGAGGAAGAAAAGGAACAATAAACATCAAAATAAGAGGATATACACCAGGAACCAACCCTAGAGGAAGAAGAAATGAATCTGACCATATCTTGTAATGCATTGGCGGGAATTACCACTCTCAAACACTCAAGATAGAAGGACATATCAAGAAGAAAAATGTGATAGTGCTAATTGATTCAGGTAGTACCCATAATTTTATTCATTGTAAGGTAGCCATGGAATTGAATTTCTTCATATACCGACCACTAGAGTGTCAAGTGATGGTTACAAATGGAGGAACTATAAATTTCTTTGGAAGGTGCCATAATATCAATCTAACCATGGGAGAATATGTATTGAATAGTCCAATCCTCTCGATTCTAGTGGGTGTTGTTGATGTTGTACTAGGAGTACAATGGTTACAATCTTTGGGGATTGTAGCTTTTATTTTTCAAGAAATTTTCTTGAATTTTTTTCGGAAGGAAAGGAAGTTGAATTACGGGGTATCACTGGGAAGAAGAGAAAGATAATAAGCTCTGATGTCACGACAAATCTTCTAAAGAAATAAAAATGAGGTGTAATTGCAAAATTATGCTCACTAGAAGTTGCAACATCAAAATCATATATTTCTCCAGATCTCCAAAAAGTATTGGAAAATCATTCCAAGCTGTTTGAAACTCCAAAATGACTCCCACCTATTCGTGATCAATATCATGCTATTCATTTTATTGTAGGAAGTGTTCATCCAAACATCAGGCCTTACAGATATCCTTTTGTCCAAAAGAGTGAAATTGAACGTATGATTGCAGAAATGCTAGAGGCTGGTATAATTCAACCTAGTCAAAGTTATTTCTCTACTACAGTAGTATTGGTGAACAAGAAGGATGGATCATGGTGCATGTGTTTGGATTATAAGGAGCTCAATAAGCTCACTATTAAATATAAATTTCCCATTCCTATGGTTGATGAATTATTGTATGAATTACATGGAGAAATTTATTTCACCAAGTTGGATCTTCGTTCAAGATATCATCAAAATAGAATGAAGACTGAAGACATTTTGAAAAAATAATTTAGAACTCACGAGGGTCATTATGAATTTTTGGTCATGCCTTTTGGCCTTACCAATTCACCTTCCACATTTCAAGGGTTGATGAATTCCATTTTCAAACCCTTCCTTAGAAAATTTCTGTTAGTATTTTTTGATGATAAACTAATCTACGGTAGGTCTTGGAAGGATAATGTTTAACATGCTTATAGGCTGCTCAAACTATTGGAGGAAAAACAATTATATCCAGAAACCTAAAAATGTTTCTTTGGAGTACAAGAGGTAGAATATCTATTAGAGGAAAAACAATTATATCCAGAAACCTCAAAATGTTTCTTTGGAGTACAAGAGGTAGAATATCTGGGTCATATTGTATCTCAGGATGGTGTTAAGGTAGACCCTAACAAAATTAAATCCATTAAGGAATGGAAATTCCCCACAACCATAAAGCAGTTGCAAGGATTTTTAGGGTTAATAGGGTATTATCGCAAGCTTGTTAAGAATTATGGGAGAATAACAACACCTCTAACAACATCATTGAAGAAAAATTCATTATTGTGGACTCCTGAAGCAACTAAGGCCTTTGAATATCTTAAAGATGCAATGTTCCAAGCACCGGTCTTAGCTACTCCAGACATCACAAAAACCTTTATTGTGGAATGTGATGCCTTAGGAAATGGAATTGGTGGTGCTTTAATGCAATAAGGAATACCCATTGCTTTTGAAATCCGTCCAATCGAAGGAAAGTATTTTCAAAAAGCTAGTTATGAGAAGGAAATGTTGGCAATACTACATGCACTAAAGAAATGGTGACCTTACCTAATGGTAAGACACTTCAAGGTAAAAAACTATCATGATAGTCTTGAATAATTTTTGGAACAAATATTATCTTAAGAAGAGTAGCAAAAATGTGTCACAAATATGTTGGGTTATGACTTTGAAATCATCTACAAAAAATGGAAGCTATATGTTGTTGCAGATGCACTCTCAAGAAAGGATGAGGATGTGGAAGCATTACTTTGTGCCATTTCTATTATCCAACCAGATTGGATAACTGAAGCAAGGGAGGAATGGAAGAATGATGAATAAGTGTGGAAAATTATTCAAAAGTTGCAGCAAGATCCCAGTACATATGATAAATTTAGTTGGAAAAATTATTCCCTATGGTACAAATATCACTTATATCTTTCTAAGAATTCCCAAATAAAACAAAATATTCTTTTGGAATTGTACACCTCTCCCTTAGGAGGACACTCAAGTTTTTTAAAAACTTACAACAGGTTGAAGAAAAAAAAAATTTCGTATGGACTTAAATATGATATTCAAAATTTTGTGGAGGAATATTTGATTTTCCAAAAAAATAAAGTTGAGAAAATTAAGACCCTGGGTCTGCTACAACCTTTATCCATTCCAAGTTAATGTTGGGAGGAGGTTTCAATGGATTTTATCACGGGTTTACCTAAGTCCAAAGGAAAGAATGTCAACATGGTGGTAGTTGATAGACTTAGCAAGTATGCACACTTTTTTTCATTATCTCATCCATTTAAAATGAGCACATTTTCTACAGCATTTATGGAAACAATTCAAAAGATATATGGAAACCCAAATATTATTGTAAGTGATAGAGATCGTATTTTCACTGGAAATTTTTGGAAATTTTATTTTCATATTTGGGTGCTCAGCTAGCTTATAGATCATCTTATCATCCTCAATCTGATGGGAAAGATGAGATAGTGAACAAATGTTTGGAAGGATATCTTCGTTGATTTGTATCTGATAAACAAACACAATGGGTAAAGTGGTTACCTATGGATGAATGGTGGTATAACACTTCCTTCCACGCTACAGCAAAAATGACCCCATTTATGGCACTTTATGGATATCATCCACCATCCATAACATCATCTTTAAGAGAAAATTATAAGGTTCAAGCAGAGTAAGATCACATCGAGAATCAACAACAAGCTATCCAACTCTTAAAGGATAACCTAAATTTGGCATAGGATCAAATGAAACAATAGAAAGATCAACATCGCGTTGAGATAAGTTTTGATGTAGGAGACTGGGTATTTTTATGGCTACAACCATACAAACAAATTTCCCTCAAGCAAGCTAAGAAGGATAATAGATTATCGCCAAAGTACTATGGTACTTACAATTTTTTGCAAAATATTGGTACTATGGCATACAAACTGGAGCTTCGTTCATCTTCTCGAGTGCACCTAGTTTTCCATGTTTCATACTTAAAGAAGGTTATAGGTGACAAACTTCCAGTCCAAACAATATTGCTAGAACTTGATGAGGAAGGAAAAATCATATTGGAACCTGAAGTAGCCATCGAAACAAGAACTCGACAACTACGAAATCGATCAATTTCAAAGTATCTCATCAAGTGGAAGAGCTTACCTACTGAAGAATCCACATGGGAGGATGATAATTTTATACCAAATCATCTAGAACTACTCAAGCATTGAGGTCAACAATTTTTTGAAGGAAAGGGGCATGCTAGGTCCCTATATTACTAGTGCAGTCCCTTTTTTTTGTTAGTGTAGCCGCCTTATTGTTATTTTTGTACCCTTGTAGTCCCCATATTGTTACTATTGTGCCCCATAAAAACCCATTATTGTTATTGTTGTGCCCTTACATTATTGTTGTTATTTCGGCTAGGATTATATTGTGACCCCATGGAATCCTATATATAGAAAGGAGGTTTTTTCATCTGTCTCATCTAAGAATTGTTCATTTATGTAATGTAAAGGAAGTTGTCCCCTCAAAGAGGCTGATTTCTAAGGCATTGATCTATCTTTTCTGCTATTTTGTGAGCTGATTTCATAACACTGATAAGATTCTTTAGGCATGAAACATGGAAAATTGGGTGTACTCGGGAAGATGCATCCAACTCGAGTTTGTATGCCATAGTACCAATATTTTGCAACACTTTGTAAGGACCATAGTACTTGGGTGATAATTTATTATCCATATTATCTTTCTTGAGGGACATTTGTTTATATGGTTGTAGCCTTAAAAATACCCAGTCGCCTACATCAAAACTTCTTTCATTGAGATGTTGATCTGCCTATTGTTTCATTTGATTTTGCGCCAGAGTGAGGTTATCCTTTAATAATTGGATAAATTGTTGTTGATGCTCGATGTGATATTCCACTTCTTGAACCTTATAATTATCTCTTAAATATGATATGATGGGCATTGCATAATATCCATAAAATGCCATAAATGGGGTCATATTTGTTGTAGTATGGAAGGAAGTGTTATACCACCATTCAGGCAGAGGTAAACACTTGACCCATTGTGTTTTCTTATCATATACAAAGCATCAAAGATATCCTCTAAACATTTGTTCACTATCTGAGATTTTTCGTCAGATTGAGGATGATAAGATGAGCTATGAGCTAATTAAGTACCAAGAAAATAAAATAATTTTGTCCAAAAATTTCCAGTGAAAATGGGATCTCTGTCACTTACAATAATATTTGTGTTTCCATGTAGCTTTTTATTTTTTTTTCCATAAATGCAGCAGCAAATGTACTAACTTTAAAAGGATGAGATAATGCACAAAACTGTGAATACTTGGTAAGTCTATCAATTACCACCATAATGACACTCTTTCCTTCAAACTTGGGTAAAACTGTGATAAAATCCTTTAATACCTCCTCTCAACGCTGATTTGGAATGGCTACAGGTTGTAATAGAACCAGGGAAAAAACAATCCGCCACAAAATTCTAAATATCATATTTAAGGCCATCCCAAAAAAAATCCTTCTTGACCCTGCCATAAGTTTTTAAAAATCCTGAGTGCCCTCCTAAGGGGAAGGTGTACAATAACAAAAGAATATTTTTTTTGGGTTAGGAATTCTTACAGAGAAATAAGAGATCTTTATACCATAATGAATCATTTTTCTAGATAAATGTATTAGATGTATTGGGATCTTGTTGGAACTTTTGAATGAGTGTCCACACCTCTTCATCATTCTTCCATTCATTCCTTGCTTTAGCTATACAATCAGGTTGGATAATAGAAATGGAATAGAGAGATTCTTCCACATCCTCATCCTTTCTTGAGAGTGCATCGACAACAAAAATTTTCTTCCATTTTTTGTAGATAATTCAAATTCATAACCCAACATCTTTGTGACCCATTTTTTTCTCTTCTGAAGATAATATTTGTTCAAAAATTATTTTGGACTATCGTTATCTTTTTTTACCTTGAAGTGTCTTCCCATTAGGTAAGGTCGTCATCGCTTTAGTGCATGTAGTATTTCCAACATTTCCTTCTCATAAATAGGTTTATTTAAATGTTTTTCCTTGATTGGACAAATTTAAAAAGAAAGGAGTCTTCCTTCTTGCATAAAAAAATAACCAATTCCATTTCCCGAGGCATTACATTCCACAAAACATATTTTCTTCAAGTCTGGTGTAGCTAAGATTGGTGTTTGGCACATTGCCTCTTTAAGATGTTCAGAGGCCATAGTTGCTTCTGGAGTTTAAGAAAATGCATCTTTCTATAGAAATTTTGTTAGAGGTGCTTCTATTCTCTCATAATTCTTAACAAACTTGTGACAATACCTTGTCACCCGAGAAATACTAGAATATGATTTATGGTTATGGAAATTTTCCATTCCTTATTGGCTTTAATTTTGTTAGGGTATATCTTAACACCCTCATGAGATATAATATGACCCAACTATTCCACCTCCTGTACTCGAAAGTAACATTTGAAGGTTTTTGCATATAATTTTTTCTCATCCAATAGTTTGAGCATTGTGTCAACATGTTGAACATGATCCTTCCAAGACTTTTTGTAGATTAGTATGTCATCAAAAAATAAACTCAGATTTTCTAAGGAAGAGTTTAAAAATGGAATTCATCAAACCTTGAAATGGGGAAGCTACATTAGTAAGGACAAAAGGCATGAACAAAAATTCATAACGACCTTCATGAGTTTTGAGTGTTCTTTTTAGAATGTCTTCAGTATTCATTCTAATTTAATGATATCCTGAACAAAGATCTAGCTTAGTGAAGTAAATTTCTCCATGCAATTCGTCCAACAATTCATCAATGAAAGGAATGAGAAATTTATCTTTAATAGTGAGCTTGTTGAGATCCCTATAATCTAGAAACATACCCCATTATCCATCCTTCCTGTGCACCAATAGTACTGGAGTAGAGCAAAAACTGTGACTAGGTTGAATTATACCGACCTCTAGCTTTTCTGCAACCATAAGTTCAATTTCACTCTTTTGGGAATAGGGATATATGTAAGGTATAATTTTTGGAGAAATACTTCCTAGAATCAATTGAATATCATGATCATAATCATTAATAGGTGGTATGCCTTTGGAATGCCTTGGAATGTTTGTCCAATACTTTTTGGAGATCTAGAGAAATAGATGATTTCGATGTTTGAACCTCTAGTGAGTATAATTTTTGCAATTACGCCCCGTGTTTCTTTCTTAAAAATATTTTTCATGTCATTATATATGATTATCTTCCTTGGTTTCCATACAATACCCCTTAATTCAATTTCTTTCCTTCCCAAATATTTGAACCATTGGACTCCTAGTACAACATTAGCACCATCCATTGGAATGGAAAGAATTGAACTTTTCAATACATATTCCCTGATAGTTAGCTTGATATTATGGCACTTTCAAGAGCAATTTATAGTTCCTCCATTTTAAACCATCACTTGGAAATCTGGTGTTGGACATATATAGAAATTCAATTCCTTGCCTATCTTACAATGAATAAAATTATGGGTAGCACCTGAATTAGTCAACACTATTAACTTTTTCTTCTTGATACATCCTTATATATTAAGAGTTTAAGGAGTGGTAATTCCCCCAACTTCATTAGAAGATATGGTCAGATTCATTTCTTCTTTCTCTAAGGTTGGTTCCTGGTATGCTCCTCTTCTTTTAATGTTTCTTGTTCCTTTTCTTCCTCCTCTTCCCAATCTATGTAAAATAATTTCTTCTCAACAAACTTATGACCTTTAGTGTATTTTCTATCACAACTGTAGAAAATCCCCTTTTCTCCTTTTTCCTCCAGTTTTTGTGGTGTCAACCTTGTAGGTTGTGGAAGGCTAGGAACAACAACACTTCCATATTTATAGTTGTGGCAGGTAGACTTCCTTGTTGACATAATTTTTCTTTCAACTTTTCTTGCCACCTTAAATGGATTTTCCAATGAATTAGGTTCCCAAAGGAAAACCTCATGCTAGATGTTATCCTTTAAAGTCCCTATGAAGAAATCAATCATATGCTCCTATGGAATATCAGTTACCATGATATTCAATTTTTGGAAGTCCTCAATGTGCTCCCCCATTGAACCCTTTTTTTGAGATTTATTAATTGGCTAAATAAGGTGGTGCTCTTTGTATCATCATATTGTGATATGATTTCTTCATTAAAAATTGACCAAGTGACAAGTGGTTTACGAGAGAAAATCCATCGATACCATACAATCTAATTAGGTTCTAAATATAAAGATGCAATGTGTACCTTTTGTGTGTGTTGCACATAATGTAGATCAAAATATTGTTCCATTTGTAGTATCCATGTTACTCGATCCTTTAAAAATCATGATTAACAATCATTTTGTTTTCATCATGAGTTTCGAGGAATATATTTTCTCCATTGGGAAGCATTTTTTGTAGAAAGTTTTTCAAACCTTCCTTCAAACCTTCCATGCATGTTTTTAAACCATTATTCAAACCATACATCTTAGCTTCCATGTATGCCTTTAATCCATCCTTCAAAATTTCCATGTTGCATTTTATTTTTTATTCTAAACCATCCATCTTAGCTTCTAGTTCATTTTTGGTTACTCTTTGCGAGAGCGAAATTTCTTGCACTTGGTCGGCGTAATTTTGATATATCATGTTGCATTTCTTCCTCTTCTTCATGCATCATAAGACAACTTTATGATTTTTTACTAGGTGTGTCTATTTTTTATTTTGATAAATTTTGGAATAAAACAATGATATCTATGCTTCACTATGCCCTTTGAATCACTTCAAACTAATTTTTCAAACGAAATTTATGGAAAATTTTTAAAAAATACACATTTTTTCTTGCTTTTTACGAGCTCGATATTGAAATTATTGCATCTATGTAATTTCGGATCTATAAGGTCTTAAATTCCATCATGTGGTATCCCTCTAAGTATTCTTTCCAACCCCATAATTCAAACTAAGATTGGATTATTTAAGAAATCGATATGTCCAATCTCCCATGGTGACCTAATTATATAATAGTTTAGTAGAGAAAACTTGTACATAATTCCACATGTCACTTTTTCAACCTTCATTCTAGAAAATCATACACGGAAAACTAAAGCTCATGCCATTTCAATAAAGTTTTTCAAAATTCAAATCTGATGTTCGGAGAGAAAATTATGATAATTTTCCCTAGGTCACCTGTTTGAGATTGAATTCTAGAGCTTGCAAAAACCCTATATTCTTTAGACCATATCTCAAAAAATATAGTGAACCAAGATATGAAATTTTTACATAAATTTCATTACGATTATAGCTCCATGTGGTCAAACTTTCATATTCTAAAGCCTTGTAGAAAACAATCTATAGTGAAAATTCAAAGATGACCTTTTTGAATCAGCAAAACCCTTTATCTGAAGCTCTGATACCAAATGTTATGCAACCATATCACAAAACAGAAAAAAATATAGATCGATGACTTGAAAATCAACCTCTTCAAGGGGTTAATCTCCTTTACATCACATAAATTAATAATTATTGGATGATACAAATGACAAGACCCCCTTAGTATATATAGGAGTCTAAGAGGTCACAATATAATCAAAGCCTATATAAAAATAATAGTATAGGGCACAACAATAAAAATAGTGGATTCTATGGGGCACAACATTAAAAATATTGGGTCTATATGGGCACAAAAATAACAATAGAGGGATACACTAGTATTATAGGGACCTAACAATCTCATATTTATAGTCCCCCATTTTATTTTGGTGCGCTTATCACATTCCAGCTAACCATATGGAACATTTAAACATTTTGTTTTCCCCATTGCCATAAAAATTTTCTTATAAATCTCCCTATTTGGTTTTTCATTCCATTTGGTGCTAATAGAATTAAATATCGGAATATTGGAAGGGTCGAAATAATACATTTAATGAGAGTGATTGTCCCTGTTGAAATTAGTCATATCGATCCCCACATCTCCAACTTATTTTGATTTTCAATATAATGTTGTCCCAATATTTCATAGGGGCGGTAACAAGTGATATTGTAGTACCAATATATTTAAAATCATTCCATTTTTTCAAGTAAGGAAATTCAAATATTGCAGAGATTTCTTTAAGCTAATAGCTACAACTCCAACCATAATTTGACTCTTGTGTTTATATACCTCTTAGCTATAATTATTGAAGCCCCCCAATCATTAAGGTATCATAAGAAAATAATGAATCATTTAGAATTTTAACATTTATGTATATTTGAATTCCCTTTAGACAACCTTCCCTTCTTTCAATTTCCATCTTTCTGCTTAATGAGTCTTCTATAATAATATATAATAGAGGGGAAAGTGGGCATGCTTTCCTTAAGCATATAGAGACGTAAAATAACCCTAATTAGTGACCATTAACCCATGGATATATTCAAGGATATTCAAAAAATGCCTTAATCCATCTAATAATGTCCCTATTAAATCAAAAAGTATCCATGACTTTAAAAATAAATGGATGATTGACCCTATCAAATGTGTTTGCAAAATCCAATTTGACTACAATTCCTTTATTTCCTTCACTTTTACTTGTACGAATGGTTTCTTGGACCAGAATTATATTATCCAAAATATTCCCCCCCTTCATGAATCCTCCCTGATTCTAAGAAATGATCTTTCCTAGAAATATTTTCAATCCATGGGCTAGAATCTTAGTTAAAATATTAAACAAAGCATCAAACAAGGAAATTGGATGAAATTGAGAGAAACTTGAAGGTTTAATCTCTTTTGGTATCAGTGGTAGAAATAAGGATTCATTCCCCCCCCCCCCCAATTGTTTTGTAATATTCCTAAATTAGCATGCAGCTAATTGGAATATTAAAATATAATTTTTCTTTCTTGTTTGATGAATAAGTGGGTAGGGAGACCCATAAATCTCTTTATTAGGAATAAAACCACTTCTCATGTGAAAGTGGATCATATTTTCAATTTAATAAAGCACCCTTAGGTGTGAAAAGGGGCTAAAGCATGTGGACTGGATTAGCCTTGACCAAATCAACAACGTTATCATGGAGGAGTGGCATTCAATGAGGGACATCATAGTTTTAGATGGAGACACCTTGCGTGGAATTAGTGTCATAAATGAATGGGGCTTACTGTTAGAAATCTCATTTCTTATATAAGGAAGAGGATGGAAGCCATATTATTCAAGTTATTATATATTATGTTTAAGATTATATGGTTTGTTTAGATATATAAGCTTTCTTCAACTGTTTAGCTAAGATTGCAGTGTTGTTTAGCACCGAGTGTTCCTAATCAGGAATCCCACCTCTATCTTTGAGATGACTCTTGGAAGAGATTTGCACTACATTTACACATTATGGTTTCAGACCAAGCTTCATTCTTGTGGTACAATTCAGTTTCTGTTGAGAGATGTGCTGAGTTGCAGGGTGCAGCAGTGGAAGATCTTGTTGGGTGTTTTCTGAGCTAGTTTTACAGTGGAGGAAGGTTTCCTTCCATTGGGAGGCCAGTAACGGAGCCCCTTGGGCTTATTTTACATATTTGGCATCAGGCCAAGTTTATTTTATCCCCTACAACGCAGTTCCAGTCTAGATCTATGTTATTTTAGTGAGCTGTTGCAGGGGCAAGTTCAGTGCCCCATTTGGAGTGTTTGCTTTCCATTGAAGGGATTAACCCTTCATTGAGGGAGTTCTTTTGGAGGAGTTATTTCACATCTACATAAGATTCAGCCACCTCCTTTTATGTGCTTCAGTTTCAGTGCATCTTCAGCCCTAAGGCTATAGATCCACCATTCATATTTGGTGTATTTCCAGAAACCCTTCCTGGGTTGTCTAGGAAAAGTGTATGGGAGCATAGATCTCCGTTTTTGGCCTTATAGGAGCATGATATTTTCAAATCCATTTATTTATATGTTCTAGTTGTAGTATTAGTCACTAAAAATGCATTTTTCTTGCTTCAATATTTTGTGTAGCAGTGTATTACATGTTTTGGGTGCATTTTGGCATTGGAGAATTCTTTTGCCTATCTTGAGGGGCTTGATGCCCAAGATCTTGTAGTTATTTATTGTTGTTATACATAATACCATGGATATATCATTTGGCTCACATGTAAATTGTTAATACTTACTCATATTTCCATTATTATGAGTTATATTCATGCTTTTCCCATTTGGGAATATTAGAATGGTATCAGAGCATAATCTTGACTCAGCTTGTGAAGACATTGAAGAAGAAGAAGCTTATCACAGAAAAGAGAAGGCTTACAGAAGAGACAAAGGCAAGCCTCCATTATTTGGAGAAATGGAGGGAAAGAAGTTTTCATAACATCTTCTCCAAACTATGCATGAGCTTAAAAGAGAGATCAAGGGAATGAGGAGGGAAAGACATGAAGGTCCCTCAATAATATTTACACATGAATATGTTTCTCCTTCTTCTTCTTCTTCTTCTCTTGCCAAGAATGTAAGCATGGTACCACGTTGTAGATCTCATGGTGTAGCTGAGTGCTCACACCATTAGGAGGAGACTCTTGGTAACTATCTCCAAGAATATGAATCTCAGTCTAGAATATTCAAGGAGCATCTAAGCTTCCAAGGGTTTTGTCAAATCAAGAAAGATAGAAGACCCAGTAACTACAATAAAAGAAGAGGGTGCATGTAGCACACTTTGGGTTGATTCTTTCTACCTACTTTTGATGGGTCACCTAAGAGCACAACCAAAGCTTGGGTAAGGAAGCTAGACACATATTTCCAGCTGCATCATGTTTCAGAAGAGGAAGCCATTAGAGTAGCAGCACTACATCTTGAAGATAAGTCTTATGCTTGGTGGTTATTTGAATATTCTTCATTGAATAATAAAAGTATATCTACTTATGCAACATTCACTAGGAGGTTAGTGAAAAGTTTTGGTTTGAAACAATCTGAAACTTCCTTGGGAGAGAAAACCAAACCAAAGAAATTAGAACCTTTGCATGAGTTGGAAGGATCCATGAAACCAAATCCATTTCAGAACATTGTTGAGGGGGTTAAAGATCTGCAACATGATTTTCCTAAGGCAAAACCCCCACTTTAGCAAGAACTTTCTTCTCAAGAATAAGACTTGAGGATTCCTCCTTCAGGAGGAGATCAAGACAAAGGATCTCTTAATGATGAGGTATTATCCAATGATGAGGAGAAGGGAGAGGAAGAGATGGAAAGATCCTCCAGCGCTGTGATAGCAGGAGGAGATCTACTTCTATTTGGATATGGAGATGAAGCAATTTCTTCAATTAGAGGAGCTCTTGTATCTTTACAAGAAGTTCCAAGGGATCTTACATATGAAAATCGGGAGCAACATGTGTTTATGTTGATAGGAAATGAGACAAAACAATGGAGGAAGTGTTTTCCAACATTGAATACATTCTTGGGGACACACACTATGATAGATCATCCTTTTGTGATCAAGACTCTTGACACCAAGGAGATGTTGGGTGTACATGGGTTGATTACATTTGAAGAAAACACCTTAGACTGTGAGATCTTGAAAGATGTAGGTGAAGATGAGAAGGAGGGTTAGTATCCAGTGATTGGAAACATAAACACCCATCCTTTTCAGGAGGTTTATGCACAGAAGCAGGAGGATGATTTGCATAGTGAGGGAAAGGAAAAATCATTCCACTCACATATATAGCCTGCTCTAGGCCTTGAAGTTTCATTACATGGAGGTATTATTCTAGGGAGACCCCCTGATTGGAGGAGAATAAAAGAGTTCTCTCAACATATTGCACCACTCATAGATCTAGGAGAAGTGGGAGCATTAGGAGATCATTGTATAGCTTTGAGAGTCTTGGGTGGATTCAAGGAGAAGGGAGACATTCTCCCAACATCATCATTACTTACTCTCATTTCAGATTCTGCGCTGAGAAAGGAGTAGCAAGGGGAGAATAGTAGCCTTCCAATATGTCACTTTCGCATGGGAGATGTAAAATAGGAGGAAAAATACATGGCAGATGCTTTCTATGACAGATCATCAGCGCTGTCACTTTGGAGGATAGATCCATATTGGAAATCCCAACTATTGGTTGATTATTCCAAGGATATTTTCACATGTATGATACTTTATGACCAGCTACAAGAGGAGGTATATTCAGTCAGATATGAGGTCATCTACTATCATGGTAGGATCTTCTTGTCTAGAGCTTCCAAGCTCAAGGAGAAGCTACTACAAAGAGCTTATGAAGAACTTCTCTTCAGCCACACTTATTCCATGAGAGCCTACAACACCATCATGGAGAGCTACACTTGGGAAGGCTTTGAAGAGGAGGTATATGAGTATTTTAGAAGATGCATGGATCATGTGGAGATGGGGGAGATACATATCTCTATGGAAGAGTTATCACAACCACCTCTTTCCTCTTTTTGAATGAGAGGGGATCTTTCTATGGACCACTCGATTTTTATGAGCAGAGATTATGGTAAGGAACATATCTATGTGCATGATGTTTTACTTCATGATTATTTTCACTCCTTTACCATGTATATGTAGGCCATTATTCCAAGTAGGAGCATTATTCCTTACAAACTTCATGGCCAACTTTGGGCCATAAACATTTCTGAACATGGCCACTCCCTAGGAGGATATAGGGAGATGATATATCATTCCCGGTGTGCACCAAAAGCACCAAACATTTCTCACCTCTTCAGAACTTGTGAGAAAACTATGGCAGCAAGTACGTGGTGGGGAAAAAATTTACATTATCATGATCTGAGATACTCAGGAGATGTACTACGCTGGTTCCACATGTGGGACTATGATCCACCTCCATTATTGCATTTGGTTCTTTATGTATCACTGATTTTGATCCCATATATTAATGATGTACTTATTATTTTTATGGGAATGATTGGAGGGAGGATGGAAGGATTGGATGTGCCCTTTGCGAGAGAGATTCTCCATGGTTCTTATGTTTCATATTTCTGGGAGAGCATTGGACCATCCATGATTATTACATTGGGTCTCTTGTTTCCTTATGGGATGAGCCATTTGGGTAACTTGAGCACTTAGGAGGTTCCTCTCATGAGCAGATGCGAGGAGTTTTTCTATGAATTACCATTCTGGATGGTGTTTCGTTTTATATGGATGATAGATTGGAGGATGGAGCTTCACATGGGGATGAAGGTTCCCTATATTTTTCATATCTATCCTTGCAGTTGCTTGAGGACAAGCAACATTTGGGAGGGGAGAATTGTAATATTCCTAAATTAGCATGCAACTAATTGGAATATTAAAATCTAATTTTGCTTTCTTGTTTGATGAATAATTCGGTAGGGAGACCCATAAATCTCTTTATTAGGAATAAAACCACTTCTCATGAAAGTGGATCATCTTTTCAGCTTAATAAAGCACCCTTAGATGTGAAAAGGAGCTAAAGCATGTGGACTGTGTTGTGAAACCAGCTCCAAAAATATAAGAAAAGAGATATCAACGCCTTAGAAATAAGCCACTTCGAGGGAGGAACCTCCAATACATTACATGAATGAAAAATTATTGGATGATACAAATTACAAAACCTCCTTTCTATATATAGGAGTCCATGGGGCCACAATGTAATCCTAGATGACCTAACAATAATAATTTAAGGGCACAATAATAACAATATGGGGGTTACAGGGTTACAATAATAACAATAAGGGGGCTACACTAAAAACAATAAGGGACTATACTAGTAATATAGGGACCTAACATGCCCCTCTCCTTCAAAAAAGTGTTGTCCTCAACGCTTGAGTAGCTATGGTTTCTTCTGTATAAAATTCTCATCCTCCCATGTAGAATCTTCAGTGGATAAGTTCTTCCACTTGATGAGATACTCTGAAATTGATCGATTTCATAGCTGTTGAGTTCTTGTTTCCATGGCTGACTCAGGTTCCAATATGATTTTTCCTTCCTCATCAAGTTCTGGCAATATTGTTTGAACTGGAAGATTTTCACCTATAACCTTGTTTAAGCATGAAACATGGAAAATTGGTTGCACTCGTGAAGAAACATGAAGCTTCAATTTGTATGCCATAGTATCAATCTTTTGCAACACCTTGTAAGGACCATAGTACTTTGGCGATAATTTATTATCCTTCTTAGCATGCTTGAGGGACATTTTTTTGTATGGTTGTAGCCGTAAAAAGACCCAATCTCCTACATCAAAGCTTCTCTCGCTGCGATGTTGATCTGCCTGTTGTTTCATTCAATTTTATGCCAAATTCAGGTTATCCTTTAAGAGTTGGAGAACTTCTTGTTGATGCTTGATGTGATCTTCCACTGGTTGAACCTTCGAATTTTCTCTTAAATATGATGTGATGGACGATGGATGATATCCATAAAGTGCCATCAATGGGGTCATTTTTGCTGCAGTATGGAAGGAGTTTATATACCACCATTCAGCGAGAGGTAACCACTTGACCCATTGTGTTTGTTTATTAGATACAAAACAACGAAGATATCCTTCCAAAAATTTATTTACTATCTCAGTTTGACCATCGGATTGAGGATGATAAGATGAGCTATGAAATCTAGTGTAGCTAAGACCGGTGCTATTCACATTTCTTATTTAAGATGTTCAAAGGCCTTAGTTGTTTTAGGAGTCCATGAAAATGCATCTTTATTCAATAATGTTGTTAGAGGTGTTGCTATTCTCCCATAATTCTTAACAAACTTGCGATAATACCCTGTTAACCCAATAAATCCTCACAACTGCTTTATGGTTGTGGGGATTTTCCATTCATTAATGGATTTAATTTTGTTAGGGTCTACCTTAACACCCTAATGAGATACAATATGACCCAGATATTCCACCTCTTATACTCCAAAGAAACATTTGGATGTTTTTGCATATAATTGTTTCTCCTACAATAGTTTGAGCACCCTGTCAACATGTTAATCATGATCCTTCCAAGACCTGCTATAGATTAGTATATCATCAAAAAATACTGGCAAAAATTTTCTAAGGGTTTGAAAATGGAATTCATCGACCCTTGAAATGTAGAAGGTGCATTGGTAAGGCCAAAAGGCATGACCAAAAATTCATAATGACCCTCATGAGTTCGAAATGTTGTTTTCGGAATATCTTTAGTCTTCATTCTAATTTTATGATATCTTGAACGAATATCCAACTTGGTAAAATAAATTGCTCCATGTAATTCATCCAATAATTCATCAATCAAAAGAATGGGAAATTTATCTTTAATGGTGAGCTTATTGAGCTCCCTATTATTTGGACACATGCACCATGATCCATCCTTCTTGTGTACCAATACTACAGGAGCAGAGAAAGAACTTTGGCTAGGTTGAATTATACCAGCCTCTAACATTTCTGCAATCATACGCTCAATTTCGCTCTTTTGGACATAAGGATATCTATAAGGCCTAATGTTTGGAGGAACACTTCCTGGAATCAAATGAATAGCATGATCATGATCACGAATAGGTGGGAGTCTTGTGGGAGTTTCAAACATATTGGAATGATTGTCCAAGGCTTTTTGGAGATCTGAAGAAATAGATGATTTTGATGTTGGAACTTCTAGTGAGCATAATTGTGAAATTACACCTAGCTGTTCTTTCTTTACAAGCTTTGTCATGAAATTAGAGCTTATTATCTTTCCTGACTTCCCTGCAATACCTCATAATTCGAATTCCTTTCCTTTTGAAAAAAAAATTCAAGAAAAATTCTTGAAAATTAAAAGCTATCGTCCCCAAAGATTGTAACCATTGTACTCCTAGTACAACATCAGCACCTCCCATAGGAATGGAAATCATTGGACTATTCAATACATATTCCACCATGGTTAGCTTGATATTATGGCATTTTCCAGAGCAATTTATAGTTCCTCCATTTGCAACCATCACTTGACATTCTGGTGTTGGGTATAGGAAACAATTTAATTCTTTGGCTACCTTACAATGAATAAAATTATGGGTGCTACCTGAATCAATCAACACTATTACCTTTTTCTTCTTGATTTGTCCTTGTATCTTGAGAGTTTGAGGAGTGGTAATTCCTGCCAGTGCATTACACGATATGGTCGGATTCATTTCTTCCTCTTCTAGGTTTGGTTCCTGGTGTATATCCTCTTCTTGTTCATTTTCTTCTTCCTCTTCACAATCTATGTAAAATAATTTCTTCTCAGCACACTTATGACCTTTAGTGTATTTTCTATCACAACTATAGCAAAGCCCTTTTGCTCTTTTTTCTTCCAATTGTTGTGGTGTCAACCTTGTAGGTTGTGCAAATCTAGGAGTAGCAACACTTCCCTCTTTATAGAAGTGAGTGGTAGGCTTCCTTGTCACCATAATTTTACATTCAATTTTTATGGCCAACCTAAATGCCTTCTCCAATGAATCATGTTCCAAAACGCGAACTTCATGTTGGATGTTATCCTTTAAAGTACCTATGAAGATATCAATCCTGTGTTCCACTGAAATATCAATTACACTTATATTCAATTTTTGGAATTCCTCAATGTGCTCCCCTACTGAACCCTTTTGTTTGAGATTTATCAATTAGCTAAAGAAGGTGTTTCTCTTTGTATCCTCATAATGTGCTATCATTTCCTCCGTAAAAATTGACCAAGTGACAATTTTTTTATGGGAGCAAAGCCATCGATACCATACAAATGGATTTTGTTCTAAATGTAAAATCGCAATGCGTACCTTTTGTGTGTTTTGCACATTATTGAGATCAAAATATTGCTCCATCTGTAGTATCCATGTTACAGGATCCTTTTCATAAAACTTCCTCATATCATATCCATTTTTGGAATATGGTGGTTCTTCCCTCCAACATTAGAGTTTATGAAATCACGATTAACATTTATTTTGTTCTCATCACGAGTTTCCTCTGCTATCTTTTCACCATTAGGAAAATTTTCTTGTATCAAATTTGCCAAACCTTGTATGTCTACTTTTAGATCATTCTTCATGTTTTTCAAGTTGTCTTTCATTTTTTCATCGATCTTAGCTTCCATGCCATCCATCTTAGCTTCCATGCCCACTTCTATGCCATTCATCTTAGCTTCCAAACCATTCATCTTAGCTTCCACGCCTTTCTTCAAACCATCCATCTTAGTTTTCACACCTTTCTTCAAAAATTCCATTTCATTTTTTGTTGCTCTTTGTGAGAGTGAAATTTGTTGCACTTGCTCTTGTAATTTTGATATGTCATGTTGTCATTCTTCATCTTAATGAGTCATAGTAGAGCCTTTTAAAGGTGTTAGGTCTCTGTATTTTTCAAGATTGTAAAATACAAACTGCAAAGCCTACATATGAACCACTTTGGGATTCTAGGATCTAGCCCTCCTGAATCTAGAGAGGGATCTCTCTATAAGTGCAAAGATTGATTTATCTTTCAAGGCTTTTGGTGTGATGTTAGGCTAGTTATTAAGAACAAGGGTTTTGTTTGGTTTTGGTTGGGCAAGGATATGATGAAGGTGAAGGAAGTCTATATGAAGGGTGAAGGTGTAAATAAGTGGGAGAATGGTTCAGCTAATAAGATAGGCAAGGAGTAGCTTTAATCCATTGGGCTATGGAGTCATAAGAGGGTTTAATTGAAACAACAAGGTTCAAGAGTGGTCCATGGGGCAAGTCATCTATGTCAAAGGATCTCTTTAAGTTGATTTTATGGAATGGAACAATAAGAAATGGAGTGAGGGAAATCTAACAGATGAAGAACAAAGAGCATCCTAAGATCAAGTAAGTACTTTGAAACTATCCTGCTTTTGGCATGCACTTAAGAAAAGACACAAAAGTAATTTAAGATCAGGTAAGTACTTTGAAACTATCCTGCTTTTGATATAATTTCGATAGAAAAAATTTAAAACACTTAGAATAGCTTACGATCAAGTAAATACTTTTAACTTAGCCTGATTTTAGTGTATTCAAAAGGAAAACATTCATGATAAACATAAAAGTAGTCTAAGATCAGGTAAGTACTTTGAAACTAGAATGCTTTTAACATACTCTTAGGGAAAACTTTCAAACAACCTTTGGAGAAAGAACTAGAAGACATGGCAAACCATAAAATTTCTTAGTCCAACTCTGCTTAGCATGTAATGAAAATATCATTCAAGAACAATGTTTAAAGTTTAGACAGTAAGACATGGGCTCACCAAAATTCCTTGACTACTTGGACTGTATTAAATCATTCTTAAATACATAAAGGAGGAAAACATAAAGATAAAGCTTATCAATGAGAGTAGGGTACTTGTAAGAGTAAATCCTAGTTCTATATTTGTTGTTCTTTATCAGAGAAAAATGGAAAGAATGGAAACATAAAGAAAAATAACAATTATAGTGAGAAACACATCACCATTGACATAGACCAAGATCCCATAAATCAGCTATTTGTATTTGATGTTAAAACCAGTTACAATCATCAAGTCTAGTAGGTTTCTACAGCTTCAAACTTCTCATCTTAGCTTAGGTATCTTCAATTAAAAACACGGCTACAACGGCTTCAGAAAACTATTTACATGCAACAGATATCTAGAGACCAACCTCTATACAATTTTCTACAGTAGTATTTATAGAAGAATGAGGAGGTGGAGTGTAAGAACGGTCTAATTGTTCAATTAATGTAGATTTTGTGCTTCTCGGCCTTTGAGGGGCTCAACAGAGAATTTTTCTGATATTTTCTCTATATTAATTGGTTTTCATTAAGTATTTAGCCGCTTAGCAGATTTTGTTGAATTTAAAACTCTTTAGGCAGGCTGGCAATAACTCTGGCTGCTTTAAACAAAATATCACTAACTAAGGCAATAACTATGCCTTCTTTTCATTAATTTGAATTATAGGTGGGACTTTGGTAGCTGAAGAGGATATTTTGGCCTCTGATGTGGCAATGGAGGTCTTTTATTGATGTGTTTCTTTGTTTTTCCTTAAAACAATTTTAATCTGTCTTTACTCTATGTTTAGGCTTGTTTAAGCCTTGATCTGTGTCTTCGGGCCTTTGTTATTTGACACTGTCTTTAACTCTTTAAATTGTGGATTAAAGCTCTGATCTTTGGGCTTTGGCTTTAATCACTCTTTAACCTTGATTTCTTCACTCTGATACACTTTGTTTGGTTTGTTTACACAGGTGGCTTTCTACTATTGGAGGGTCTCTGTTAACCCCTGGATCGTGATCTAGATGTTTTAAACTTAGATTTCATACCCTTCAGATTCTTTTCTTCATTGGATTAAGGCACAGAATCGTCACTCCGAGCATTTTTGTCACCTTTCTGTGATTGTGGAAAAACACAGAACAACCACCATTAAGAACCCTGAAAAACACACAAAATCATTATAAAATCCAATGGAATTTGGTTAAAACTGCTTCAGAGGCTCGTGAGGGTGGAGGAGCAATGAGGAAAAACATGGGTGCAGCGGAAAAAGGGAGGAAAATCCTGGTAGAATAGCTAACCAAGAGAAAATGGAGTTTGGGTGCGACGGTGAACAGGAACCGTTAGATTAGAATAATCAATGGTGGAGATTGCTCAATCAAGTCATTTGGGAGAAGGTTGGGTGAAAATTTAATGGGGGTGATATTAAAACAGGACCGTCTAATCTCAGAGATCGATGGGTAGGATTAAAAGATGAAAAAGAAACGTTGGCGGAGGAAGCATTATTGCAGAAAACCGACAGCAGTTTTCGCGCTGCGTTTGGGTGGTAAGCGGTATTGTAAAAAAAAAAGGTGATTCCATACAATGAATGACACATGGAAAATGAAAACCACCTATTTCACGTGGAAGTAGCGCACTGGGAAGCGGGGTGAAAATTTACGCGATATGCAGTTTGAGCTGTTGGATGATGGGTAGCAGATCCAACGGCACGGGTTGAGCGCGATGGATGAAGAGCTGTGCGGAGGATGTATGTGGGGTCCAATGGCCATTGATCTATAGATATCAATGGTCTAGATTTGTTTAGATCATAATGTTGGGGAAATGGAAAAATAAAGGAAAGTAAGGGTTCGGGAATGTTTTTACTTAGGAAGAGAGGTTTTATAAGAGTGGCGGGAAGGATTAATGGGAGCCATCGGATCATGAGGATCGACAACCAAGATCTGTCGATGGGGGAGAAAGAGAGGGGTGGGGTTTAAAAAGGAGAAGTAATGTGGACCGTCAGATTTAAGAAGATCAATGACGAAGATTTCATCGCAGAATCACATCGGCGGGAGGTGTTAGAGTCGGTCTTTACATCCCTCCGTCAGAAATCATTTCTCTTATTGCATTTCATTTTTTGGTGTTTCATTCCACTCATTCATCTGCATTCCGTTAGGGGCATGCCATTATCTGACGGAAAGGTCTCTTCACGAGTTTCCCTCATGTTTGTACCTGCTGGGTTTGGTCAAAATTTATCAAAGTTCATTAAAGTTGAGTTCATGTCATTTACAGTCATAGATGGTATTTTGGTCAAAAAAGAGTCATTTCACTTTCTAGGTCTAGGGTTTGGTCTTCAGAAATGTTAAATAACGCCCACAGGCCATGAGGATGTCTTCAATAATTTTTCATTTCAAGATCTTCATCGTCAATAATGCTCAAGGATGTTTCTTCTTCAAAACTATGTTTTGAAGAAGAAATCGTCAAATTTTTTTTTGTAATAAATCTGTATTTTAAAGTTTTTCCGCCATGAAGTACTTCAAAATCAGACTCTGGTCTTCCTTTGCCGAAATTCAATGCCACCATCCCTGCAAAAATCAGCCAAGAAAACATCATTTCAAGCTAGCAAATCAGTGAGGAAACAAAAAACAGAGTTGTATTAAAATCTGAAAAAGTGTCGATGCCAAACATTACAAAATGGGTTTTGTGAGAAACAAAAATTGAATCCACCACTATAAGACATTTTCATTTGTTTTGAAACATTCATTTGCATCCAAGAAGATCGATTGAAGTTGATTTGAGTGGTGAGAGGGCGAATTGTCATTTCAAAAACCAAGACTGTGTTTGCAAGTCTGCGCGGCGCATTGGGTAAGCGCGCGACGCACTGGGGCTGCGCGGCGCATTGGGAAGATTTCTGCAGTGTAAATTAACACTGGCGCGGCGCACTCACCAGGCGCGGCGCACTGGGTGTGCGCGCGATGCACAGAGCTTCCAAACAGAATTTTGCCACTTCTTCATCAAATTCGCAAAACGACTCAAATATTTTTGCTCCAAATAAGTTTGTAAACTCTTGTCATTGATTTTTAGCTGGTGTTGCATGTTGTTTGGAAGAAGGAATATGAAGTTTGAAAGTCAAAACCATAAACCCTATCACCTTATTAAAAATTTTCTTTCCTAGAGTTTGAAATTGGTGTTTTAAACTAGTTTTGTGCCTCATATTTCCTTCCCTACCTTGTTATTTTTCTCACATCACTGTTAATCATCAATACACCATTTCCTTACATCTCTAAGAGGCATTCACTCCTAAAGCCCCTATTCCCATATCCCTTTACATCCCAAGTCCTACATTCCTAAGCCCTACTTCCCTTTCTCTAAAGCTACATCATTTCCTATCATTCTTCTTTTTCCCATTTCACTTGTAAGACTTTAAAAACCCTAGATTACCCAAACATTCAAGTAACTGTTGGCACACCTTAAATCCACTTGACAGAAACTCCACTTCTCCCCACTGTTCCATATTCCTCACAGTCCCTTATTTGAATTTGGCACATATTTTGGCATTTGGAGACAAAAACAAACAAGTTCTCATTTCTCATTTTCAACAAGCTAAACATACACTTGGCATACATTTGCAACATTATGGAGGCAGACACCGATACATTATATGATCAAGACAGTGACTTTTCAATTGGAACTGCATGCACCAGGAGGCACTGAAACGACGAAAAAGGGAGGATAGACTCTAAATCTTGGCCGAAGCTTCCTTGGCTGAGCATGGGACATGATGGGAGACATTCACTCCAAATTTCAAGAAATTTTGAGAAACTTTTGTCATTTTTGAAATTTTGGTTGCAAAATAGGTTTTTCTGCCCGACGCGTTGCGCCACTCGACGCGCGCTTACGTTTGAGAGATCTTCTGGAGGAAAACTTTACATTTTTGGATTTTTTATGGTAAATTATGCATGCTCAGGAATGGCTGAGAGATTTCATCAAGTTCTGGGTGGTCTTAAAGGTCAAAAACACCTTGAAAATGGCCTTTCTGCCACCTTTTGCACACACAGGAACCAGTCTTGGGAGATTGAAATTTTGGAGGGGAAAGTGACATCCAAATCCAGAAATTCCACTTGGGTTGGATAGTAGACAGACAGGGCGTTCCAACGAGCTATCATGAGCTCAATTTGGACTTCAGGAAGTGCCTCAAAAACAGGCTCAAAGTGGCGTGGCGCATTGAGTTTTTTAGCGCGGCACATAGAGGATTTTGACCCAATTTTCACTTTTCAACTCAGAAATTCGGCCAGTTTGACTAGTTTCACTTTTGGATGTAATTATTGTTCTATCTTGATGTAATTTTGTGGCTATGATTTAAATTTGGCATATTTTTACTTGTTCTAGAGGATTCATTCACTAAAAAGTGAAAATTAAGTGAATGGATCAGTTTCCTAGCATATAGAGGCAAGTTGTTTGGCTGCCTAGATTTCAGTTCCATGTTTAGAATTGGTTGAAACAGCTCCTAGAAGGATGATATCGACCCCTAGAGGCATGGGAAGGGGTTAGGATGGTCTATATATTGTATTTTCTGAGACATTTTTAGGTTTGGACTCTTGGGAAAAGTTTGGCACCTCATTGTATATCCATTTTCAGTTTTTGGCAAAGGAAAGACCAAAATTTTGCAGCACTTGTTGGGATCCTTGTGGCTTCTGAGTTTTGATGATGTTCTTCTCATGTTATTGTAAGTTTCATTAATGTTATATGTATTCCATTTCCCTTCTCTTTGCTTTTGAATTAAACAAATGAGTAACTGAGGTAGAATTCATTAGTTTGCTAGTGCTCTGCCTTAAACTTTTGTTTAGTTTTATATGTTTTTCATCAGTTTGAAGAGGATCCTTGCATTTTCTTGCCCTCTTCAGCTCCTCAGCAGTATTTTCAATCCATTCATTTGATTTAATACATCAAAGCCGCTGCCTTCCTCGCCCCAACTTGAACTCTGCAAGAAATTGGCCTCATCCCCAAGCCCAAAAATTGTCTTTCCCCTTTTTCCAACAAAACCCCAAAAAATCAAAATCAAAACCTCCTAATTGTATATATATCCTAAGATCAATTGTTGTTTTAGTCATCTCAAGATCCTTTGAATACTTTCGTTGAGATTGACCCGGAGAGATCCCTCTCCTGTCCTCGTAGGGCTAGCTACGAGGCTGAGCGTGGTTTGGTGTTACCCTGAATCCCGCCTTACTTCAGTCTAAGGTGGATTTAGGCAATAACATAGTGGTGACCATAATGGGGAAGAAAATTTTGTTGTTTGCTTTATAAACTACAGATGGAGCCTGAAGTTAGCCAGGTAGCCTTCGAAACGCTCTTGCTTTGCATTAGCGAAAGTAGATGAATGCTGCTTCAGTCAATCTCCGGTCTAGTTTATGAACTGAACATCTGGTTTCCTCAGAAAGACCTAATCAAGTTCAGATCTGATTGTTGATGGTGGACAGCAGTCAGACACATATGAAGGCTGAAACATTCACCTGGCGACTCCAACTCAATCCAGAGATTCCAGTGCTCACTGATCCATTCATACACTAAAATAAAATGGTAGGGTTGTGGCAAACCCTGCGCTTTGTGAAGTTTTAAAAGAAGTTACAGATCAGTTAGTGGATATTGAAATTGATGAAGTATTTTTCATTGTCATGCTTCAATTTTTGAGATCTCTGAAGTTTCCTCCGGAAGCTAAAACTAGTTTCTTTGAGTTAGTTGTTGAAAAATTTGAGAAGGAGATTCAGTATTTAAATGATCAGATCCAATCATATGAATTCCAGGATCCCAAAAAGTTCTTGGAAACTCTCCCTCCTTCAAAACAAGAAACAATAGAGATGCCTGTGGATGTTTGCATTGACAGTTTGCAGCTGGAAGCATGTATTTTGGAGTTGGGGAAGCAAACAGAGTCTGGTTTTTGCGATCCTATTGCAACGTACATGGAATTTTTTTTTAGTTTGAATGATAGATCAAATTGTCTTTTACATAACCAGACTCGTTATGTGCATGTATGGCTATCAGCATTTACATTTGTGTCCTGGTTGAAGCACTTTCAAGCAGCATCCTTGTCACAGTTACTTGATTGGTTGATCTGGCATTACAGTGTTACTTGATCTATTTGTTTCGCAGCAAAGTAGGGTAGATTTGTAAATAAATAAGCTGCCAAAGGCAACATTTCAGTTTCTGGTATTGGTTTATGTACAGGTTTCATTATGTATATGTTTTGGGATTGGTATGAGTTGTTTTGGGTTTGCAGTTGTTTGACCATCCATAGCCCAATGGATGAAGGCACTTGTCTGCTCTCCAAAAGATCTGATGTTCTTGGCACCTCCAAGGAGCTACCATCCCCATAGGAGCCGATGTTAGTTCCAGTCTTCGCAGCCTGTCACCAGGGATCAATATGAGCTCTTACTATGTCTGGTTTTGTTAGATGTTTTGCACACGATGTTCAACACAAAACATGTCACAAGTGTGTCCTTCAAAAGAAGCTCGGAAAAATATTTCCAACGGTATATCACACTCTCGTAACCGGCTCCTGGATTAGAAGATATGATCAAAATGAATGAGTGATTCTTGGTTATGCATGTTTTGAGTTCAGTTGCTGCACACAATGACAAGTTTAGTAAAAAATCAGTTTGTGAAATAATGGTAAGGAATTTTTTAAAAGTGAAAGAGGTTTTTGTTCATCACAGAGCAAATAACAAAAACCTCCTTCAGTTTATGCACAGGTGCTACTATGTGGGAGATATAGAGTGATATTTGGAGCCTACATTAAAATAAAGCAAAATTTTCATATTTTTTACTGTTTTAGTCATTTTAGTGCGCGGCCATTTTACAACAGATGGAAAGTAATTATGAAAAAACCAAGGACATTTTTGTTAACCACGAGCCATATAATAAAAACCTCTTTCAGTTTATTCAAAGGTGTCCCGAATTGGGATATCTGACTAGATCTTTACAGCTCATTTTTACAGAATTAAATTTTTAATGATTTTCTGTTTTAGAGATGATTTTGTGGAACATATTTCGAGCAACTGGAAACTAATTTCCAACATTTGAGAGAGGTTTTTCTTCAAAATGACCTTATCTACAAAAACCTCTTTCATTTTTGTAACAGGTGCTATGGTTTAGGAGATACGAGTTCATCTTCAACACCTATTTTCAGAAATTCGGCCCAAGTTTAATGTAACTGATTCTATTTTTAAGAAAATGGTTGAGCTCAATTCCCTTAGTACAAGGATGAGAAAATGTATATATTTTATGAATTTCATAGTGTAGAGGTTGGATTTTTGCAGCAGAGGGAGGCTGCTATTGGATTGTGTAAAGTTTTCCTCGAATATTATTTTAATAAAACTTTTTTCTGCTCTTTAAATTTGGGATTCATCACGGTGTTTAAATGTGCAACATGTTTTTCTTGTAAATTCATTTCTATGCTTTGTTTTTTCTGCTAATTTGTTTACATCATTCTCTAAGGGAAGTGTTAGGAATCCATCCACACACGATGCTCCTCTCACAATGATTATGTTGTTTGATGTAGTGGTTATCTTTTCAGAATCCATCCTCTGTTAGATGCTCTGTTGAGTAACCCGATGCTTCTCTTTCTTCTAAAGTTGTCACTGTAGATCCATCCCCTGATTGATGCCTACAAGGAAGCGGTATTTTCCCTATTTTCTTCTCTCATTACATCTTTAATTTGGCTATACATTTCACTTATTTTTCCCCAAGTTTGCCGACAGAAACTAGCCCCAAATTCATAGCCCAATAGTCCCTTCTCTTGCTCTTTTCAACCCACAATTTTCAATCAAACCCTCCTACTTATATACCTAGCCTAAAATTAGCTTTTATTTCAGTCATCTCAAGCCCTATTGATTAATTATCGCTGAGATTGACCCGGAGAGACCCCTCTCCTGTTCTGGTAGGGCTAGCTACCAGACTAAGCGTGGTATGATGTTACCCTGAACTCTGCCTTCCTTCAGCCTGAGGTAGATTTAGGCCCTAACAGTAGGTATCCGAGCATGAAAGCGAGCAGACCATGATCTGTCAAACCAGGAGCGAGAGGCAGCCACTCTTTTTGACAACAACAACAGCGTAGGACTTCCGGTAATTCATCTATCGAATCTTTGTCCATTCGTTAACTAGGAATAAACATTATAGATTGTCTCGTTTGTGGCTAGACCCACTCTAGGGCTAGTGGGATCACCTCTATCCGCAGAGGGGATTTACCTCACCAACAAATTGGCGACTCCACTGGGGATCAGTGCGATTTTTCTTTCATCTGTTAGGTCTTCTTCTTGGTCTTTGCTTGCTTAGCTTGCATTTTCTGATTATTTTTGCTGAGTCTAAGACCCTTGTTTAGCCCCAGAGGATCAGATCTAACCTCTGTATTTCAAAATTTTCCTTTTTACCAGGGTTAACTGGCTTGGCGCATTTTCTGGTCTGACAGTCATGCTCACTGGTGCTTGTTACTAGCTCATCACCCATGCCATCCCCTATTTGGCGTTGATTACAGCCAAACAGTCGCGCCAATTCCTGTAGGTATTAGGGTTTTCCTTGTTTTGGAATTTTTTGGTCAGTGCTTGTGCTTCTGGGTTATTTTTTGGCATGTTTTGGGTGCCTTTGGATTGTTTGTGATTGCGAACAACCTCCTTCCTTCAGTTGTTTGTCCATTTCTTGTTAGCATCATAGCCTTAGGGTTTTTAAAATATTTGGTATGATGATTCTCCTGTAGAAGTTTGGGTCTCTTGTTTCACGTTCAACTTCATACCCTGTTTGATTGCATTTAGCTCCCTTGTCCGTTTGAGTGATTGCATTTGGTGGAATGAGTCTAGTCTCTTTCGTTCAGTTTTGCTTCTTGTCACTCCAAGCATAGATCACACTTCTTGTATGGGTTTGTTTTGAAATCTTTCTTCGATTTGAGAGATTGCAACATTGGTTTGGGTTTCGGTTTGTTTGATTTTGGGTTGATTGAAATTTTTTCACTTCAACTCTCGTATTAACTGCCTCAAACTAGTGTGTTGGTTTGTTTTTCATGTCATTTAGTGCATTGTTTTCTCTATTACATTGGAAAAAAAAAAAAAACAAAATTTGTGTTGGCATTCTTGTTTGCATTGTGAGATTGAAAGTCTTTCGCATAACGAGCAATGGACATTCTAGGAAAGATCTCTCATTTTCATTAGCTTGAATTAGATACCGTAGTGGATGTTTCCGCATGTTATCATTATTTTCTATCACTTGAAAACTCCTAACTTTCTTGTAGATAGCTTTTCATCGAACGAAATGGTATCTTCTCGCATGTAGCTTGCATTTAGGGATTTTTGAGATCCAACATTCGGTAGGACCTTAGAATTGAAACATAAATACAAGATCAACTTAAAGTTACTCAATTAACCTAACGCAACATTGAAATCTAATGAAACATTTAGTGGTCTAAGTTATAGATGTGTTCCAACGTCTTTAAACCTAGCAGCTTTCGCTCACCATCTAGCTTCAGACAACACTAGTACGGACTTGTGCTCCCTGTACCGTCGAGTATATAAAGGGAGACCCCTCTAGGTTGCAATCCTTTTATCTGTAGGAAGTCGAGTCTACCGCCTTGTAACCGTGATACACCTAACACATCAATCGGGGAGACTACCTGCACGTACGCCAAGTCCTTGGTCATTTCTTCTTTCATTTGATTACCAAGGTGTATATGGAAATTCATGGAAACCTGGTACACCCTTCTACCTAGACTACCTAAGCAGTCATTTTCGATCTTTACTGACTCCATAAATTTGAAAACATCATCAAGCACTTGTCCTTTCACAATCGCTTAAAACTAAAAGTGACTAGAGTCATATTTTTCTTGTTTCTTGACTCTGAAAACATGAAACAACGAAGTTTTCGTTTCAATGTGGTAAAATAAACTACCTACGGTTACACGCCCTTTAAAGTTTGATTGCATGGCCTATCTTTGTTTTCCTTGGTTTTTATCCAATAAGTCTTCATTTTCAATCTCTTTTTTCCTTTTCTAGTGTGCTACAGTCACAGTGGCAGAACCATCGGTTTCGTCCAGTGGTAGTCCTTTCTTAGATGATTCATCTGAAACTTCTCAAACCTCTAGGTCTGCCAAGCTTCAGTAGCCTACTCTCCCAGCAGAGTACCCCTTTGGAGAACCAATTGAGTTCAATTGGCCTCTTTCAAATGCTTGGTTTGGGTTTGGGGTCGGGGAGCACTTTCCCCCTCTTACATCGGGATCACCAATTTTAGCTGCTATCATACCTCCTAGTCCCCGTAGTCTTTTGCAAGATCTCACGGCGGATTCAGACATGGACTTGTCTGGTCCTATTGGCGGTGAGGGGATTCCTGTTTCTGATGAAGATTACCAAATTTTTCCGGAAAACATCCCTCAAGAGTCCACTCAATATTCACCAGCGGTGTCACTTTCAGTCGCATATAGGTCTTTGGGTCAGATTATGGCCGGTATTTCCTCCATGGCAGCAACAACTCCATCTAGGGGTCTGGTCCTTCCATCATTAAGGATGTCACCAACGACACCTGTCTCGTCAACACCTTTTGTTACATTTGTCCCAACTAGTCCTACTATCTATGTGGCTGCGTCAGCACCCATTGTCACCACTCAGCCATCAGGGGCTTCGCCTTTGGTAGAGACTTCAATCGCCATGGCAACCCCCGATGGCCTGTCTTTTGAGGAGCATCGGCTGGAAACTCAGCAGTAGAGCTCTCAAACTTACCAGTCCCCTCAGGATTCTGGTGAGCCTTATCTTTCTCATTATGACGCGGTCGATAACCCCATTTATACACTTCCGTTTCATTATGATGAGTACGGTAACCCTATCTATTTTCCTGCTTCAGAAGCTTATCAGTTCCTTTCCGATTTTAGACCTACCTTGCCTATGCAACCTTCTGGCCAACAAGGACAACCCTTTTAGGGACAACCTTCGGTTCAGCAAGGGTATGCTTATGACCCACAAGGACAACCCTTTCAGGGACAACCTTCGGTATAGCAAGGATTTGCGTACGACCCACAAGGGCAACCCTTTCAGGGGCAACCTTCGGTCCAACAAGGATTTTTTTACAGTCCGCAAGGATAGCCTTACAATCCTCAAGGTCAACCTTTACAAGGTCAGCCTATGACCCAACCTGGGAAACCTCAAGGACCTGCTGGGCAACCAATATATCAACCAGGGCCTTCATACGGTCCTAGGGGGCAGATTTATCCATCTCAAGGGCAACCTTTCGTGCAACCGCAACAGCCATATCTTCCGATCGGTCCAAATGTTGCGCAGCCAGGGCCATCTTATGGTACTGCTCCAGGTGAACCTGGTCATCAAGTACAACCTGGCCCATCTTATGGCCCTGCTCCAAGTCAACCTGGTCATCAAGTACAGCCTGGCCCATCACAGCCATCAAGCCAACCTACTGTGTAGGGGAAACCTGGTGGCCCCCATCAGTCAGGTCAACCTGCACAGACAGTTCACCCTGCTCATCCACCGCTCTACTCTACACCACAGTCGGGTCAACCAGTGCGCCCGACTTATCCAGCTCAGCAGGGCCTTACTTATCAGTAGCCCGTTCGACCCCAAGGCGGTTATTACCTTCAAGGTCAATATCGACTGGTATACAATGCGCCTCAAGGTTCTGCTCATTACCCTCAGCCGCCAGGCTATACTTACATTCCATAGCAAAATATTTATGCTTCTTAATCAGGACCTACATATACTTAGAATCATTATTCTAGTCCTCAACCTCTGTATCCTAGTCCTCAGCCACCGTATCAGCCGAACTATCCGGCTTATACCCCTTATGGTCTGAATCCTTCAAGACAGAACCAATGGGGGTAGAGTTACCCTCAACCATGATGGAATGTGGGTAATGGTCCTTATCGAGGACCTGCTATGCCTTTCAACCCTCAATTACCTTTTCTCGCCACGTTGGAATTATCGGATGTGTCCAAACTAACGAATGATCCAATCCTTCATAATCCATATTGGCCTCCGGTTCCAACCAATGTTCCTGGTGATTGCCCCAAGTTTGAGGGCAAGGCTGGAGAATACCCCCTTCCAGCAAACTCTCACTGGAGCTGCTGCTAAGTGGTATATCGAGTTGTCTCATGGTATCTTTCAAGATTTCAACTCTCTTGCTATGGTGTTCCTTACTCATTTCTAGTTACCGGTTTGTTATGAAGCCGGGACGCATCTCCTAACATCCTTGAAACAGTTTATGGTGAACAGTTCTGCACCCATTTCCATTGCTACTCAGTCGAAAGATTATGCTGGATCACGTCAAGAAACCAGGAAAGAGATCGCCGATGGTCCTCCTCCCCCACCTGCCTCTGGTCCTCTTGAGATTGAAAGGCCCAGTGATGAACCCATTATACGGCCACCTTCTAAAGGTGTTCTTTGGAAATCTTCCTATAATCCTAACACCCGTGTTGCTCAGCATTACAGTATTTTTGAGGATTTAGCACAGGCACCATCCGCGATGTCCGCGTTGGAAGTGCTTCATAGTTATCCGTCTCAATGGAAAGCATTATTATCTGTGATCAGCGGAATCGATCCTGCTGATTCTAGCCTTCTCTCTTTCGATTTAGAGAATTTCGTCCCCCGACTTCTACACTAGATTGCGCTTATCATACAAGTTGGCATTAACAGTCTCAACATCCATAGAGCCATTGTGGATGAAGGTGCATCCACTTATGTCATGTCATCTTCTTGTTGGAAGGCTATTGGCTCTCCAACCCTAACTTCATCACCCAATGCCCTTGAGGCATTTGATGGAAGGGAATCGAAACCCTTGGGTGTTCTCGCCATCTTTCCGATCACGTTACAAGGAAAGACGGTCAATGTCGAAGTATAAGTAGTTAATGCTAAACTCAATTACAATCTTCTACTCAATCGCAGTTGGACTCACGCTATGTTGTGCGTTCCGTCCACCCTCTTTTGTCTTCTAAAGTTTCCACATGAGGGAAAAATCATTACTGTCGATCAGTTGTCATTATTTACCTCGTCTTCTGAGAACAATGTTCCATGCGTGGATCAAATTCTTCTCCCCTTGACAGCATAGGGCCCGGTCTTTTCAAAGACCCCACCCTCATGGGTATCTTTCCCCTTCTGCCACCAAATATTGTTCAAGTTAATATGATCTCTCGGTCGTATGACCTGTGGATCTTCCCTTTACCTGAACAGGTCGATTCATTTGGGGATTCGATGTCGCTTACTCCAATTTAAATCAATTATTGTGAGCTTCTAGCTGCATCATATTGTTCCCCTTCTGAAGATGCTCCTTCGAGCATGTCTCTTGACATTTATTCTCAATCCCCTTGGCTTGACTATTCAGATTCGTCTAATCCTTTGAAAGAATTGTTTCCATCCGATAAATCCATCGTGGAAACCATGTCTCTCAAGGAATTACCGTGGAGCGATGGCCATCATCGTTCCCCGTTTATGCCTGGCCTCGAGGCAATGTCTATATGTCTTTAGCGTTTTGCGTCTCAAGTTCCTTCTCCGCCACTTCAAATGCCTATTTTGACTCACGAAGTATTCACTGAAGGTAACTTTAGTAACATCACCTAGACGATGCCTATCGACATTTCCGTGAAACCGGGAGTTGTTGAGAACATCCATGTCGGAGTCACTTGTTCTTCCTATGAAGTCCAAGTGTACATTAGCCTCTTTCGTAAATTCCGTGATGTTTTTGCCTGGTCTTATGAAGAGATGCCTAGAATCAATCCCAGTATTGTGGTGCATGAGATTCCCACCTACCCCGGTGCGAAGCCTGTTAGCCATCGTCTTCGTCCAGTGCATCCTCGAAAATTTTCCGCCATAAAATCTGAAGTTGAAAAACTTCTTAAAGCGGGTTTCATTTATCTGATCCCTCTAACATAGTGGGTTTCTAACATTGTTCTTGTGGATAAGAATTAGGGAACAATTTGTGTCTGTGTTGACTATTGCGATATTAATCGGGCCTACCCTAAGGATAACTATCCCACCCCTTTCATTGATCAGATCATCGACGATTGTGCGGGGAGTGAGATTTTTTCCCTTATGGATGGATTTTCTAGCTATAATCAGATCAACAGTCTCCCGTCCGATCAACACAAGACCGCTTTTATCTGTCCTTGGGGAACATTCGCGCATAAGAAACTCCATTTCGGCTTGAATAACGTTGGGGCTACATTCTAGCGCATGATGTCTTATGCCTTTCATGATATTCATCATATTGTTCAACCATACCTGGATGACCTTCCTGCTCATTCAGCTGTGCGAAAAGACCATCTGGACCATCTTCGCCAGATATTTCTTCACTGTAGACACTACAACATTCGGCTCAATCTGCATAAATGTGTCTTCTGCATCGATTTTGGTAGACTTTTAGGGTTCATTGTATCCAAATACGGAATTCGCCTTGATCCGCTTAAGGTTGAGGCTATTTTTAATCTCCCCTCTCCATCCTCGTTACACCAGCTCCAGAGTCTCCAAGGGAAAGAAAATTTCTTACGACGTTTTATCCTGAACTATGCTGAAGTAGCCAAGGGGTTCACATGACTTTTAAAACAAGACGTCCCTTTTTTTCGGGATGAGATTGCTCAACAATCTTTTTATATGCTTAAGACGTTGCTTGTCAACGCTCCTCTATTACGTCCTCCGGATTATCATCGTGATTTCACCCTGTATCTAGCTGCTGCTTTCAGTACGATTGCCATGGTTTTGGTTCGGGATGATGATGACAGTAACGAGCATGTTATTTATTACTTGTCTCGAAACCTTCTTGACCCTGAAACGCGTTACACACATGTTGAGAAATTAGCGCTGGCTGCGGTCCAGCCCGTCTAGCATTTTCGTCATTATATCCTTTTACGGACAGTAACCGTGATTTCTGATTGTAACCCCATGACCTATATTCTATCTCGACAGTTATTGGGGGGAAAGTACTCGAAGTGGATCGTTGTCCTCCAAGAGTTTTATTTGGAATTCACTACTGCCAAATCAAAGAAATCACTCGTTTTTGCTGATCTAATTTGTTCTCTCCCCTCCGACTCTACCCCTTCTTATTCCGAGGATCATATTCCGAACGAAACTATTTTCTTGATTAGCACCCTTGATCCATGGTACGGTGATATCATCGTGTATCTCCAAACCTCTACTTTTAGGTTCGAGTTGACAAAATATGCTCGATGCCGCATTCGGCATTAGTCGCAACCCTAATGTATTGCTAGAGATACCCTTTATCGTGTTGGAGTCGATTCTGTGCTTCGCCGATGTCTGACCCTCGAGGAAGCTGAGAAATTTTTAAATTACTGCCACAGTGGCGCCTGTGGTGGTCACATGTCTGGTTATCCCACCACATAGAAGATCCTTCGTCCTGGCTATTTCCGGCTGTCTATTTTTAAAGACTGCATTGTCGCAGTACAAAAATGCCATGCATGCCAGATATATCAACGCAAGATGTGTGCACCACCTATTCCTTTACACCCTGTCATTACCGTTAGTCCTTTTTCCAAATGGGGCATCGATTTTATGACGTGTAACCCTCGCTCAGCCGGGGGGCATGCCTATATCATCGTCACCATCGATTATTTTATGAAATGGGCCGAAGCAATGCCTACACTGGCTGCGGATGGTAAGACAACATCAAAATTCATATTCAATCATGTTATTGCTCAGTTTGGTGTCCCTCAAGACATCATTACTGATCATGGTTCTCATTTTCGGGACTATATGATGGCGGAGCTGACATCTAAGTTGGGTCTGTGTCATGACAGCTCAACACTGTATTACCCTCAAGCTAATGGCCAGGTTGAAGCCGTAAACAAAGTTCTTGTTACAATGCTTCAACAAACAATTGGGATCCATAAATAAAATTGGCATCTCATGTTGTTTTCAGCTCTATGGGCTTACCGAACATCGATTAAGAGTGCAACCGGATTCACCCCGTTTCAGTTGGTGTACGGTCTGGAAGCTACTCTTCTGATTGAGTGTGAAATTCCTTCACTTAAATTAGCTGTGGAATTATTGCCTAATACTTCACCTGAGGAAGAGCGTCTCCTCTATCTGGAGAGATTGGATGAAACTCATCGCTTAGCTGCCTTGGTCATCGAAGCACAGAGAAGTGATTCAAAGCTCATTTTGACCAAATAGTTTCTCCTCGTTCTTTTATCGAAGGCAACCTTGTTCTCCTGTACGACCAAGCTCATGACAAGCTGGGGGAAAGTAAATTCCAACCCATGTGGCATGGGCCCTACATCGTGAAACGTGTGTTATAGAATGGGGCTTATGAGCTTATTTATTATGAAGGTTATCCCTTAGCACATCCCAGAAATGGGTTGTACCTGAAAAAGTATTATTCTTGATTCATTCATGCATGATATGTGTACATAGGTGATTTTTTCATTTTTGTGCATGCTTTGGTTTGATGTGCTCTGTAAGCTTTTTTCTGCTTATTGGGTCTTGTTTTTTATGCAGATGTTTATTTCCCCTTATGTCGGTTTCGCGGATGGTGCTTCCTGCAGTACCAGGAACTTGTCTTCGACAGCCTGGGTAATTTATGATCCTGTTGGTGAGTTGATTAACTTACAAGGTATTTTTCTAGGACCAACTACAAACTATGTCACTGAATATAGTGTTGTTTTGGAACTATTAACCAAGGCAGTTAACCTCGGCATACGCACATTTCTTGTGAATTTAGATTCACAACTTGTTGTTCTTCAACTTAACGATCATTATTCGGTTCGAAACCCATGCATTTTGAGATTGTATTTGTGTATTCGTTTACTTGAAATACATTTTGATTTCATCACATATCAACATATACCAAGACGGATGAATACATTAACTAATGCAATAGCTAACATTGTGCTAGATAGACATTTGCGCAATTTACAAAACATCATCATATGTAAATAGACCCATGTAGAAAATAGATGTATATATATCGATTGTTTTCAACGTGTGCATCATAAAAACCCAAAAATATATATGTATGTTTCAGTTAAATCGCGAGACAACATGTCTCTCAAAATGTGCGGAAATAAAAGCCTAAGTGCCTAATCAGCGTGGCGCTCATGATAGCACGTCACCGCCCATACCAACTGCCTCAGCAAGTGGTGGATATGACTTGGCACCCCTACAATGTGCCTCTGATAGGCTCAAGGAACATCATCTAGGAAAGCATAGTATGGGATCCCTTGGGCGATCCCCTCCAGATTTTGTACTATCTCCTCCTCACTGCCCTCACCATGAGGATCGAAATCGCGAGGAGCTCGCCTCGCTATCGGTGACATACCTACAGGTCGCTCTGGGCCAACATCTTCATACATATAAGATTAACTATCAGAACATGCATATATACAAAAAAATCATAAAACTCGTGAAAATAAAAAATGAGTCTCACCTAGCTCTTCATCCCAATCCTCTCCCTCTGGGAGCGGGAGGTCTGGATCACCGGTGAAGTCTGTACCAGCATAGGGCCAGTCCTCCATGACAATCAGTTGTCGTCGGAGCCAATCAAAAAAAGTTGGCCTCCGGGACATCTGTTGGTCACCCCTTGCTCTAGGCATCAGTGCAGCCCATCGAGCCATCCGTGGTTCTCTGGGTGGTGGCATCAGGACAATGACCTCCTGAGGCTGGAATATGGGTAGTCATTCCAAGAAGAATGATACCAAAATAGATCCACACCCAAACTGCTTCAGTTTGGTCTTCTTGCACTTGGTGAGCTGCCGCTTAATGTTAATAGTCACGGCCTCTGCCCAGTTGAAGAGAGTCGGTTTCATGCACTCTGAGGCAAGGAGTAGTTGTGTCTTTATGGCCTCATGTAGTGCTTGTGATCCTGCAGCCCACGTGATAGTGTGTAGCACTACTTTTAGTGCCAGATTAGGGATGGTTTGGATGTCAACCTTTCCACTCCTTGTTCCTTTTCGTGCCCCTTGACACACCTTGTCAATCACCATTCCCATGCTTTCCCCAGAAGGATGGGTACTGGTCAAGATAGGAATTGCACCCCTATGCGAAAATCCAGTGATAAAATACACATCAGAGACTTCGAGTTCAAGTTCCTGATCCCAAAGCACAAACTTTTCTTGATCCTCATCCCAAATGCTTATCAAATATTGAATCAATTCCGGCTAAGCCCGGAGGCATGGTGTTAGGAAGAATTTCTTTAGCCCACAGTCTCTGAGGGCATTCATGCATCATTCATTCTCCATGGCCAATTCATCCTCCTCACTTTGTTCTCTCTCTTTCCACTCAATCACCATTTTTTCTGCTTGGTACCTGTACACATTGTTCATATGAACATTGTTAGTGTACTTGGGCATCGAAATTTGCAAACAAATGGTTGAATTTTCTTTAAATTTAGGTGGATTTTTGGGTTGCGTGGTTGGTGCGACTGTTTCGCTAACATTCATGCCAATGGGCGTGACCCCTGTGTAAAATGTGAGCGATTGGCGTGGGTCCGTGCCCGAAACCCATGCCAACTGCGATGCCATATATTTTGCAAATCCCCCTCATTGGAAATCAAAATGACAAATAAAGGTAATGAAATTTAGCTTAAAAGATGGCAAATGGTGTTGGCTCTTACCTGAGACTGACAGAATCAATATTGGTTCACTAGATCACTTGCAATCGTCGCCACAAGATTGCAAGGTAAATGGGTCACTGTGGCTCCACAAAGAGGTAAAAGTGAAAAGTAAAGAATTTTTTACCACTTATGGCATTTTATAACTTTCCAAAATATTAAATTAGGTTTTAAAACATATTTTTCAATTATTTTCTCATATTTTTTTCGAGAAATATGTTTTACACGCGTCTTTTTGTGTAGCGACAGGTTTTCACATGGTTATGACGAAGAAACAAGTTGTATTTTATACTTTTTCGGACTCGGTAAAAACACGAAAAAGTCACTACTGGAGTCACCTTTTAGCCCTTTTCTGACTCTCTAAAACTGAAAAGATTGTTGAGACGCTTGTCATTTTGACCTTGTTAAATTGGCTGCGAAACGATATCTACCCAGTATACATTTACCCCCTTTTTCGAGCTAGGATAGATTATCTACGAAAAAGGAATACCTTAGCCTATCGCGACTAAGAGGTTCTCTCATACACATTTTTCTACCTTTTCATATCTGTAAGACTATTTACGAAAAGGGCCTTGCTAGAGTTTTCTTTTCTGCTTTCTTTTCAAACTCTCTAAATATGAAAAGACACCGAGTTCTTTCTTTTTCAAACTCGTTAAATACTGATGACATCGGACTCCATCGTTATGACAATACTCGAGTTCCTCCTTCCTAGGGCTCGTAAAATGTACTAGGTTGGATTTTTCCAAAGGAAAAACTTACATCGCAAGCATATGCTATCCCCTTCAAGCTTGTTTTCAAAAATAATTCGGGTACTCGCTAGAAATGGCGGGGGAAAATGAAACCAGATTGTAGTTGTTTTGGCAGTATGTCGCTCTTGAACATGGCACTTGTCTACATTCGTGTCAGGTTGGGGACATCTCACCTTGTCATTTTTTTTCCTCCATGGGTTTGGGAAATCTCTTTTGACCTCTCATCTGCTCTTTGCCACGTCACCATGACCTCAGATCCCTTGATGTCAGATACTGCCAAATCTAGTGTCGTGCCGCCGATATGTTCAAGAGAAGTTTGCCTCTGAATTTTTCAACATCCCTCTGATTCTCTGTTGGTCTCGATTCGCAAACATCATATTCCCTTGTCTCGTATCAATGATGTGGGAGATATTATGGCCCACCTTCGATTAGGTCACTTCTTGTCGACTTCAGCTCATTATCCAAGAAGATGATCTAGAGACTCCCTTCAGGTACTTTGGAGCCTACATGCCTCAATGGCAGGTTCTTCACATTCGACGCAAGGTTTACATCATTGGCCTTCGATCGGATGATTCTGTGGGTGTTCAACGCCAGATCACTGTTCACATTCCATGGATTGTACCTCTTGTACCTTGAGAACCATTGTCATTACTGGTGGTTTCTCTCGCGTTTGTTAATGGCTTTCATCATTGGCTGGTAATGAGATGATTTTCTTGCATGTTCGACTTCAGCTCACATATTCGCATGCTCGAATTTGTACTTTGTTTGGGTCGAGCTGGAGTGCAAGACCCTGGGGTTTGTCTGATGAAATCTAGGTTGCGGGTTCTTTGTAGATTAAGATGACTTATTACATGACTCTTCTGATTGGATGGCTACGACCATACCTGAGTCTATTTGTTGATCCTTATTTCTGGATGGCTAAGTCCATACCTCGGATCTCACTTTTTATGTACTCTATTATGGATGGCTGCGCCCATGCCACATTTCATGTATCAGAAATATCAGTTGTATTTGTACTTGCAGGTCTTTCAACAGTAGTGTTTGGGTCGAACGCGTTCTCATAAAGCATTTCACCCCTCCCTCTCTCTCAGACCCCATGCTTTAGGGGGCATCTGTTACACATCATTTTTTCACCGTCCCTACAATCCCTCGTCTCGCATATTGGAGGATCATTCCCGTGACCTGTGAGCAATGTCATGCTCTCCAAACACCTTCTTTGCATCCTTTTGCATAAGGACATCATTTCTCCTATTGGACATTTCCTCAAACAACACACAAAAACCTATGTTTTGGCTTTGGCATGGTTAGCTAGTTCATCCCTCACGCCGATGTGGAAAATTTCCACTAGAGCCTGCACCACCTGGTGCTCTGTCTCAGTGTATTTCCCGCGCCAGTTGTTTTAGGAATGTTTTTTTAACAAATAGAAGTGGGAGTTTCCTTCTAACCACCTCAGGGATGAGTCACAGGAAGTGGTTAAGTTGATCAGCCACGGATCTCCCTCTTTAGGTAATGGTTTCCAACCCCCATGGGACACTCCTTGAAGATAGGTCTCCCTTCCATGATTATAGGGATCCTAACCTCTCCCTCTCCCTCTATATAAACAGGCCTTCTCCCTTTATGAAAGCTAGCTGAACATATAGCCAAGAAGCTCAACTTGGAGAAGAGATACTATAGCTGAGTAATTGTTATTGAGAAGGTAGAACCAAGGAGAATTCAGTAGAGAGAGCCCCGTCTGAATTCCCGATGAGCCTTTGTGAGACGTGCTCCGCTGGAATTCTGTTGGAGGAGACCGCAACGTCGAAGCTTGGTTGTACTCTTCCTTTCTTTCATTAATATACTCGACTATGGTGTTGGTTCCATCATTGTGTTATGTTGATTATCTGATGCAATTGATTTAGTCTTCTTCGACTGACTAATAGTTACGAATGTGAAATATTATGTTGTACATCGTCGTTGTTTCTTATGTGTGTGTAGGTATCCGAGCGTGAAAGCGAGCGGATCGCGATCTGTCAAACCAGGAGTGAGAGGAAGCCACTCTTTTCGACGAGAATAACAGCGTAGGACCTCCGGTAAGTCATCTATTGAATATTCATCCATTCGTTAACTAGGAATCAACATTATATCTTGTCTCATTTGTGGCTAGACCCAATCTAAGGCTAGTGGGATCGCCTCTGTCCGCAGAGGGGATTTACCTCACCTACACATATTCAACTTAATACTATGGAACTTCCATGAAAAATTAATGGTACCTCCATCTATAATTATTACTTTAAATTCCAGTGTTGGATATATAATGAAATTGAAAATTTGAGGGTGGAGGTGGGGGGAGTTAATATGTAAATCATAAAATTTGATAACTTTTTAATAATGAAGTTATGGTACTACTTGAATCAATCAACATTGTTACTTTTTTCTTTTTTATATATCCTTATATCTTGAGTGTTTATGGAGTACTAATGACATATAATACATGAAAATACATTGTTGGGGTAGTCTCTTCTAGCTCTATATTTCGTGATAATTCAAATTCATGAACATATTCCTCTTCACAATCAATGTACAATATTTTTTCTCAATGAATTTATGCTCTTTACTAAAATTGTTGTGACAATCGATACATTGTCCCATTTTTATTCTTTCATCCATTTTCTAAGGAGTTAACATCATCGATGGAGTGAGGCCGGGAGAGAAATACTAATGTTATCGATAGTTTTTAGTGACCAGTATTCTTGATATAGATTGTATAATCATACTATTTATCTTCTCTTTTAATAATTTGTAGGTGGAAAAAAATTAGAATTATCTTGAAAAGGCATTAGCGAAAGGTCCCAGTTTGGAAAATTAGGGTTGAAAATCACTTGAAATGTTCCAAAGACATTTTGAGGCATTGAATGAAAACATTTTTTGGTCTTGTGTCCAAATAAATATTATTCCTTGATCCAGGGGTTTGGAATATTTGTGCAGTTCGCGTTGGCTCCTCTACTTCATATGTTCATCATTCTATGTTGGAGCACGTTCTTCCTAAATCAGGCGATGCATCTTAATTTTTAGTTTTTTTGTTGTATATGGTGATAAAAGAGCTTATTCTAGTGCTCAATTTCAACTCTCATCTAAGTCTGTTATGTATATATTTACATTTATGAATCTTGTCATGATTTTCCTAGACTCTCATAGAGATTATATTGTTGATGATCTCTCAGACCTCAGTTAGATCCCTATATTACTAGTGTAGTCCCTTAATGATGTTAGTGTAGCCCCCTTATTGTTATTTTTGTACCCCTGTAGCCCCCATATTGAATATTTTTATTATTGTGCCCCATAAAAATCCACTATTATTATTGTTGTGCCCTTACATTATTATTGTTAGGTCGGCTAGGATTATATTGTGACCCCATGGACTCATATATATAGAAAGGAGGTTTTGTCATTTGTATCATCAAAGAATTGTTCATTTATGTAATGTAAAGGAGGTTTCCCCCTCGAAGTGGTTGATTTCTAAGGCGTTGATCTCTCTTTTCTTCTATTTTTGGAGCTGGTTTCATAAAATTTGGTATCAGAGCTTTGGATTCTAGGGTTTTGCTGCTTCAAATAGGTCATCGTGGAATTTTCTCTATAATTTTTTTTCTACGAAGGTTCAGATGCTAAAAATAAAAACCCATTTATGAAGATTCCTGAGGACATTCATGTAAAAATTTCAAATCTTGGTTCGCAATATTGTCAGAGATATGGTATGTGGAAGTTAGGGTTTTTGCAGGCTCCCGAATTTCATCTCAAAGAGGTGACCTTGGAAAAATCGTCATAACTCTCTCTTTAAGCATCAGATTGGAATTAAGTGAAAACTAGACGAAATTACACAGACTGTATTTTTCTGTGTGTCAATTTTAGAGCTGAAGGATGAAACAGTGACATGTGGCACATCGTACAAGTTCACTCTACTAAACTAGCCCATAATTAGGTCATTGTGGCAGATTGCGCATAACTTTGCCTTGAAGAATCAAAATCAGGTCAGACTTGTGCCATTAGAAATAAGACTCATAGGGATATTACAGGACTGAAGAGTAGATCTTGGGGATTTTAAATTACATAGATACATTATTTTTAATATCGAACTCCTCAAAAGAAAGAAAAGGCTGTGTATTTGTTTTTCAAATTGCATAAGTCTTGTTTGAAAATTCAGTTTGAAGTGACTCCAAGGGCATATTGAAACATAGATATCAGTATTGGGTTCTAAAATGCACCCTAAAAAGAATTCAATACCCATTAATCCTTCAGAAAGCTGTACTATGACTCATGAAGAGGAAGAAGTGAAACATGACATATCAAAATTACAAGAGAAAGTGCACCAAATTTCACTCTCGCAAAGAGAAACAAAAAATGAAATGGATGTTTTGAAGAAAGACATGGAAGCTAAGATGGATGGTTTGAATAATGGCATGGAAGCTAAAATGGATGACATAGAAGCTAATATTGTTGAAAAAATGAAAGACAACATGAAAGACATGAAGAATGATTTAAAAGAAAACATAGAAGGTTTGGAGGAAGGTTTGACAAAGTCGATACAAGAAATGATTCCTAATGGCGAAAGGATAGTATAGGAAACTCATGATGAGAAAAAAATAAATGTTAATCATGATTTCATAAACTCTAATGTTGGATTAAAGACCCACCATATTCCAAAGATCGATATGAGGAAGTTTGATGGCAAGGATCCCATAACATGGATACTACAGATGGAGCAATATTTTGATCTCACTAATGTGAAAAACACACAAAAGGTACGCATTGCAACTTTATATTTATAACAAAATACATTTTTATGGTATCGATGCCTTTGCACCTGTAAAAAAATTGTCACTTGGTCAATTTTTATGGAGGAAATGATAGCACATTATGAGGACACAAAGAGCAACACCTTTTTTAGCCAATTGATAAATCTCAAACAAAACGGTTCAGTGATGGAGCACATTGAGGACTTCCAAAATTGAATATAAGGGTAGTCAATATTCCATAGGAAAACAAGATTTATGTCTTCATAGGGACTAAAAAGGATAACATCCAACATGAGGTTTGCCTTTGGGAACCTGATTCATTAGAGAAGGCATTCAGGTTGGCAAGAAAAATTGAATGTAAAATTATGGCGACACAGAATCCTACCACTAACATCTATAAAGATGGAAGTGTTGCTACTCCTAGACTTCCACAACCTACAAGGTTGACACCACAACAATCGGAAGAAAAAAGAGAAAAAGGGCTTTGCTACAATTGTGATAGAAAATACACTAAAGGTCATAAGTGTGCTGAAAAGAAATTATTTTACATAGATTGTTAAGAGGAGGAAGAAAATGAACAAGAAACTTAAAAATAAGAGGATATACACCCGGAACCAATCCTAGATAAAGAAGAAATGAGTCTGTCCATATCCTGTAATGCATTGGTAGGAATTACCACTCCTCAAACTCTCAAGATAGAAGGAAATATCAAGAATAAAAAGGTAATAGCGTTGATTGATTCTAGTAGTACCCATAATTTTATTCATTGTAAGATAACCAAGGAATTGAATTGCTTGCTATACCCAGCACCAAAGTGTCAAGTGATGGTTGCAAATGGAGGAACTATAAATTTCCCTGGAAAATGCCATAATATCAAGATAAGGGGGAATATGTATTGAATAGTCCAATGCTTTCCATTCCAATGGGAGGTGCTAATGTTGTACTAGAAGTACAATAGTTACAATCTTTGGGGACAATAGCTTTTAATTTTCAAGAACTTTTCTTGAATTTTTTTTGGAAGGAAAGGAAGTTGAATTATGGGGTATTACAGGGAATTTAGGAAAGATAATAAGCTCTAATTTCATGACATATCTTTTGAAGAAAGAACAATGTGGCATAATTTCACAATTATGCTCACTAGAAGTTCCAACATCAAAATCATCTATTTATCGAGATCTCCAAAAATTCTTGGAAAATCATTCCAAGGTGTTTGAAACTCCTAAAGAACTCCCACCTATTCGTGATCATGATCATGCTATTCATTTGATTCTAGGATTTTCTCCTCCAAACATCAGGCTTTACAGATATCCTTATGTCCAAAAGTGTGAAATAGAACATATGATTGCAGAAATGTTAGAGGCTGGTATAATTCAACCTAGTCAAATTTCTTTCTCTACTTCAGTAGTATTGGTACACAAGAAGGATGGATCATGTGTCTAGATTATAGGGAGCTCAGTAATATCACTATTAACGATAAATTTCCCATTGTTGTGATTGATGAATTATTAGATGAATTACATGGAGAAATTTATTTTACCAAGTTGGATCTTCGTTCAGGATATCATCAAATTAGAATGAATACTGAAGATATTCCGAAAACAACATTTCGAAATCATGAGGCTCATTATAAATTTTTGGTCATGCCTTTTGGCCTTACCAATGCACCATCTACATTTCAAGGATTGATGAATTCCATTTTAAAAGCCTTCCTTAGAAAATTTGTGTTAGTATTTTTGATGATATACTAATCTACAACAGGCCTTGGAAGGATCATGTTCAACATGCTGACAGGGTGCTCAAACTATTGGAGGAGAAACAATTATATGCAAAAACCTCAAAATGTTTCTTTGGAGTGTGAGGTGGAATATCTGGGTCATATTGTATCTCATGAGGGTGTTAAGGTAGACCCTAACAAAATTAAAGCCATTAAGGAATGGAAAGTCCCCACAACCATAAAGCAGTTGCAGGATTTCTCAGGTTAACAGGGTATTATCGCAAGTTTGTTAAGAATTATGGGAGAATAACAACACCTCTAACAACATTATTAAAGAAAGATGCATTTTCATGGACTCCTGAAGCAACTAAGTCCTTTGAACATCTTAAAGAGGCAATGTGTCTAGCACCGGTCTTATCTATGCTAAACTTCACAAAAACCTTTATTGTGGAATGTGATGCCTCAGGAAATGGAATTGGTGTTTTTTTTAAGCAAGAAGGAAGACCCATTGTTTTTTAAAGTCATCCAATAAAAGGAAAGTATTTATAGAAAGCTATTTATGAGAAGGAAATTTTGGAAATACTACATGCATTAAAGAAATGACGACCTTACCTAATGGGAAGACACTTAGGGTAAAAATTGATCATGATAGTCTTAAATACTTTTTGGAACAAAGAATATCTTCAAAAGAGAAGAAAAAATGGGTCACAAAGATGTTGGGTTATGTTTTTGAAATCATCTACAAAAAAGGGAAGCTAAATGTTGTTGCAAATGCACTCTCAAGAAAGGATGAAGAGGTGGAAGCATTGCTTTATGAAATTTCTAATATCCAATCAGATTGGATAACCGAAGCAAGGGATGAATGGAAGAATGATGAAGAAGTGTGGACACTCATTCAAAAGTTACAGCAAGATCTTAGTACATTTGATACATTTAGTTGGAAAAATGATTCCTTACGGTACAAAGATCACTTATATCTTTGTAAGAATTCCCAAATTAAAAAAAATATATTCTTTTGGAATTTCACACCTCTCCCTTAGGAGGACACTCAGGATTTTTAAAAACTTACCACAGGGTGAAGAAATAATTTTTTTGGGATGGCCTTAAATATGATATTCAAAATTTTGTGGTGTAATGTTTGGTTTGCCAGCAAAATAAAGCTGAGACAATTAAGGCCCCGGGTCTTCTACAACCTTTATCCATTCCAATTCAACGTTGGGAGGAGGTTTCAATGGATTTTATCATAGGTTTACCTAAGTCCGAAGGAAATATTGTCATTGTGATGGTAGTTGATAGACTTACCAAGTAGGCACACTTTTGTGCATTACCTCATCAATTTAAATCAAGTACGGTTGCTATTGCATTTATGGAAACAATTCAAAAGATATATGGAAACCCAAATATTATTATAAGTGACAGAGATCTCATTTTTACGAGAAATTTTTTGACGGAATTATTTCCTTTTTTGGGTACTCAACTAGCTCATAACTCATCTTATCATCCTCAATCTGATGGGAAAAAAAATATAGTGAACAAATGTTTGGAAGGATATATTCGTTGTTTTTTATCTGATAAACAAACACAATGGGTCAAGTGGTTACCTCTGGCTGAATGGTGGTATAACACTTCCTTCCATACTGTAGCAAAAAAGACCCCATTTATGGCACTTTATGGATATCATCCACCATCCATCACATCATCTTTAAGATAAAATTCTAAGGTTCAAGCAGTGGAGTATCACATCGAGCATCAACAACAAGTTCTCCAACTCTTAAAGGATAACCTAAATTTGGCGCAAAATCGAATGAAACAACAGGCAGATCAGCATCGCAGCGAGAGAAGTTTTGATGTAGGAGACTGGGTCCTCTGGGGTGCATTTTTGGGTTAGTTTTGTCTAATTTTTGTTTTATGCACCACGCAAAAGTATTCAAAGGGGTTTTGGGGTGGGTCAAAGTCCTTTAATCATTGTAATGGGTTTAAATGGAAAAACCATGAGTATCAAACCATGGTTTGAGGCCATGGCATCTGCGCATCTAGATAGTTTAAATATGTAAATATTGAGTCAAGAATGAATATATTATATTATATCGGATGTATGGTTGTTGTTTATTTTTTTATCAAAGTCTGGGTTTTTGGGTAGAAAGGCTCCTGCTGGCTATGTGCCGGAGACCTAAGTCCTAGTTGTGTGCATACTCTACTGGTTGTGTGTGCAGAAGGATTAAATGTATTGAGTTGCATATCTCTTAATAAAGAAGGAATTTTTGGCAAACTGAGATTGTTATATGATTTTCTGTATTGATTATATGTTATTTGCTTCAAGATATGAATATGTTTTGTGTTGCGTATTTACTTTTGTTAATGGTAAATTTCATCTATGCACGAATGTTAGTTGATGAATAGATCTAATTGAAGTATACTTGATTACTGTGTGCAAAATATAGTGAAGTATTATGTGATAATTTGAGAAGGGTTAGAATTGTCGACCATGCATGCATGCATCTGTTATATTATCTGCACTAAGTCTGATTAGGGCCACTACATCAGAAGCTTCCTCAAGGTGTGGAAACCTAGTTCCAACACCCCCCATACTACTTTGGGTGATACTTTGATCTGTGCAAGCAGATCACTGCCGAAAAGGCCAGTAGTTGGAGGGTTTTGTTGGTTGCGCAATAAATTTGAACCTAGGTCAGGACCCCTTAAGCTAACACTTACTACAAACCAAGATATGCTATTCTACAAACCATTACCTTTCCAATGGTGCAAAAATTGCCTCAATTAAATCTTGTATGAGATATTTCTTCTTCTCACAATTTGACCCACCTAGTTGACTACCATGGTATAAGTGGATGCCAGGTTAACCCTATTACTCACACATATGGGGCTATCCATTAGTGGTATTTCAAGAATTTTATAGAAGGTCAAAAAATCTTATCAATAATTGAGGGTTGAAAAACTCAAAACCTAACCCCTAAATGGCAATCAGGCTAAGTTAAATATTATGCCAGTAGGAAGAGAATGGGTTACATTCTATGTTGGAATGTTTTGCTGCATAATTGAGTAGAGAAACAGAAGTAGGAAGTTAAAAATCATAATAGAGGGGTTTAAGGTTCTATAGCAATATAGGTCCCAGGTCTCACGTAACTCCATAGAGAGTACATCCTTATTTGTACTTTCATATTTCCATACCAATGAAAAGAGAGAAAGGAAACCTCATATTCTAGTTGGGTTTTCTTCCATAACGGTTTCTCATGGTAAAACTTGTGTATATTTTGATTTTGCATGTGTGTATTCAAGAATTTGAGATCTAAAGGAAAATTAACCTTTATACTATAGATATATCAATTATTTCATCAGACATATTCTAACAAAATATTATAGTGAAATATCCATAACAGCTTACATATCACTTCTAGTAGCAATATTTTTACTTCTAATAGACTACGAGTGTGCTCTACGGATTTATGTTTAAAGAGATGCACCTCATGTTGGATGCTTTCCTTTACAATTCCCATAAATAGGTCTAGTAAATTATCCTTTGGAATGCTCTTTAAGCTAAGACTCAACTTTTGGAACTATTGAACATGCTCTATAATTGGACCTTTTTTCCAAGGATTTATCAATGGACTATGGATGTTTTCTCTTAATGTCCCCTTAATATGCTATCAATTCCTCCGTAAATATGTATAAAGATAGAATGGAAGCACTTTTCCTTTCATAAATCCATTAATACCACACAAATTAATCTTGTTCTAAATACAAGAATGCAATAGTTTCCATTTATAATGTTGACACGTAGTCATCAAAACTATATCAAAAATTGCAATATGACTCATTAAAATTTATTTTAGGATTAGTAAAAACCCTTATCTTCTATAGGCTACACATATGAAAGTGTAATGAAATAAAACTTGAAATTTTTTCCAATTGTACCTTCATATTTTTTATCGATCTCCTCAAAATTTTGTGGTTGAAATTTTTCCCATAAAAAAATGTTATAATTTTTTTTCCAAGTTATCCTGATTAAAGAAGAAAAACTATAGGATCATAGATCAGATACTAAATTTTATAAATCTAATGTTTATTCAAATATAAAAATTCAATGAATACAATCCAATTTGAGGGGGGGGTCTCCTTTTTAAATGAATACAATGTACAAGACAAGATGCGACTATCCTGAGACTAGGTCTCCTTGGTGTGTGTGTGTGTGTGTGTGTGTGTGAGAGAGAGAGAGAGAGAGGTGTATGAAAAAGTAATAAAAGAGAGAAAACCCATTAAGAACCAAAAGGAAGAACCCCTTGATTTATCCTACCTCTTATTTTGTAATTCCACCTTGACCCTTCATCTTCCCAACCTTTCAGCTTCTTGGGAAGACTAACCATTACATCAAAGGGGATTATCAATTCAAGGTATGCATTTTTGTCTCAAGGCATCATAATACAAACAAACTCTTTCCACAATTATGCAGGAATTCAGTGAAAATGTTTCTAATATTTTGAATAGATTTATGGTACAACAATAAGAAAGGATGTATAAAATCAAAATCGCATATAACACTATTAATGCACTCTTCGCCTAGCAAGAATTTTAGTTCAAGAATTAGCATCCATAATGCAAGCATCGAAGAGAAACACAATTGGAACATTTATACTCTAATTGATTAACTAAATGAATTTTGAGACATCTTCGGTCTACAAGAGGACAAAGAAGTTAATGGAATGAGCAACGAGGAAGAGTTCCATGAAGAAGAAGGAATAGAGTACATCTTAGGAGAATATGAGGCAATCAATACACTCTAGTAGACGAAGGTGATGGAGCTTGAAGAGGTGGACCGAGATAACCATGAAGAAAATCAAGAAGAAAATAGATAGAATCATATAAATTTTGTGTTGCTAAAAATACGTACATTTTTTTTTGGTTGGGTGGATAATTTGTGAAGTCTAATTAATTTTTAAGTATGCTAAATCAAAGGATAGAAAGACTCTTATAAACAATGTAAACCTTTTGAAACATTAAATAAACACCCAAGGTTATATATTCTATGTTTATGTGTTACCTCCCAAAAATAAAGTTAAGGCATTTGCAAACGTATGAATACAAAGTAATTGTTCAAAAATAATAAAAAATTCCAACATTGATAGAAATCTATCTAATTTATTGGAGCACTAATGCATGTTAATAGAAATTTTTTATACAATTTAGAAAGTTGAAAAGTAAATGACACTTCTCTTAGCTACTTAAATACTAGGAAGGAGCTCTATGCATAATGATAGAGGAGACCCTTATAAACACTCTCATTTAATTTGCCTAAACCCAAGAATATAATTAGTTATGGAACGATGATAAGAGAGTTATCTAGAAATGCTAAGAGATGTTTCATGTTTGGCCTCCTCTACTCAACACTCAAAATGAATATGAAAAGTTATTAACCAATTACTACTCATAATTCTATAAGAGAAAAAAACCCATATTTCCAAATAAGGAAATGATAGATGGAAAACTATGTGTCTAAGCTATCATTGGTTTAAGATGGATGGGGCCACTTGCTAAGAATAAGGATGACCCCTTAGTTCGAGTACAATATTTTCTACCCCATAGTTTGTGACTTTTGTACTTAACCCAATTGACCTTATTTTTTATATTACATGTTTATAAAAGTGGCTAAACTCAGCCAATGAAATATTATGTCTTAAACTTCAATGAAAAATTGTTAATTAAATTATTGACTTTGAAGATATTATATATTATAAACTCTTAGATATCTATAATCAATGTCATAAATTACTTTATACATATTTGAACATTTTATTAATAGTAAAAGGATTAAGTATATATAACGTAATGTGAACGAGTTTGAGACAGATGGATATAAGAAGCTTGTTTGCCAACTTTAAAGGCGGTGCGTGTCTTGAAGAAGTGAGGGCGATGATGGCATAAAAGGTTTGATCGATTCAGAACAAAGCAAAGGGTTTATAAATTATTGCATCTGCTTTACTTTGGGCAGTGTGTGACATGTGATTATCATTTTTCTTGTATGGTGGTGACATCTTATCAATAAATCAAGCACATGAATGTTTGGGCCAATGGATTTCATGGCATATCTTATGATCAAACTGACTCCACACTACTAAGCATTGTAAGAAGAATTTTTAAATATTTACAAGGAATAATTGTTTGGCCCAACGAATTTCATTGCATATCTTATGATCAAACTGAGTCCACACTAATAAGCATTGCAAAAAGAATCTTTAAATATTTATAAGAAATAATGGTTGCACTATATGCTATATTTTGTTTCAGAATATTCCTGATATTTACCACATACATTGATATGCTATAATTATAAAAAATAATTATAATTTGTTTAGATTTATTTTGATTAGGATTTATTAAATATTTGAAGGATTAAATTTCTTTTCACTTTAAAAATGTTTGTATTTCAAGAAATTTGATCTTTCTCGGCATTTGGTAAATCCAAAATCAAAATAAATCTAGACTAGTTTAATTCTCTTTTAAATAGGTTATATTCCACATGGATACTATAGGTCAATGCTATGTGTTTTCAATACCATAGTTTATTTTTATTTTTATTATTATTTTATTTTTATAGAATTATTTTTATTTTGTTTTATTTTTATTGAGTTGAAATATTTAATTTACATTACATTACATCATTTCTATCATAGTGGGTTGAAGAGGCTCTATTACATATAAGTTAAAAGTTGAGTGAATGAGGATGATACATAAACTTATGAGGAGGTATTATGGATTAAAAAATAAATAATAATTTAAAAGTATAATTATAAAAATTGATAAAAGTATATTAAGATTATTTATTATTATAATGATATTGAAAGTTAATTTTTTGTGTGGATTTTAACAAAAATTTAATGATTATTATTGATGAATTTAATTAATTAAAAAAATATTAAAATGATCATCAAGTTGGTGATTATTAAAATTTATAGTCTCAAATATTCATTTTAAAAGTTTATAAATTAGAGAAAGATATTAGTTGATAGAATCCTTGTTAATATAATTAATTATGAAAATTTAATTATAATTAAGAAAATATAATCAAATCATCTGCATCAATCATTTTTAAAATTTTATAAACTAGTGAGAGAAACATTAGTT
>CM076584.1:308841703-308965975 GCA_034641835.2 Pinus albicaulis
ACGGATGAGGTATTATGCGATGTTGCTCCTATTGATGTTTCTGATGTATTATTAGGACAACCATACTTGTGGAAGCGTCATGCTGTGTATGAGTCTCGACCTCGTGCTGTTATTATTACTTTGGGAAATAAGTTGTACAGGATACCAGAGGTACCACCTCCTACGACTATCTCTTTGGTTACTGCAAAACAATGCAGTAAGCTCATTTCCCAAACCAGAAAATTCGTTTTCCTGATGATCCGCCCCCAGGGCAAGAAGAAGACTGTGGCCACGACCTCCAGACAGGGCTCCTCTACACAACAAAAACAAATGGATAAGGTTGTGGAGGAGTACGGGGACATCTTCACCTCACCCACAGGGGTTCCTCTGCACTGTCAGGTCAAGCACCCGATTGATCTAACCCCAAGTGCGCCGCTACCCAATGGACCGATCTATCGACGCTCTGTTCTGGAAAATGATGAAATCAAGAGGCAGATTCAGGAGCTGTTGCAGAAAGGTCACATCAGACCAAGTTCATCACCCCGTGGGAGCCCGATCGTGTTGGTACAGAAGAAGGATGGGACGTGGAGACTCTGTATTGACTATCGGGCACTGAACAAGATCACTGTCCGGAATAGGTACCCAATCCCACGGATTGATGACCTTCTGGACCAACTCAAAGGTGCAAAATATTTCAGCAAGATTGACCCGAAGTCTGGGTATCACCAGGTACCAATTGAACCCTCCGATGTGTGGAAGACTGCCTTCAAAGCCAAGGAAGGCCTTTTCGAATGGCTGGTCATGCCTTTCGGGTTGACGAATGCTCCCGCCACCTTCATGAGGATGATGGACAACATCTTGCAGCCATTCACCAACTCATTTGTAGTGGTGTACTTGGATGACATTCTGATCTTCAGCCAGACTTGGGAAGAGCACCTTCACCACATCCGACAAGTCCTCCAAACACTGCGGCAACACAAGTTGTGTGCCAATTTGGAGAAGTGCACTTTTGGCATGACCCAGGTTCAATATCTGGGATACATTATTGATGAAAGGGGGGTGCATGTGGATCCAGCCAAGATCCAAGTCATTCGGGATTGGCCAGCCCCAACCACTATAACAGAGCTTCGCAACTTTCTGGGTCTTGCTAATTTCTACCGTAGATTCGTGTTGGGATTCTCTCATATCACTTGGCCCTTGAGTCAATTCACCAAGGGAGGAGCGAGAGCAAAGTTCTTTTGGTCGGAACCTCAACAGAAGGCATTCACAGAATTGAAAAATCGCCTCTGTTCTGCCCCAGTGCTCACATTACCAGACTTGCAACAACCATTTGAGATCGAGACAGATGCCTCTGACTATGTTATTGGGACAGTTCTTACTTAACAAGGACATCCAGTGGCATATCACAGTGAGACATTGTCTGAGACAGTTCGCAAATATCCCACCTATGACAAAGAAATGTATTCCATTGTGCAAGCCTGTCGACAATGGAAGCATTACATTTTGGGGAAGGAAACAATCATCCACACATACCACCGGCCCCTGCAGTTCATACAGACACAAGGGAAGTTGCAGAATGATCGCCATCAGAAGTGGTCCACATACCTACAACAGTTTCATTTGAACATCAAGTACAAGAAGGGTAGCACCAATAATGTTGCAGACTGCCTCAGCCGACCACCGATCGTGGCACTCACCACCGTGCTCAACTCTTGTGGGCACGAGACTTCTGATTGGCCGCTTCTCTATGAGAGTGACCCAGAATTCGACCACACTTACAAGGCACTCTTGGGGGGCACACAAGTTCCAAATTTTCACCTCCAAGATGCACTTTTATGTCACCTGGGACACCTTTGTGTTCCTTCAAGCGAGCGTGCCAAAATGATATGGGAAGCACACTACAGTCGAGTCGCTGGGCATTTCGGGGTCGAGAAAACAGTAGCAATACTACAGAAGTATTTCTATTGGCCGAACCTTCGAAAGGATGTCGAGAAGCACATCAGATCCTGCACCGCTTGTGCCATTGCCAAACCGACCATCAAGAAGCAAGGCCTATATACTCCACTACCTACCCCTAGTCGACCGTGGGAATCCATCTCCATGGATTACATGTCGGGCCTGCCTTCTACTAAGAATGGAAATGACTCTGTTTTCGTGGTCGTTGACAGATTCTCGAAGATGGCCATTATGGCGGCCTGTAAGAATAATATCACAGCAGAAGCCACTGCTAAACTCTTCTTTGAACAAGTGTGGGTGCACTTTGGGATCCCATAATCTATCATATAAGATCGAGATAGCAGGTTCCTCATCACATTTTGGTCCAGCCTCTGGTCAATGTTGGACACAAAGCTCACCAAGTCCACAGCTTTCCATCCCCAAATAGATGGCCAGACAGAGGTCGTCAACAGAATGATTGTACACATTCTGCGCATGTACAATTCAAAGCATCCACGCACATGGGACAAGAGCCTCCCCTATGTACAACATAGTTATAACAAGGCTCTCCACAGTTCAATTGGCCATAGCCCCTTTCAGGTGGGCTTGGGATTCCAGCCACTATGTCCCATTGACGTAGCCATGCCATTTGCAGCTGCTCAGGCCGATTCAGCTCATGTCCAGTCTGAAGTTGACAAAGCAAGTAGCTTCATCGAGCGCATTCAACACATCTGCCAACAGGTTCATGATATATTGAACAGAGCCAATGTGAAGTACAAGCAGCGCCATGATCAACACCGGGTGCCACACAACTTCTAGCTGGGCGACAAATTATGGCTACATTTGCAAAAGGAGCACCTCACTGGACCCCACCGCAAGCTTCGCCCGCTCCGATACGGGTCGTACACCGTCACCAAGGCTGTAGGGAACAATGCCTTCGAGCTTAGTATTCCTCCATTCCTTGGTTTGCACCCAGTCTTCAATGTGGATCGCCTTCGTCCTTACTTCCCACCTCTACTGGACACCTCGGACATTGCAGAACAACTCACACCAACAGAGTTAAACCCAGACTGCATGGAACAGGCCACCACAGATTGTATCATGGACATGCAAATCAAGAACACTCGCCAACATAAGATCCAACTATATCGGGTTGTCAAAGCTGGCCAACTCCTGCACCAAGGAAAGTGGTTCACCAGGGACCAAGTTCAACAGAAATTTCCTCATCTCATGGAGGACCTTAACGCAATGGGGACCATTTCTTCCTAAGGGGGGAGGAATGATCCAGGTGTATATTGGTGGCCACCCGCCTATTCCACTTGGGCCCCCACCATTGTCTCTTTCAGTTTTTCAGTTTCGGCATAACTTACTATTTTTAGCAGTTTTTCGAGTCTTGAACTTCCGGAGCCGTTTTGAGGCCCTAAACGACGTTTTTTGGGAATCGCGCCCAACGAATATCATTCTGTTCCAAAATGATATTCATGGTGAAAGTTGTAGTCCTCAGATAGAGCTTTCTAATGATGTATCATGTGCGTCAAACGGAGATAGTATGCCAAAGTTACGTCCCTGGGAAGTGAAACACCAATGTACCCAAACGGGGCCCATAGTTTTGGCGCTTCATCTCCTAGGGTTAAGTTTTTGGATGTTTAGGGTTCTCCATTGTTTCTCAATAATAAATAGGCCCTCGAGCCTCATTGTAACTCAGTTCAGAGTCCTGTAGCCGCCACATCTCTTCTTAGAGATAGCTACCAGCGCCCTAGCTAGTTTTATTTCCATTTTGTCTGTAAGAAAATTTCAGTTCTTTGATATTAATGAAATGAAGTGTTATTTCCGCTGCATCTCTGTATTTATGGATATATGTTTATTCTGTTGCGTCCCTGCATAAATCCGAATCACTCTTATCTCCCACTTCCTCTCTTGTCAGGGAAACTAACATATCTATGCTTATCGGACTGCCTCGGGATCTGCTCCAACTCCTGCCCATGCCTTTGTTGCTTCATATGCCTCTGATTGAGAAGAGTTCTATCACTGACCGTCGTATCTTCTAGGAACTTATTGTCTACATCCTAGGATCCCATGAACCCAGGTCGAGTAAGCATGCTTCCATTATAAATGATAGAATGGCCTTATAGAACTAATTGAATGGGACTGATGGGACTGATTAGACTAGTGCCTTACTCATAAGGTCAATAGAATAGCCCATACAGTAGAACCCATCTTTCCATCTTGCGTTATTCGTGAAGTGTTTTGTGAGTCACTATTCCTTCAAATTTTCCTTTGCATTCTCAAGGGTTATAATCAACTTGTTTGTACATGGTCAATTTGTGCATTTGATTTTTCAATCCTTCTCAGGAATTTGAGATTCTAAAATCATCTTTTCTCTCCACTTTTAAATCCAAATTAGGGATGAAAACATGACATTTTTGGCTTCTCTTTGTTCTAGGTGGTAAATTGGTTTCATGGCAAAAAGAATCTATGTTGTTGGAGGTCGAAATAGTGTCAATGATTCAAATGAAGCTATGGTGAAATCTACATTCATCTACATTCATCTATGATATCCAGAATGATACATAGTCAAAAGAAAAAGATTCACTTGAGTATCATAGTAATACATGCACATATTCCGTCAACGGAAAGGTATGCTAGCTAATCTCCATGTCCAAAGCTCAATGCAATTTGTATCTTCTTTGTAAATTCCATATTACTTCATAATTTTGTCACTTGAGTATCACAGTAATACATGCACAGATTCCCTCAACGAAAATGTATGCTAGCTAATCTCCATGTCCAGGGATCAATGCAATTTGTATCTTTTTTTTAAATTCCATATTACTTCATAATTTTGTCATTTGGTAGAGATGTGGTCGTTTTAAAAATGGGTTAATATTTAAGCCCCTTTCTCCAACATTCATTGTGTGAGAGAAACCGTACAGAAGCTCAGACCCATCTAAACCTGGTTTGATATTCACCTTGACAGTACAAAGATGAACCTTGACACTTTGAGGTTTCTAAACTGCAAAGTTGCAAAATCTATATGAGTTTACACAAATAGCAAGGTATCAATTATATATATGAAACCTGGAGTTTTCAATTCCCAATTTTAAGGTGTAAATTAAACTAGGCTTTGTATGTGTCTTTGCTAATGTTCATATTCAATGCATCCAGCCCATCATCTAAACCTTTTCATTGAAAGGTTTCCAAACTGCAAAGCTGCAAAATGCAATCTTGAGTTTACATTAGTTGCTTTTACATATCACAATTCAATGGCATTTCTTAAGACATGATATTCACGAACAATAGAATTTGAGGCTAGCCTGGCTGGAGTTCTCACTCTGCTTTCTCAATTAGGCTAACTGGTGCCCTACTTAATGTGTAGATGGTTTGCAGCTGCTCCAAGCTCCAGGACAAAGTGTACAGCAATATATCGAGGTGTTCGCCAAGCTCCGCCTCCAACTCTAGATCTGGGATTCTGAAGAGGTACTTGGGCTTCAATTTCAGTTTGGTTTTTTAGCTATTTGTCGTAATTCAGTAGCATTGAATCAGAGAACCTCCTTAGAACAAGCCTCTATTCATGCCCTCGTTGTGGAACACAAATTAGAAAATCACCCTTGCTTCCTTCCCTTTCATAATACTAATCCTAGTCCTTATCAAAATCCTCGTTTATCTTCCACAACACACCGTGCTAACCCCAACAATATCGACCCCTCCTCCTCTCTTCCCACATGTTGGTGCCACTACCATACGACTCCCACCCACACTATTGCAGATTATGTATTCTTAAAGCATCAAGCCTCATCTATAACATTATACATTGATGAAGGCACCCTTGATAACTATAATGCACCTCTATCTCTTGACCCTTCTCCCCAACCTAAAATAATTCCTCTTGCAAACCCCACTGCAGCAGACCCTTAATTCCTCTTAATGACTAAAGAGACTTCTTCCCCCTCTCCCACACTCCTTTTTACTCCTCATTATAAGGTTAAAGATCAACTGGCCATGAGAATTCTTGACAAGGATAACTAAAAGAATCTCATCCCCCGACCTTTGTCGATCACCTTAACTTCCCACCTTGCCCCACCCATCTCCTTATCATCTCAGTTGGGTGCAATAGAATGGCCCTCATTTACTGGTTAATAAACATTGTTCTATCACATTTTCTATTGGACCATTTTTCGACAATAAGGACTGCGAGGTCTCGCCCCTTGACTACTCTGATTTTCTCTTGGGCATTCCATATCAATAGCACTATAAAGCTTTATATGATGCCAACCGCAACACCTATAAGCTCCGTAAATATGACCAAACATATGAACTCACATTTGCTGCAATACCTCTTCCCCGTACTATGAAAACCCCACAGGTCATCTTGGAAAAATGTCTTTATCTCTTAGTTCTACCTTGCAGCATGTCGGTTCACCTATTTACTCCTTCCTCATTCCACGTTGCTTTTTCTTATCCTCCTCCTACTCCGGTGAACCTGTCTACATCCCCTCTTACCCTCACACCCAGGCTCTCCTTTTCCTATCTCTCCTTCCCTATACCTCATTCCCTAATTCCCCTAATTCTTTCATCTACTATAGCAACGAAATCTATAGCCTCTCTACTAGTTTATACTATGCAAATCTTGTGGGATTCAAAAACACCAATATCTGAAAACTAAATTGTTGCAGACAACAATTTATTAAACTTTTGTTCCTAATAAGTTTTGTCTCTCATCCCACTTTTCTTCTTTTGACCAGTCAGGCCTACAGGCATATGAACCGGAGCCCAACTCTTCTTTCTGTAGCACCAACAATGCCACAACCACTACATTCTCTTGATACATCTACTCAGAGAGATATAGTCCACAACCACATGTCATTTCAGCTCACGACATGTATCATGTATAGTTTGTAGAAATGCCTTGCTCCCTCAGTGCAGCACAACCACGGTTATTCTCATTCTCTTGCAATTACCCCAACTTTGGGCCATATAACCATTATCCCTCTATTGGACTCTACTACACAGCCCCGAGCCATTACCCGCTATCATCTTGGAATTATATCCATTCCGGAAAGAGCTACACGCTACCTATTGCACATGGTTTCCGCTTAGGCCACCAATACAAATATTATAAACAATGATCTATGGGTGGAATGGCATATGTTTCCCAATGATGTTCCATTTCTCTTTGCATTACCACATCCAGCTTATAGTGTGTCTATTAAGTTCTAGGGCATAAGTATGCATACCACCATTCCACCCTCTACTCTTGGAAACAATACAGATAGTCCCATACTCTCTACAGCAAACATATCCCCCACTTCATCAAAATTTTCTACAGTTTACTAGTGCTATCTATATTACAGTTTGATAGATAGATACCTATCATAAATACCTATCATGGCATTTCTCTCATATTTTCACTTCATTTATGGATGGCACCTTTGAACATTGATGGATCTCCCCCCCCCAAATGCAGCACACATGTCCCAGCATAGCATTGTGACACAAGGTTCCACATATATCCAGCAATACATACCATAGGTAGTGGACAATGGGAAACACACCGCACAGATGGGCATTTCTTTTATTAGGTTTCCTCCCACTAGCACCTTTCCTAAATCGGGAGGCAAGTGCTATATCTCAATCTAACCACCGAGCACATAGTGAAAATAACACTCCCCTTGCCCCACAATTGCATAGTCCACTAACTCTAGCAACACGTCTATCCACCAATTCTATTTGAAGATCTTACGGTGGTTTGGGGGTTTTGATACATAGCTAAAACACAGAACAATTAAACTACTAATTGAATAATGTATTGATGTTTCTAAGATGTCTCTAATTTTTTTGATGGTGAACCAGTTTCATGAGACAAAATAGTTGTGGTTGGTGGTGGCTTGTATCCTCTTGTTAATAGAAAGAATATGTTGTTTGTAATATATAGAATATAATGGTCTCTAATTTTAAATGAAAACATGAAATTTTTGGCTTCTCTCTATTCTGAGTGGTAAATTGGTTTCGTGGCAAAAATAATCTATGTTGTTGGAAGTCGAAACAGTGTCAATGATTCAAATGAAGCTGTGGTGAAATCTACATTCATCTACGATATCCAGAATGGTACATGGTCAAAAGGAAAGGATTCACTTGAGTATCACAGTAATACATGCACATATTTCCATCTAAAGATCAGACCCATCTAAACCTCATTTGATATTCACCTTGATGGTACAAAGATGAACCTTGGCACTTCAAGGTTGCTAAACTGCAAAGTTGCAGAATCTATGAGTCTACATAAATAGCAAGGTATCAATTATAGATATGCAACATGGAGTTTGCAATTCCAAATTTTAAGGTGTAAATTAAACCAGGATTTATATGCGTCTTTGCTAATGTTCTTATTCAATGCATCCATCCCATCATCTAAACCATTTCACTGAAAGTTTTCCAAACTGCCAAGCTACAAAATGCAATCTTCAGTTTACATTAGTTGCTTTTACATATCACAATTCAATTGGACTGCTTAAGACATGATATTCACGAACAATAGATGCATTGTTCATATTCAATGCATCCAGCCCATCATCTAAACCTTTTCACTGAAAGGTTTCCAAAATGAAAAGCTGCAAAATGCAATCTTGAGTTTACATTAGTTGATTTTACATATCACAATTCAATGGGACTACTTAAGACATGATATTCACAAACAATAGAATCTGAAGCTAGCCTGGCTAGAGTTCTCACTCTGCTTTCTCAATTAGGCTAATCGGTGCCCTGCTTTGAGTTTTACTTCAATCTACTTATATACGTTGCACCATTTGAAGATCTTATGGTGGTTTGGGGGTTTTGATACATAGCTAAAACACAAAATTGTGTTATGTGTTCAGGGTGAATCTGATGAAAGGAGAAACAGCAAGAGCTCCTTTATTAAAAGTGCAGGCTTTTCAATCTCAGGTTCTTCTTTGAAGGCAGAGGATGTGTTCCCTTCTTTGTCAATGTTTGTATCAGATGTTTGTTTCATTCCTTCAACCAAGGATTGAACTCGTTCGCATCTTCAACAAAAAAAGTTCCTCATACATTTGTGGAAGCCATTTTTGCTAAGATTGAACTTAGCATGCTCACTTTGAATGCTAAGTGACTTGAATTTGCATCCACAAATTCAATTGTTGGATTCACTGCTCTCAATTGCTAGATTCATTGCTCCAACTCCCAATTTCCGAATTCACTGCTCCAACTCCCAATTTCTGGATTCACTACTCCAACTCCCAATTGTTGGATTCACTGTTAGAACTCCCGCTCAAGGCAGGGACTAGCTGCCTTGCAACCATGCTGTTTTTTATATTAAGTTTTAATTCAAACCTCTTATTGCGGGGAAAATTGTATGACTTTATTAAAACTTTGGATAAGGTTTCAAGTTTCTTATTTTTTATAGTAAGTTTTAATTCGAACCTTTTATTGCAGGGAAAATTGTACGACTTTATTAAAAGTTTTGATAAGGTTTCAAATTTCACTTGAATGCTAATTTGAACGTTGATTTAATGCTAGCCTGTACTTAGCATTAGTTGAAAAACATTTAATGTATGTTTTGTTTCTTCACTGCAATATACATATATCCAATATATCCAAAGCAATGCAACTTCGTGGCAAGCTGCATGTGAAGCATGGCATGGCCCTTCCCGAGTTCGAGTTGTGGATTGTGTCATGCACCAAAAAGGAGGGTAAGGCAGTTTCTTTGTGGTACAGGGAACGAATTCTGAGTAGCTAAGATGAAATCCATCCAGCAATTCTGAAGGTGAAGGTCTCCAGGGAAGTTAGTTCTCATCCAGCGAATCTGAAATTCAGGGTAAGATCTCATCCAGTGAATCTCAAATCTGAAATCCATCTAAATCCATCCAGCCGATCAATGTAAGCATTCTGCTGATTCTCCAACTAGGTCTTTGTATTCATCTAAATATAGGTAATTTAGAAGAAATAGTATAATCAGGTGTTATAGCTCGCCTGCCTTCCTTCCTACACAATCCAAATAGATAAGACTTGTAATCTTCAGATATATGTCAATTTGTGGTTGAGCTTCCATGAATTGGTTCACTATAGTCCATTCCAGAACAAGAAAATACCGATAGCTCCAACTGATGGTAGTTCCTTTTATGCATCAGTTTCATGACGTCAACCCCCTGTCAGTTGCGTGACATTCGTGAGCTCCCGCACATTCTGTGATTGTAGTAACACCCTCATGATGGCGATGGAGAAATACAAACAGGCTATCCCTACACAATCTGAATAGATAGGGCTTATAGCCCTTCGGTGCCTTTGAGGAACGCCTCGATGCCCCTGATCCTGGGCCCATACTAAATGTCCCAGACTCCCCTGCTAACGAATGCCCACACCTTTATACGCCTTGCCTTCTGGATCTACCCATAGCCTAGTGGTTGAGGTTAGGCGGGAAGGAGGGACAATAAAAAAACATATCCAGTCAAATAAGCAGTTGATTAAGCCAGTAATGTAGTACCTAGAAAAGCGTCTAGAGAGGCAGGAGCAGTATGATGGGGGGCATGAAGGGGAACAGTGGAGCTACCTGCCATAATAACGATTTAGTCGAATTTTGTGGAAAGTTTTACCACCAAGACCCTTTATATATGCAAGTCTTTCCCAAGCTGCATAGACTAGAAAGGTTATGAATTCCAACATTACTCATATCTAAGCCTAGTTAATAATAGGGAAGTTATGTATACAAAAGGATAGCTACCGATAGCGAGAGTCCCACTATCTAGAGAGAGCTTGTGAGGATGAACTGAGAGGGTTAAGCGGGTATTAAATATTTTATTGAAACAGAATTTCTCTGAGTTAGCAGGCATTGCCTGGGTGATACGCAGCAGCAGTGCCTGGATAGATTGAGGTGTTCAACTTGTGAGCTTCCAACAAGATTTCAATACCTTACGCCTTTCATCCATCAGGCTACTCCGCCGAAATCAAAACGGTAGGCTCTTCTAGGATATAGAAGTTAGGCTAGGGTAATGAGATCCTTGTTAAACAACCATAAACTCATCCTCACCATCCATTTTATTTAGAATAATCCTGTCTACATGGATTTCCACATCATATCTGGCGCAGCTGACCCTATAGAATAAATACCTAGTCAAAATTCCCCATGGCAGGAGCATCCCTTCCTGTTCAAGATACAAGGAGACAGAGCATAGAGCACTACTATGCACATTGGACGTTGGGCGTTGATTTGTCTCAAAGAGAAATAAGTGGTAAGGTAGTGTCAAATAATTATTCCATGAGCAATAATGAGAACTTGACAGCAGAATAATAATGTGTATGCAGCAGAATAATATAATATGTATGTATAAAACATGTCAATTAAGCAATCTTCCTACTAGAAAGTGCATTCTGAAATCCAAAAATCCAAAAATGATTGTTGATTGCCTTGCAATGAGCTTATCAATACTACAAAGGAAATTTGTTGAGCGTACTCCAAGGGGAAATCGTTTATCTGTTGTTATTATGGATTTCAAACCTCTCAAGAATGGATGTGTTATACGCTTGCCACATTGTAGATGCTCCCATCGTTATAGACATCTGCTGGATAGAGGAATGAACCAATGACATATGCTATGACATATGCATCAGTTTAGTATCATCAATCAATAGATAATCAACACCGAGGTGAAGTCAAGTCCATTGATTGACATTGATATGGGTTATCTCTTTCCATGGAGAAAAGAAAATTAAGAGATACGCATTGTGGTTGTAAAGCACCAATCTAGAGCACGCTTCTTCTCCTCGAAGTCAAAATTTGTTCTATCGCATGCAAGTTTGCCACGATGAGAGATTCCTAATCTCCAATATGTTTTCTTCCTTACTCTCCATAATTCCTAATCTCCAATATGTTTTCTTCCTTACTCTCCATAATTCTTCCCCTCCTTTACAAAACAAACTAAGTAGTCAAAAGACGTTGTGTAAATCATCTTATTGGTCATGGGAATTATTAGGGTTTGTGCCCTAAGCAATAAACAATCGAGTTCTTTCTTGAAAAGTGAAGTATGAGACAAAAGGTAAAATCCTAGGTCCACAAGGTGATTTCTATTTAATTCAATTATCAATTTTTTTTTATGACAACTTTTGCATCTCTTACACGTATGTTACACATGTGTCTTACAGTTGTTTACACAGGTGTCTTATAGGTATTTTTTTTGCAAGGCGCCTCGGGCAAGCATTATGGGAGGACATGTTATTACCAAGAGTGGAAAAGTGCTTCCAAAACTCAAGATCTTTGTGGGTTACGATCCCCTTGAGGATCTTGCCTACGAGGTCTGCAGGCATTCGATTACGATACTAAAACATGCCACATTTCCAGTTGAAGTAATCCCCATCAAACAAGCGGATCTCCACAAGGCTGGGCTTTACTGGCGCACAAGGGATCCCACTGAGAGCACCCAGTTCTCCTTGTCCAGGTTCTTGACTCCTTTCCTAGCTGGGTTTGAGGGTTGGGCTATGTTCGTAGACTGTGATTTTCTTTGTACTGTTGACATTAGGGAATTAGCTGAGCTCATTGATGATAAGTATGCTATAATGTGTGTCAAACACGATTACAAGCCCAAGAGTGCTACAAAAATGGATGGGGTTGTGCAGACTAATTACCCTAGAAAGAACTGGTCATCTATGGTTTTGTATAATTGCGGGTACCCCAAGAACAGAGTTTTGACATCCTCTGTAGTGAATTCCCAAATCTGGGGCATTTTTGCATAGATTCACTTGGCTTGATGTCAATGATATCGGATCCATTCCATGCACCTGGAATGTCCTTGTTGGTCACAACGAGATTGATGACAAGGGACTTCCCAAAGCTATACATTATACAATGGGAGGTCCCTGGTTCGAGGCCTGGAAAGATTGCCAATTCGCAGATCTGTGGATTCAGGAAGTGGATGAGTATAAGAGGTCCCAGATGATACAGAAGGTGATTCAAGATGAGCTCATAAGGCTGTTGGATACAAGAATGAATGAAAGGGCAGGAGAGCTTGAAACCAGAGTAGGTGAGTTGGAAGGCAAGGTTAGAGAGATCTCTGCTCTGCAGAAATTATTGTTGTTTTATCTGCAAGAGAGGTTTCTAACCGAGGGAGGGAATGGTGTGAAAGAACCTCCTTTTGATGCCTAATTGAATAAGGGATTTCGGAGCAGAAAGGAATTGCTTTCTTTGGAATACCCTGTCGCCATCTTTTGAGAGTGCAAAACACAAAATAGGAATATGTTTTGGAGGTGATGGTGCAGGATATAGCCTAATTATTTTTATTTGATTCTATTTTTATTTTGGGAATTTTGCTTCTGTGATCCATAAAATGTGTAAGAAATTCTTTCGGTGAAAAATTACAATTTTTTATCTCTAAATATTAGAGAGAAATTGTAGTTTTCTGCATAAATTTTGAACTGGAAGTTAACTTATTTCTTATTATACTATTCGCCTTTGATAGGGTCAAATCTGCCTTTACATTACAGCTGCTAAGAAATAGCTACATTCTTCATTCTCATCCTTTTTCCTGAAAGAATTGTATGAAGGGTTTGTACCCTATCTGGACAAAAATGTCATTGTGGCAAAAAAATTTCTCCAGTGTAGTTATCTCAAACATTGCAATTTCATGGAATATGCTGCATTATATCGATTGGTGTAATTGTATTCTTTCTATTTATTAGGTGTCTTGATTTCTACATATGGATGGTTATTTTAGGTTTTCACCTATAGTATGGTCAAATTTGCCTTCAATTTATAGCAGATTAGAAATACCTACATTATTCAATCTAATCCTTTTTTCCTGAAAGAATTGTGTGAAGATTTTGTACTCTCTATCTGCTCAAAAATGTCATTGTGGCATTTTTTTTTTCTCTTAAATGCAGTTATCTCAAACATTGCATATCGACTGGTATAATTGTATTCATTCTATTTAGTAGCTATCTTGATTGCAATGTATGGGTTGTTGTTTTCGGCCAGGCTCAAACATCTCTTTGCGGTGTTGGGGTTGCCAGTGTGGTGTATTTATTGACTATTTTTATGTGTTTGTGTTGAAAAATTCTAACCTTCATAAGCATTTTTAGGTTCACTGTTATTCAATAAGTAGTGTATTTTGTGAAAAAGACAATGTAGATCAGTGGATCTTCTCATTTGCTGTGAACAATACTAGAGTGCTCAAGCTAGTGTGTACAAAACAATTCATAGCAAGATTATTCATGTTTTCCATGTGCGAAGTATGGATTATGCTCACATTTGGAATTTTTAACAAGGATTCTTCTACGAGAAAAGTATGCATTTGTATTTTGATGCAGACACCTCTAATCTGCACAGCAGTCTGTTCAGGTTTGCACAGTGGCCGACTTACAGCACCCATTTAAACCTAACATAACAGTCAATGAATGCTTCCCATGATCTGAAAAGAGGTTAGTAACTAATAGAGAATAGGCTGTGCAAGCTTTATAGCAGAGGGATCTAAAGAAGATTTCCGATCTCAAAACCTGCAAACAAGTTTACAGCAGAAGAGAATTAGTGAAGAATGCAGTGATGCTCTGTTCCAACTTCCTGCGAACACTTGTAGTATTTATGAATGCAAACCACAAAAATATTCAGGTTGGGGATGAATAATCCACAGGGGACAATACCAATCTCTAGATGCTAAAAAGCTACAAAAGCTGTCTTTATTCCATTATCTCTAAACCTTGATACAAAGAAAACTCCCTAGATTACTTAACTGGCATACAGGCCCAACAATGGCTTCTCTCAGCGTATGGCTCCTCTGAACACTTTCTTTATATCCCCTATGACAATTATAAGCACTGGATATATGTCTATACTAAACCAGACTCTGGTTTAATGAGCTTAACAGAATGCCAGTGGATTGTGACAGGTCTCATTGATGGCGTGTCCTTCTGGAATTGCCCCAGGTGAGTTGTGAAGTAGCCTGCTCACCTTCTCTCCACGTTTCCTTGTTGGCACCTATTCCCTGATCAGTTTTTCTTTCTTCATATCATGTAATGCGGTTTTTTTCCATTAATCATTCTTCCGAGCTGTAAAGAATCTTAAACGACAACCACGACTGCAGTTGAGGGGAGATAGCAGGATGCCTTTGATTCCGTAATAACGAACTTCGTTATGAGCCATGTGCTCCAACATGGATTGTCCCAATTTTATCTCTGTAATTCCCAGCGGATCGAAGATGTGCTGCTAGGCATTCTCCCTGTAATTCATCCCAGTAGCTTTCTCAATAATTCTCCCGAGGATTACGTAGCCAAAGTTGGAGTATTCCATGGCAGACCCGGGATCGAAATCCAACGCACCCTTTCATGAAGCTAAGAGGTGGGAACCCTAACGACTGTGATATGCAGAGAGCTGTTGGGATGCCGGCCACATCGATTCCTTCTAAAGATCGATTCCAGCCTCCAGTGTGCTGTAACAGATTTTGTACCGTGATATTCAGCAGTCGATTGTTTCCAGTCCACCTTTTGGAGGATTGAGATTCTCCAAGAAAAGGAATGGATTGTCCTCCAGACTCGATTTCCCCTTCTGCAACAACAGTACTAGAACAGTAAATTTATAACACTTTATATATAAATTTCCTGCAACAACACTAGTGACCGATACCGAACAAAATTATTTATAACATCTGATCTATAAATTTTGGAGAGGAAATTCAAGTATTTTATAATTAGATTCGGTTCCTTGAATGCAAAACCTGAGCAATCTTAAGAATGGCAGTGCCTGTAATGACATTGAAGATGCTATTACATCTGAAAAAGTGATGTGTCGAGACGGGCTCCCAGTTGTCACGATTGGCCACACCAAAAGCTTTAAAGTATTTGAGTTCGCCTCCTTTCGCCGCAGACATCTGCGCTCCTGATGCATTGCTATACGCCATGAGAAGAAACTGCTTCAACCATTCCCGAATTTGAAATTTAGGGTTTCAGAGCTTCATGGCGGTTTTTGCACAAGAGAAACTCGAATATCGTTCTTTCTGCTTTCCTTGCTCACCGCATGAGTCTGTCTGCTCTGATACGCGCTGCCAAGCTTCGCTGATACCCCATCTGTGGCAGGAACTTATCGCTCATGCCTTCTGTCTAACAGAGAAGTTATATCGCTGATACAGTATATCAAAACCTAATTCAACAAAAGCATATCTCAAAAATGATAACGTATTAAATGAGAAAAACTGAGAACTGAGAAAACGGATAAAACGATAGCCTGTTGAAGAAAAACTGAGAACCTATCGAATGATAGTCTATCATCGAAAACCTATCAAAAACGATAGCATATCACCAATAACCTATCTAAAATCGATAGCCTATCTAAAAGTGATAACCTATGATTAATAACTTATCGACGATAACTTGATAGCCTATCTAAAAAACGATAGCTTATACCTGATAACCTATCTAAAAATGATAGCCTATCTCTAATACCTTATCAAAAATATGATAGCTTATCTAAAACTGATAACCTATCATATAATAGCTTATCGCTGATAAACTGATAACCTATCTAAAAAAAGATAACCTATCGATAATAACTTATCAAAGTGATGATAAGCTATCTAAAATTGATAACCTATCATATTATAGCTTATCGCTCTTAACAAGCTAACTTATCTAAAAGACGATAGCTTATACCTGATAACCAGTCCAAAAATCGATAGCATATCACTGATAACCTATCTAAAAACGATAGCCTATCTAAAATGATAACCTATCCATAAAAACTTATCAAAAAGATGATAGCCTATCTAAAAATTGATAACCTATCAAATAAGACCTTATCGCTGATAACCTCGCTCATAAGTTATCAAGATAGATAACTTATCGTGATACCTTATCAAGAACAGATAAGTTATACCTGATACCTTATCATAACAGAGAACCTATCAATGATACCTTATCATAACTGATAACCTATCGCTGAAAATGTATAACCTATCACTCATAACTTATAAAAACTTATAGGTTGTTGCTGATAACTTATTAAACTCAATAGCTTATCCGCCAAAAAGCAAACGAACTTATCTGCTGAAAAGGAACTTCAATTATCTTCGTCAGTTTAGGTTATACGCTCAAAGGAACAGCAGCAATTTAATCATGGTTTCCTCAGAAGCGACGAACAGAAATCTATCTATCAGTCTCTGCAGAAACTCTGCTGCTCTCCGTCTCTGGTTAGCACCTTTTCCTTCAAGGTAAAATATGGGTCCTCTTTTTCCTGTCAAATATGCCGGGATTTTAGATGGCTGCAAAAGGCAAAGCGAATGTGTCTGTACACAGAACCTAGAACAGTGCGCGCAGAGCATAGCCCCCGCACAGCAAGTCGGTAAGCCTAAATCCTGTCTCTATTTTTCCTGCCAAAGTCTCGGGTGATCTGAACATTTTTTTTATTCAGATCCTGCACCGCACCTCAGGAGATTTTTTTTTTTTTAAAGGGAGGAATTTATAGCAAACCCATTTCAATTTACATTCCTCAGTTGATACTGAATCCAAACCGAAAGCCAAATAAAACATAATAAATGGATAGCTCTGTATTTTCTCCTCTCCACTGCTCTGCAACAGCTCCTCAAGGCCCGTCTAAAAAACAGATCGATTTCCACTGCTCCGCAACAGCTCCTCAAAGCCCATCTAAAAAACAGATCGACAATATGCTAGTGAATAATTCTTTTCTCTGTTTTTCCTGCCAAAGTCTCGGGTGAGACCTTATTTGGTGATCTGAATATTGAATTCCTGTCTCTGTTTTTCCTGCCAAAGTCTCGGGTGAGACCTTATTTGGTGATCTGAATATTGAATTAATGTCTGTGGGTGAGACCTTATTTGGTGATGTGAATATTGATCTCTCTACACCTTGGGTCCTTGGTTAAGCTAACAATTGGAAATTGACACCACTGCCATGCATGAGCTGTTCCCAGGTATTGCTTTACTGGTGGTGTAGAGAGATCAATATTCACATCACCAAACAAGGTCTCACCCACAGACATTAATTCAATAATCAGATTACTAATTCCATGGCTGTCTCTTGGCTTTTACTTTTCCATGGCTGTCTCTGCAAATTTTTATTCACTATTTGTTTTCTAAAGTTTTATTAAATTGAAATCTCTATTCAAGTTGTTTTTGAAAATTTTCTTATAAATTTAAATTAGAATTTACTTAATGATGAATGGGTATTTCAAATAGTTTATTTCTCTTTCCAAAATAGCTTATTTCTCTTTCCAAATGGGTATTTTAAATGAATTGACTTAATGAGAAATGGTTATTTCAAATAGCTTATTTTTCTTTACAAATGGGTATTTCAGAAAGCTTACTTTTCTTTGCAAATGGGTATTTCAAATAACTTACTTTCCCAAGGAAAAATGAAAAATAAGCAATTTTGAAGAATATAACGATCAATCTTTAAAAAAACGCCTAAAAGGACTAAATCAATATCAGTGATTTTTAACAGAAAAACATATAAACATAACCATAACTAAAGCATGGATGTTATCTAGGAGAGAAGGATTTATATCTTTGCCTCCTCTTACTACACATATTTGCATTTAATTTTAATTTACATATTTATTTTTAATTTTTATCTAGGAGAGAAGGATTTATATCTTTGCCTTTGACCTCTTACTACACATATTTGCATTTAATTTTAATTTACATATTTATTTTTAATTTTAAAAGTCCTTCATCCTTATACATATTTATTTTAATTTTTTGAAATTTTTATAACAATATTAAAACCTAAATTTATAATTTATATAATTATAAATATCTGCAAACCTCTTACCTCCTGCACCACATCCTTCCACCCTATATATTCATTTTTAATTTCAAATCATCCTTCCACCGTATACATTCGTTTTTAATTTCAATTTGAAATTTTTATAATAATAACATCTTTAATCTTAAAACTTAAACTTTTACAATGAAATTTTTATAACAACAGTAATATCTTTAATCTTAAAACTTTTACAATAACAATGATTACTTATTAACCAAAATTAATTTTAATATTAAAATAAAACGGTGAATAATCATTTATATAATTTATAGAATTATAGTGTGTTTGATAGGCATTATGGTTATTTCTATTTTTCTTAAAGTAAATACAAATTTATGGCAACCTTAAAGTGAATTTCTCTCCTTGAATTAATAAATGCTGAAAACTGAAAAGGAAATGTGAAAAATTAGAACAAAGGAAAGAGTTGATTGACAATTAGAATAGAGGAGAGAGTTGTTTTTTTTTGTGAAATTGCCATATGATATTATATGATATATAATATATAATATGTGAGTAAATCTTCTTTTTTTTACTTTTTTTAAATATTTCACTTATGTCTCTTTTGCTAAAACTAGTATTTGTAGAAATAAAATAAAAAATTGCATACATTTATTATTAAGTCAATTACAATTTATATTTCTAATAAAACTTTTGAAAACAATGCAATAATAAAACTTTAATTTATATTTCTAATAAAACTTTCAAAAACAATATAATAATAAAATTTTCAAAAACAATGCAATAATGATTATAAAGAATATTTTCTAAAGACATGTTTATAAAGAATATTTTCTAAAGACATGTTTTCCAAGAACTATGAGGATAGAAAGAAATATAGAATTATATATCATGATATTTTCATGGGTCATTGGTACATTTCAATTAGAGTATTTAAATGAGTTTCATAATACAAAAAACATGAGAATAATTACTTAAAACAATTTATATTGGTAATGATTCATCGACTCTCTTGTAAGAGAATAATTACTTAAAACAATTTGTAGTGGTAATGATTCATCAACTCTCTTGTAAGGTTCACTTATATTATTCCTGCATATAATTTCTTCAGATCAATTTTAATCTTAAGTTTAAACTTTTCTTTATCTTTCTAATACAAATAATGGCATTGCACATGTATGGAAATTAATCAAACTACCCACATCCTTCTTCTTAGAAGAAGCTAATAAATAAGTTTTTCTACAAGGTGTTTTTCTAGGGTTTGGGCGTTCAAGCCATTCATGGATAGAGTTCTCATCTTATTATTTTAATATATGATATATGGTTAGTATTTCTCATGTTAAATTGCTTGCACATGATATTAAAAAAATAATAGTATACGGTGCAATAATGTGACCAAGTATAGTAAATTAAGTAATAATTTTAAAATAAAAATGGCAATTCATGCACATCCAACATTTGCAATTCATCTATTCATTGTTTCAATATTTTGATAAATAAAAAACAATAAAACCATATAAAATACTCAAAACATCATAATTTTGTTATTGATGTATTCAAAACATCATAATTTTGATATTTATCTATTTGACACAATTATTTTCAATAAAGTCACTTTAATGCGTTATTAATAAATATTTTTAATTTGATTATATCAAACATTTTTCAATTAGCAATAAATTTTAATTTTTCAATTTATGATTATATCAAACATTTTTCAATTAGCAATAAATTTCAATTTTTCAATTTATGATTAAGTTGAAGTGATATTTTTGAAATGCCTTTATAAATTTAATATTTTGATTACAAAACATCAATACATACTTACTATTAAAATATTAATTTCAATTTTATTTTATTTTAAATGAAATATCTATTTTTAATTGAACCCTACTTTAATTTAAAATTTAACTCTACTTTAATTTAAGTATAATAATAATATACAATATACAATGTTGACTTGATAACTCAATTCAACATGCATTATAATTCATTACAAGGTACAATATTATTATGGACTATGCAACCTAAACCAATTGCAATTGCAATTTAAGTACTAATGTTCACTTTGTCATTCATCTTAAATCATATTTTAATTCACTCAAACCAATTGTAAAAATCTTGCTGCAATTTAAGGACTCGTGTTCACTTGATCATTCATCTTAAATTATATTTTAATTGAGAGGTTCATCATTATATACCAAATATTACAACAAATAAAAACATTGCAATTAAATGTTTAATTTAACAATATAAGGATAAATAATTCTAAGTAATAAAAAAAGATACTTCATTATATACAGAATATTACAACAAATAAAAACATTTCAATTGAATGCTTAATTTCACAATACAAGTATGAAGTAATTCTAAGTAATAAAAGAAGGTATGAAGTAATTCTAACTAATAAAAGAAGATAGAAGGAACTAATATCATGTCTCAATTACAATCTTTGTGTTAGATCTAGGATGTCTCAATTACAATCTTATATGATACTTGTATGTGATAATTATTTCTCTATGTTTTCTCAATAAACTTTAAATGATACTTGTATGTTGTCTGATAATTATTTCTCTATTTGTTTTTCAATAAATCTTTGAACATTAATCATTGCCTAAAAAAGAAAACTCCATTTCAAAACTTTCATTAGTGCCATTATATCCAATTGCAATTTAAGTACTAATGTTCACTTGGTCATATCTTAAATCATATTTTAATTAACCCAAACCAATTGTAATTGAAATTTTAATAAATCCAAACCAATTGTAAAAATCTTAGTGCAATTTAAAGACTAATGTTCACTTAAATCAAAAACAAATATTACAACAAATAAGAACATTGCAATTGAATGCTTAATTTGACAATACAAGTATGAAGTCATTCTAAATAATAAAAGAAGATAAAGGAACTAATATCATGTAATAAAAATTTCAAATATAATAAATGATACTTGCATGTTTTTTTTTATAATCATTTCTCTATAAAATTTGGAATATAATAATCGTACTTTTTCTTCTTTTTCTTTTTCTTTTTTTTATATTTTTTTCAAAAAAATATAATTGATACATTGATACTTGTATGTTGTGCCATAATTATTTCTCCATTTTTTTACAATAATTTTTTGGACATTAATCATTGCCAAAAAGAAAACTCAAGTTTAAAACTCTCATTGGTGACATAATATCTTTATTAGGAATTTTAAAATGTTTTAACTTAAATAAGAAAATTAACAAGTTTTTTCAATTACTTAAGCTAAACCTAACCCAACAATAATCTGATATCTATTAATCTAATTATAATTATATTAATATGTTTTTTTTCAAATATATTTCAAATTAATATCAACATTTTTATTATAAAAATAAGTTAATAAGAAAATTATATTTTTAAAATTTAAATTATGTAAAGAGAAATTATACATTCTATTAATATTTATAATATTTTAAATTCATATATTATATAAATATTTACTATATTTTAAATTCATATATTGTATATATATTTTTAACTTTTTAAAAAAATAAATCATAATCATTTTTTTAGACCAACATACATACTACATTGACCAACACACAAATAAATATATTTAAATAAATATGTACAAATTCAATATAATAATATTCATAAGCACAATATACCTTATATATTCATAAGCACAATATATCATATACATTAAAATTATTTACAATGTTCATAAGCACAATATATCATATACATTAAAATTATTTACAATGTTCATAAGCACAATATATCATATACATTGCAACAAAAAAAAACAAAAAAAAAAATTGTAATTATTTACAATGGCAACAACAACAAAAAATTGAAATTATTTACAATGGCAGCAAAATATTTCTCATTTCATAAAATTATTTATGGCAAAAAAAACAAAAAAAATTGAAATTATTTATAATAGTAACCACCAAAAAGAAAAAATTTGAAATTGTAAAAAAATTGAAATTATTTACAATGGCAGCAAAATATTTCTCATTCCATCAAATTATTTACAATGACAAAACAAAAACAAAAACAAAAACAAAAAATACTTCTCATTCCATAAAATTATTTACAATGGCAAAAAAAACAAAAAAAATTGAAATTATTTACAATGGCAACAACAACAAAAATTGAAATCATTTACAATCGCAACAAAATATTTCTCATTCCAAGAAACAAAAGGTGTAAAAAATGCAAAGTTTAATCTAGTTTGATTTTTAATAAAAGGATTTTGAAACCTTATAGAGGGATTTTGAAACCTTATTGGCAAATCATGGCAAATCATGCAAGGAAAAACTAACCCATAAGCCCATAAAAACCCATGAATCCCGTCTCATTTTTAAAAACCCATGAATCCCAATTTTAAAATTTCTTTGTGAATCCCAATTTTATAAGTTTCTTTATGAGTCTCAATTTTATAAATTTCCCCATTCCTACATGGACAGGGACAAGTGCTCAGTAAAAACTAGCCCATAAACCCATAACAACCCACTAGTCCCATTTTTCTTTATATCTTAAGAGGAAGATAGCCCCCATTCCTATAGGGACAAGTACTCACTTACTCGGTGACTGCACAGGCCTTTGGTGGGTCGTGGCCGTTTTCTGTTAGATTTCCACTCTTATAGGGATAAGCGCTCACTTACCCGGAAGACTTACTCATGAATCAACGGAAAATATGTTTATATTCAAATCTAAAATATAAAAAGTTTATATTCAAATTAACAATGCTAATAAAGTCATAGAGTCATAGGTAACAAGGAAGGCATCGATATTTTTTTTCATGAAAAATGAAGACCTAAAGGGAGTGCATGGATATTTTTTATATTTTTCTTCATGAATAATGAAAAACGAAAAAGAAGCCCCTAAGAAATCTTGTTAAACCCATCAATAAATAATGAATGTTCATGTTTTTCCATACATTAAAATGAATTTCATGAGCAATAAGAAATCTTATTTAACCTTAAATACATAAGAACATCCATCCACCAGGGTAAGGAAACCATATCACCATATCAATTAAGATCATGTAAGGAAACCATATCAATTAAGATCATGTATCTAATTAAGATATGTATCTAAAAAAAACCATCGTTGATTGAAACCCATGCATAATTAAAGCTTTTTCAATGAATTACTTCAATCTCAATTTGAGATTTCACATAAACCAGGTTTGCCTGAATACACATGAACATATGAAAAACCTTCCTATGGTAAAAAGAAGGGTTTCAAAAATAAACACCGAGAAACCCTCAAAAATAACATCCATAAATCATGATCCAATGACAAACCTTCCTATGGTAACATCACCCAGAAACACCGAGAAACCCTCAAAAATAACATTCATAAATCATGATCCAATCACAAACTTTCAATTTTTACAGGACCCAGAAATACCGAGAAACCCTCAGAAAAAACATTCATAAATCATAATCCAATGACAAACTTTCAATTTTTACATGACCCAGAAAAATTGGTGACCAGGATGTTATAAGTTGCCTTCCTTATGCCCTCAGCCCCTCAATAAATCATCCCACCAGAAAGAAAATGTGCTGTGGAATGCCCCTCAATCAATATGGCCCTCCTCGTTCCTACTCTTATGCTCTCTTTCGCTATCATACTGCTCATAGTTGAAACTTGAGACCATCTTTAGGCACTGGAATGCATGAAAAACACTCACATGATCCAGTGACAAACTTTCAATTTTTACATGATCCAGAAACACCGAGAAACCCTCAGAAAGAACATTCATAAATCATGATCCAATGACAAACTTTCAATTTTTAAATGACCCAGAAAATTTGGTGACTGACCAGGACTGCACCTAGAGACTAATTTTCATTTACATATCATTTACGTTTGCTGAACAATATCTGATGAAATTTACATTTGCTGAACAATATCTGATGAAAATTACAATCTTATAGAATGCCTGAGGCATTTCACTGACAATATGCTACCATTATTCATGGTATTCTTGTAAATAAAGAGTGCACTTAAATTGTTCAAATTGTTTCCATTGAACTACCTTGAGGTTTTTATTGAACTACCTTGAGGGTGGTTCCAAACCTTGGTTACTGTTACTTAATGTTGGATTTGATCCTGACAGTTCCATTATCTGGGGAGGTCCAACACCCCATTTCTCTTCTTACTCTGAACTCCATCGACTCAATATCATTAACTAGAGAATAGGCATTACTGCTGAATAACTCCAACGACAAAATATCATGAACTATAGAAAATTACAATCTTATAGAATGCCTGAGGCATTTCACTGACAAGATGCTACCATTAATCATGGTATTCTTGTAAATAAAGAGTGCACTTCAAATTGTTCAAATTGTTTCCATTGAACTACCTTGAGGGTGGTTCCAAACCTTGGTTACTGTTACTTAATGTTGGATTTGATCCTGACAGTTCCATTATCTGGGGAGGTCCAACACCCCATTTCTCTTCTTACTCTGAACTCCATCGACTCCATATCATTAACTAGAGAATAGGCATTACTGCTGAATAACTCCATCGACTCAATATTATGAACTAGAGAATAGGCATTACTGCTGAATAAATAACAAAACAATAAAATAATATCATAATATGCCTTGTCAAAATCCAAATCTAAAAAATAGATGTATCAACCATGACAGAATGAAAAAGCCCATTTACCTGTTCACTATTCATTACCGATGGTAAATATGCAGAAGGTAGAAGGTGCAATGAGACATTGAGCCGCAAACTTTCTGCATCAAACACTTTAACTGCACTATCAGCTTAGAAGCTCGCATAAACTAGGACGCTGTAACATATGGCACTTGAAATAGGAGCAGATATTATGCATCAAAGACTCCAACTGCATTATCACATAAGCTCAAAAGCTTGAAAAACAAGGAGAGAAACTCATTATCACAGAAGCTCAAAAGCTTGAAAAGCAAGGAGAGAAGCTCAGAAGCTCGCATAAACTAGGACGCTGTCACATGAGTATATGGCACTTGAGATAGGAGCAGATAAGGAATCATGAAGAGACCACTGCAATGCAACCATGTAACAAGGTCATCCAATCAAATACAGAAGGTAAGTGACATTATATTATTGTCTATGTTTGAATTCAAAACTGCTTACAAGTACTTACATAGCACAAGCGCTCCAACTTGGAAGCATCATATATAGCAAAGCTGGCTCTCATGCACAAACAAGTGAATTTGATCATTATGAAGCTGTACTCTTGTATCCATCCCCATTGGTGGATTTGGTCATTATGAAATTGTACTCTTGTATCCCCCATTGGTGGTGACGATCTTGGAAGCATCATATATAGCAAAGTTGGCTCTCATGCACAACCAACAGGTGAATTTTAACATTGTGAAACTGTACTCCTGTATCCCCCACGGTGGTGACGATCTTCCTGGTTGTACTGGAACAACTGCTCGTCCCACCCATCTATGCCCCGGGGACATAACTGCCAAAAGACAAAAGACGTGGTTGTGAGTATATGAACATTTACACTCATAAATTTATGTAAACTTTAAAGTGAACATCACGGAGTTAGACTATATTTAATAATAAAAGAAACCATATACCTGGGCATCAGCTCCAGAAGATACCAACACATTCAAAACATGTCAAAAAGCCAATCCTGTGATTTATTTTTGGTGGCCCTTGAGCTTTGATTTTACCTATAAAAATTGCAGAGCATGCCACTTAAAGGTCAGTTTTGGTAAAAGGGCACAATGAAGAAAAATGATAAGGATTGAAAGATATATTCACAGGCAGCACCTCATCAACTGTATATTTGAATTGATGAATCCTCCATGCCAATTGCAATGATGTTATTGTCCTGAGGGTGGAAAGCCAGAAAAGTGGCTGCAGGAAGAGTTGGCATGAAAGTTGTCATGCAGGTATATTGAATTGATGAATCCACCATGCCAATTGCAATGATGCTTGAATTGATGAATCCTCCATGCCAATTGCAATGATGTTATTGTCCTGAGGGTGGAAAGCCAGAAAAGTGGCTGCAGGAAGAGTTGGCATGAAAGTTGTCATGCAGGTATATTGAATTGATGAATCCACCATGCCAATTGCAATGATGCTTGAATTGATGAATCCTCCATGCCAATTGCAATGATGTTATTGTCCTGAGAGTGGAAAGAAAAGAAAAGTGGCTGCAGGAGGAGGTTGCAGGAGGAGATGGCATGAAAGTTGTCATGACCTGCAGTGAATCACTAATTAAAATCCCATGAAACCAGTGATTTAGATAAATTGGGAGCTATTGAATTCTTAGCATATAGTAAGGGCAAAATGAAGAAAAATGATAAGGATTGAAAGATATATTCACAGGCAGCACCTCATCAACTGTATATTTGAATTGATGAATCCTCCATGCCGATTGCAATGATGTTATTGTCCATGCCAATTACAATGATGTTATTGTCCTGAGGGTGGAAAGCCTGAAAAGTGGCTGCAGGAGGAGGTGGCATGAAAGTTGGCATGACCTGCAGTGAATCCCTAATTAAAATCCCATTAAACCAGTGATTTAGATAAATTGGGAGCCATTGAATTATTAGAATATAGTAAGGTTAAAGGAACATTACACAAGAACCTTCTACCCCATTACCCACATAATTTGAATGTTCAAATTTGAAAGTTGAAGGTGAGACATTGAGACTAAGCAGACCAATGTACCAAAACTGATTCTATGATATTTGAAATTATATATATCATCGGAAACACTAAAATGAAACTCGTCTTTAGGTAAAAGGCTCTCTTACCTTAAATGTCATCATATTGAATAAGGAGACAGTGGGAAACCTTGCCACTGGTGGCAGACATTACATAGGAATCATTCTTAGACAAAGCTATACAAGCAGCGGCTTCTTCTGTATTTGTATCACCAGTCATTATTCATAACAATCCCACTAGCTAAATGCCACATCTGTGTTGGAATACTCGTTGTAGACGGTGGAACAAAATACTAACTCTTAGTTACTCGTCAATCATTACTACATAAAATACAGTTGCAAATTATATATCCAAAAGTATAACAAATAAATAAATAAAACAAGCTAAAATAAGAAGGAAGCAAACAACAACTACTAAAGAACCCCACCTTTCCGGATGGATTCCGGTTGCTCCGAGGCCATTTCCATAGCTTATGGAGAGCATTGGATGTTACTGCTAAGACAACAACACTGGAATTGGTGTATATCAGTTTTACCACCTGCAAGAAATAGCACTAAGCACATTACTTGTTTGGATCAATATCGACAGAATTTGTACCACATAAAGTTGTAAAGTATGTCAACCTTTAGTGTTTTCTGTAATAGAGGGATGATTGCATACCTTGCTCAAATGCATTCTGTCAGGCAACATGAGAGACCTACACTGACCCGAATCAGTGATCTCAGTCAATTTCCAGTTCTTGCTCTTGTCTGTGACCTCATCTAGAAGCCTTCTTTTAACATCTGGAGTCCGACTGTCTGTCTATACTAGTCTGCACACATGTTGTATCGAGTGTCAGATAATTGTTAGATAGACATCATTGATCATATCATCTTATTCCTATAAAAGATATGCCAAAATAATGGCCAATAGAGCATGTGAACGGGAAAAGAACAGAATCCTATGCTATATGGAAACTCGAAAGCAACAATATCTAGACTCTGAGTGAAAGTTTAGAAAATGATAAGATATATGTAACAAACTAAACTAAATAATGCTGGACAAATATGCTAGATTCTAAAGAAATAATTCTAGGAGAAAGCTCTTACAAATTCGGTCATTGACAATGCAGGTGGAAGTCTGTCTGAACGTTCTACACAGCACTACAAAGGGAACCAGGAGCAGTGACTGCAGGAGGCATGGCATTCGCGATTGAAGTCTGCATGGTAAAAATGATCTAGTTAGAGTTTAAACTTTAACATTAATTAGCAGTGCATGTACACGGTGAATGTGCGTGTAAGTAGCAATTTACCTTTGTTGTCGTACTCTCCAGCATGCGAATTAAGCGAAATCTCTCTGCATTGGGTAAGATCTTTATGCCATTGCCATTCATTGTGACTTCCAACAGGGAACCATCTTCGCTGAAACGAAGCGAGCCTTTTTTGGAAATAACACGAGGATTATACATTGAGATGTGATGAAGAAAACTTGAAATAATGCTTTGAAACTCTAAAAATAAGCCATCCTCATTTCTAAAAATAACTTCTTACCAAACTACGCTCAACATCAATTGTTGTCAGGATGTTGGTGTAATCCATGTCCCATAACTTTATTTGAACTTCATCACCAGCTTCCAAAAACCTCTTCTTAGTTGTATCAAATTGCAGAACACCTAAGGAACAGTTCTTGAAGGCAGAAAATATATAAAATTGGAGAAAGTAAAATTCAGATCCACATGAAGACACTTTACAAACTAAACACTATTCCAAGTTAACATTTTACTTTGTTTTATCAGCACTATAAGGCCCGGAGCATTATAGTCCACCCCAGATCCCACAAGATAATACAATCAGGCTTTGATCTTTCCATCAATATTTGTAGGAAAAAAAATTGCACACGAACAAAAAATCATAATCCATCTATCGTGCAATAAAGTATTTGTAATATGGCCAAAAATTCACAGGAAGCCAAACATCAAACAAAAATAGAATATGCAATGTAACTTCAAAACAACTAGAATTTAATATTCCTCAACTGCAAATTCACACACACACACACATATATATATAATTTTCATATACAGATAAGTAAACAACAACTATTAGAATGAGTCTTGACACATGATCAAGCAGATAAAGCAGATTACATTATGGTCTTATCATCCACACATGTAATTATTATGAAGATAAAGCAGATTACATTATGGTCTTATCATCCACACATGTGATTATTATGAAGAGATGGTAGCTATGGTGTGAAGAAGCAATATCATTCACACCACCAGCATGTGCGTCAACCTATTTAATTAAATTATATCAATGTTAAGAATTATGTTTTCAATACAAACATAATTTTACAGACCTAGACCTACAAGAATGTACAAGTTGGCCTTTAAGCATGTAGGCAAACCTCTAAATGTTGTCTCAAATCACCTACCATAGTATAAGAATATATGTGAACTATATGCTTGGAAAACACTGATACAACGTTTCAATGATATAGTTGGAGTTTTCACAAGAGCAGCGTAAGAAAGCATAACAAAACATGTATAATAAGAATGTACGTGAACTATATGCTTGGAAAACACTGATACAACGATTCAGTGATACAGTTGGATTTTTCACAAGAGCAGCCTAAGAAAACATAACAAAACATGTATGAGTTTACCCAAGGCCAGTGCTAATTCAAGATCAATTCATTCATGTACATTTCTCCAATTTAAATTACAGAACTAATTCTTTTCAAGATCAATTCATACGTGTACATTTTTCCAATTTAAATTACAGAACTAATTTTTGAAAAAATCATCTACCTACATGTGAATGGAACAGGCCGAAATTTCCCAAATCTTAAAGATCCTGCAAGCTAATTTTTTTCGAGATTCCACTTCCCAAATTGCAATGTCACCAACATTTGTTCCAACTGATCGATAATGCCAACAATCCAAATTTGAACCACTAGTGTAAACATATTTATAAATATAAAAAGTACATCTTCCAAATTAACTTAAGGAATTTATTTAAATGAAGAACTGTATTGAATGGAATTTGAAATCACCTAGCAGAATTGTTTGTTGCAGAGGGATGGAAATCCATACTCATAACATTTGAACCCTGATTGAGAGGTCTTGCCTCACTCAAAATGAAGAGGCCAATATGTAACAATGCCAACTAATGAATAACAATGCGATACCTAAAAACATTACACATTCCCAGTTACTCAAAGATGTAAGGCCTTGTTAATTCTCTTTGATCATAGAGCATTTATTCAAGTGGCCCAAGGTTATAATGTTGAGGTTAGTAAATTAGCAAATTACTTTGTACTATTAGATAGAAAAGTATCAATTACTAATTATGAGATGATCAAACTTAATTGCTTAGGGCATCAACAAGACATGAGCAATAAATTGACTAGTTCAGACGATCATGGCCACCATGAAGGATGATGGCCTTCATCCAAGAAGTTTTCCATGTATCACACAACCAAATGTATCACACAAATCCTAACGAAAGATGCCAAGTTGTGGTGGCAAAGAAGGGTGGATCAGAGGGCCCATGGTGATGCAAAGGAAATCACGACTTGGGAAGAGATGAAGGAAGCAATGTTGGCTCACTCCAGCCCACAAGATGAAATGTGAGATGCTCGTACAAAGATCAAGTATATCAAGCAAACCGAGTCTACAAGCTTATCAGCGCAAATTTTCTAGTGTGATATTGGAGTTACCCGACATGGCGGAGAAAGACAAGGTTTTCAACTTCATTACTGGGCTGAAACCTTAGGCTCGCAATGAGGTAAAACAGCAAAAGATCAAGACACTTGAGGTGGCATTTGCTGCTATTGAGGAGGCATTTGCTGTTGTTGATAGGTTGGTTGACCATCATCAAGAGAGAGTGGAAGACAAGAAGAAGAAGCCAAATAAGCCAAAAGAAAAGACTTCGAACGAAGATGAAGGAAAGACAAGTGGAAAACCAAAAGGGAAGAAACCATTTTAGTGTTGGTTGTGCGAGGGCGATCATGTGGCGAAGAATTGTCCTTTGAGACCAAATGCCACAGCCATTACGCAGTCAAATGGAAAGAAGAAAGAAGAACAAACAACAGTTGGTGAGATGCATATTTTGGGCGTTGCAGCAACAATGGAGGTTGTCCCAAAACATGATCCTAAAAGGCACAAGTTGGAATATGTTGAGATGAAAGTTGGGCAGGGTGCGTTGCTCACCATGGTGGACAACAGCGCAACCCACAACTTTATGCGAGAAGAGGCAACAAGAAAGGTTGGACTGAAGTTTGTTCCAACGCTTTCATGTCTTAAAGCAATGAATTCACCACTTGATCAAGTCATTAGAACTGCAGAAGATGTGGAAGACGAAATCAGTGAATGGCGAGGTAAAATTGAGTTCACAGTTGTGTGTATGGATGATTACGAAGCAAGTTCAACCAAGCAAGAAGACATCGCAAATAAAATCGCAAGGGCGAGGTTGTGATATCGCAGAAACAACAAGGCAGGTCGCACAACGCAGGGAACACAACAAAAGGAGAGTGCCAACCAAGGTGACGATTGCCTAGCGAACCTGCACGACTGAGAAAATTGTTGATGTGTTTTGTTGAGGCGAAAATCTTGGGGTTTCTGGGCAGGTCGTAAGTGCATGGAAAAGCTGAACGACTTGGTAAAATTTTCGGATGAGTTTACTGGCCGAGGTCAGGCAATTGCCCCACTGTTGTAACATTGTATTTATTGTTGTCAACTATATTGCAAGTGATAAAAGAAGTATAGGGGCAGAGTTGTTTTGGGCGCTGCCCCCTCCCATTGCATATTCTTGTTTACTACCGTGTTTGTGATACGCGCTTTTGAATCTGTTAAGTTTAAGTTATTGCAGAATTGTATGATTGAAAGAATTAAATGTATAGAAACATTATTTCCGTTCCATATCGAATGAATGAGAAGTAAAGTGAACTTGAATAATTGTCAAGTATTTCCATGTATCGCATCACACACAACGAAAAAAGTACATAATTTAAACATACCATTTTATGTACATGTCAAACCATTATTTGAGTGGTACTACCTAAGAACCATGCTAGAAGGAGAAAAAGGGGAGAAAACAAATAACAAAAACACTATTTTGTTGGAAAACAACATGACTCACCCATCCTTTGCATCTACATTTCCTAAGATATCTTCTCCACTCGAACCTACTAGACACTACAATTGTAGTTTCTCATTGCACAATATATGAGATCACGAATAAACCACGAGAGCTTGAAGGATATATATACAAAGCGATAAATTAACCATACACATACCTATCCTCCCCTGGCTAATATTATAACAACAACAATCATGAACAATAATCTTTGAACATGTGAACCCTAGTGTAACATTTCCATTTCTTTCATATCAAAGTTCTAGGAAAGATTTTGAATCTCACACCCATGAAGAAGATCATACTACCTCGATGTTGAGAAATAGAAGGTAATGATTTAATTAGGATTTTATTAATGATTTCTCATAACTTGACAAGTTCTTGTGATGCTTAGTGCATTAGTTCTTTTATCATTATTGAACTCTGTTCATCATCAAGATAAATGCCAAACAAGAAGATCACAATGCAAACAATAAAGATACTAGAGAGAGGCTCCAAGCCAGGGCAAAACCCCTCAATAAGGGAAAAGCCAAAGAATCAATTGAAGGAGACTTCCAAGACCATAGACTCAACAACAAACCTCCAAGATCAGGCCAACCACTTAACCATGGATTTGCTCTTCAAAATTGATTTTTGTCAATATTTCTACAACAATCAAACTTGAGGAAACCCTAGGTTCCACAAAAACTTGCATTTCTGAAATGAATAGGAGAGACACTTCAAAACAGGGATTTGAGCTTCCTTCTTCATCTTTGCTTGCTTCTAACCCTCTTCTAAGACCCTCACACTTCTTTTCTTAACCGCAAATCTATATATGAGATGTGTTGTTCCATTCTATCATAGAGGAGGTTGAAGTCCTCTAATATATAGCCTTTGTTGGGGCTACAAATGCATCTCTAGGCCGACATGATCTTAAGCTGCCCAACTTGATCTTGGAGACAATCTAGACCATTCTAAATAATATTTCCCTTTCTTGTTACATGAGCCCCAATGGGTCTTTTACATCATGTATTGGACTTTGACTCAATATTAAGCCCCTAGAGCACTCAATGGGTGCTTTGACCCATTGACCATTAACCGAAGCATGAAACCCATGCTTTAATAAGTAAATTTCTTTTACAATAAAAAATTATTTTTCTTAAGTACCATAATAATTACATTGCGTTATGAGACAAGTACAATAATGAAGACCAAATCTAGTTGCATTCTTCAACAATCCCTCTTAACTAGGGAGGTATTCATAATTGATAATAGGTACAAGGACAGTACTTGCAGTGGAAAGTTCTCATAAGAATAGTCGGATTGGTAAGCCATCTCATAAGCTATCTTTTTAGCTTATGTTAGTGCATCTCATCATATCGACCAACATTGTCATATAGCAAGGCATTGACTAACAACTCTATCTCTCCACTAAATAAGAGCACAATCCATTCTAGATAATATTTCATTTTCTTGTTACATGAGCCCCAATGGGCCTTTTACATCATGAATTGGAATTTGACTCAAGACTAAGCCCCTAGAGCACTCAATGGGTGCTTTGACCCATTGACCATTAAGCCAAGCATGAAACCCATGCTTTAATAAGTCAAATTATTTTACACTAAAAAATTGTTTTTCTTAAGTACAATAATAATTACATTGCATTATGAGACAAATACAATAATGAAGACCGAATCTAGTTACATTCTTCAACACTCCCTTTAACTAGGGGGGTATTCATAACTAACCACAGGTACAAGGACAGTACTTCCATTGAAAAGTTCTCTTAAGAATAGTCAGATTGGTAAGCCATCTCGTAAGCTATCTTTTCAGCATATGTTAGTGCATCTCATCATATCAACCAACATTGTCATATAGCAAGGCCTTGACTAACAACTCTAACTCTCCACTAGATAAGAGCACAGTGTTGAGGAGACAATGATTTATAGACATCTTCATCATTGTCTCTCAAAGCACATACCACATCCAGATGTTCACAAGGTATTCATGTCTTGGATTTACACATCCTCAAGGAATCTCCTCTTTGACTACTCTTGCCTATTGAATGCCCTACCTCATCCTGAAAGAGTATTGGTATTGGTCTCAGATGCTTACCCATTCCTCCATTATTTCCTCACGATGTGAAGACAAGAATGATGTGTCCATCTCTCCCTCTTAACCAAGGAGGATCTACTCATTCCTTTACACATGAAAGGAATATATCCAAGCTCCCTCTTAACAAGGGACTTGCTTTCAATGTCAACTGTCAATTCTTCCTTGGAAATCATGTTACCATCAACTACTTGTAGGGCTCCTCCTTTCTGCATCATCATGTCATAAATAGACTTCAAATTTTTCATCATGGCACCATCTTCTTCCACTACTTCTTTGTAGGGCTTCGAACATCTTTCTCATCACTTTCCTTTTCATCAATCTTCATCAGTTGCATATTGACGAACCAATCATCATAGAGCTCGAATCTTGCTCCCTCTAAAAATTGGGAAAGTGATCTTCCAAGACATGACCACTCAGCTATCAACCTGCTACCTTCCGCGCCAGCGTCCTTCATGTTGTACAATAATTTTAATTACTTTGGACTACGTACCAAATTCTTCCACTCAATTCATGGAATTGAGCCATCATCGAAATAGTAAATATCTATATAGTGCATCTCTTCAGGTAGCTGAAACATAACAAGCCATCAAACATCAGAGTCATCGAAAAGCTTCTTCACAAGATGTAAGATGTCATGTTTTGTCTTCATCAACATCCTTCGTCATGATCTTCCATCATGCATCCAATCATCATGTAAGAAGAGTTATTAGATTATTTTGTAGCTCCATTTGAAATCAACAACCTTATTTTGTAGCTCCCTTTGAAATCAACAACCTTTTGAGACCACATTGGACGTTGATCATTATCATGTTGTTCATCCGAAAGAGAAATCATGCATCCAACCATCAGGTAAGAAGAGTTACTAGGTTACTTTGTAGCTCCATTTGAAATCAACAACCTTATTTTGTAGCTCCCTTTGAAATCAACAACCTTTTGAGACCATATTGGACATTGATCATTATCATCATGTTTTTCATCCGAAAGAGCCCACATCATACTAATGCAACTAGGCATATGAATGCACCCTGCTCTTCCTACAAACTAAAAACATGAGTTAACTAAATCAAAGGAGAATCTCTCAAAACATGCATATATTTTACTTTAATCGTACATCTAGTCTTCTTCATGTGAAAATTTCTGAATATCTCAAACAGAAACCCTACTATTAAATTTCAGATTTACTTCTCCTACTTACATTAAGTTATTAATGTGAAATATTTAGCATTAACATCGAAGTAAACACATTAACAGCCTACACATACAGATCTAAACTGAATACACGCACAATGACAAAGTGACACACAAGGATTCACTGGACAACTGTCCCCGGAAAAGCCCCATGCGGGAAAACCGGTCTTCTAGCTGCTGGAGGGTTTTTATTATCAAGTAGAATCTACGTACAACAAATCTAGGCACCAAACTAGTTAACCCGACAGAGAAATAAAATGTAGCTATATCTTTGTTCTGGAGATAGAAAAACTGACTGATTCACACCCTCAAACGGGATTTACAGAACTCAGCCCTTTTCAATCTTTAGAAACCCCAATGTTGCTCTGAAGCCCTCTGCGTCAGCCCCTGCGTTGCTCAGGAAGGGCATGCGTCACCCCAAACTGGGTTATGCTGCCCCTGTGTTGCCCTGGTTAGGCTTGAGTCAGCCCTGCTGGCCTCCTACTGCCCCTGCACTACCCTTTCTGGGCCTGCGTCAAGCCTACATAGCCCCTGAAGCCTCTGCACAACCCCTACTTGGCTCTTGGCTGAGCTGCGTAGCTTCTGCCTCTGCGTTGCCTCAGTTTGTTGCCTCTCTGCCCTTGTTGCACTATTGGCCTAGGATCAGATCATCCCTTTCACCAACACTACCCCTCGCTACAGTTGAAACCCTTTTGGAAATTCTTAGCAAACCACGCCCTAGAATTATAGCTTAGTATCAGTGCTCTGCCACTGTGTGTGTTCTCCAACTGACCGCAAGCCTTTCCTTTATACTTTTCTCGTTGGCAACCAACAGTCGTGATCTAATATTTTATCAACAACTAAGATTAAAAGAAAGCTTGATCCGTGTGACTTAAGTCATTTTCATCACATGTTTAATTTAATTAACTTTAATCTTTTAATTTTCCTAAGTTTGACTTAGGGTCCTTAATTAAAAATATTAATTAATTAAATAACTCTTAAATGGGATGGAATTTCTTAAATCGCTTTCTGGGTCTTGAAGATCTCATGTACTCTAATCCCTCCACAAATTTTGGGAGCTAGAGCACATTCGATGCTACCCCAAACTCAAAAATCTCAACACTCCCTCTTAGTGAAGAATATGCTCTAGTAACAATATTTCAGCCCGAAGTTCTACACTGATCTCTGGTGCGGGTCTCTGCGTTGATGCTTGGTTTGCTGCCCTTCATCACTGCGTTGTTGTTGCTCTCCCATACTGCTGCCACCGCCACTGCTACATTTGTACTGCAGCTCCCTCTCAATTTGTTGCACCGTGCTACCAACTGCTACACTGCAACTCAGTTGATGAGAGTAAGCAATTGAAACACTTCTGCCCAATCTTTGACAAACAAGTCAGTTGGGTTGCATCTTCATCACTGAAGCTCCATAGGTTGTTGCTATGTGTTGTCATCTGGAGGTTGATGCGTTGTTGTAGCTCTGCGCTGCGTAAGCATACCTCCTCTGCGATGCCTCTGTGTTGAAGTCCTCTACGTTGCTACTGCGCTGCGCTGTCCTCCTGAAGCCTCTACGTTGTTGCAGCTCTACACTGAGTAAGCAAGCCTGCTCTGCGTTATTGAAGTCACATCAGCCTCTCTGTGCTGCTGTTGTTGTTGCATCTACACTGCGCTGCTCCCTCTCAGCATCCAGCTTTGCCTCTGCTTTATCTGTGATTCTTTGCACCCACTGCTCCACTTGCCTCACTACCGTCTTAGGGCTTCCGTAGCTCGTATGTGATCCAAGAGTTGGGCTACTCAAGGATCTTGCCCCCACTCTGTAGCTGCTCTACAGATCAAGATCGCCCCACTTTCGTGGTTCATGAGCGCTCATGGCTACGTCATCTCTGGAGCCATTGTCCGCCACAGAAACCTTGGATCTAGAAGCTTCCTTGTCCTTTTTCTTCTGAGGACAATTGTTGGCGAAATATCCTAGTTCGTCGCACTGGAAACACTTGATCTTCGATAGATCACGCATCTTTCTCCCTTGCTGCCTCTTTGATGCCAAGGCTGCATCTTCCTCTTCTTCCTTCTTCACTATGCTCGAACCAGTGTTGAACTGTCTTTTCGTCATCTGATGGATTTACTCTTGTCGGAGGATAGCCCACATGTTGTCCCAGTCCTCTGTGACTGCATTGAGAGCAGTCCTCAACATGACATCGTCATCTACCTTGACTCCCATGCCATTCAGTTGATCCCGGATCAATTGTAGTCTGGATAGAAAAGGGTCGATCTCCTCTCCCTTGGCCATCATGAATAACCTCAGCTGGTTCTCCAGAATCATCTTCCTCTAGACGGATCTTCCTTCATATAGTGTGGTTAGAGCTACCCACATCTCATTATCCATTGCCTTCTCGGCTATGTGAGGAACCACATGATCTTTGACCTTGTCCATAATGAAGTGCTTGGCGTGTTTCGCTGCTTCTTCATGCTTCTCCAGGAGTTTCGCATCGGTTGGTGTGGCCAGGACTTTCTTTGCATTCTCCCTCAAGCTTTATGCCTCCATGACTACCAGGATTCCGACCTTCCAAATTGCAAAGTTGGACAGGCCATCCAACCTAACCTGATCACGTAGTCCATGGAGTGCCATCTGCTCAAAAAATGTGTCGGAACAAATCCTCCTCTCTATGCTAGAGACTCGGATCTAGGGTCCTTAGCGAGAAAGGCACCCTCTGCTCCCTCTGACAATTGACTCTCTCTCTTGGAAGTCTACCAAACAAAACGAATCAGCTCTCTTCGATCCTCTGATCAATCTTCAGGCTTCTTTGGCACGAAATCTTCTAAGAAGTTGTTCTCCTCCCGCTCTTCGCCAACTTAGCTTAGGCTAAATTCTGCACCGGTAGAATTTTAACCCCACCAGCAACTGCTAAAGGTCTGCAACTCAGCTTCCAGCACTCTAAACAGCACTCAGCTTCTGGATTGCGTCACCCTGGCTGGCTTCTGCGTGAGTAGACAGTCTCAGCGTAGTTTTTGTGCTGCCTCTACGCAGTAAGTGCGTGGAGACTGCGTCACCCTTGCCTCTGCTTGGCTTTGCTTCCTTCTGCTGTTGCGATGCCTTCTCTGGGCCGGTTTATCTGTTGCTTTCTCTGCTACTTACTACAACAAGGATTTCTTTAGCCTTCTTGCTGGAGATCCAGGCTAGATCTGCAATCGCTCTAATACCATGTGAAAATTTCTGAATATCTCAAACAGAAACCCTACTGTTAAATTTCATATTTACTTCTCCTACTTACATTAAGTTATTAATGTGAAATATTCAACATTAACATCGAAGTAAACACATTAACAGCCTACACATACAGATATAAACTGAATACATGCACAATGACAAAGTGACACATAAGGATTTTCTGGACAATTGTCCCCAGAAAAACCCAATGCGGGAAAACCGGTCTTTTGGCTGCTGGCGGGTTTTTATTATTAAGTAGAATCTAAGTACAACAAAGTTGCGCACCAAACTGGTTAACCCGATAGAGAAATAAAATGCAGCTATATCTCTGTTCTGGAGACAGAAAAATTGATTGATTCACACCCTCAAATGAGATTTACAGAACTCGGCCCTTTTTAGTCTTTAGAAACCCCAGCGTTGCTCTCAAGCCCTCTGCCTTAGCCCTAATGGCCTATGTCAACCCCTGTGCTGCTCAGGAAGGGCCTGCGTCACCCCAGACTGGGTTACATTGCCCCTACGCTGCCCTGGATGGGCCTGCGTTAGCCCTGCTAGCCTCCTACTGCCGTCTCTGGGCCCGCGTAGCCCCTGAAGCCTCTGCCCTGCCCCTAATGGGCTCTTGGTTGAGTTGAATAGCTGCTACCTCTGCGCTACTTCTCTGCCCTTGTTGCACTCTTGGCCTGGGATCAGATCATCCCTTTCACCAATACTACCCCTCGCTGCAGCTGAAACCCTTTTGGAAATTCTTAGCAAACCAGGCCCTAGAATTCTAACTTAGTCTCAGTGCTCTGCCACTGTGTGTGATCTAATCTTTTATCAACGGCTAAGTTTAAAAGAAATCTTGATCCGTGTGACTTCAGTCATTTTCATCACATGTTTAATTTAATTAACGTTAATCTTTTAATTTTCCTAAGTTTGACTTAGGGTCCATAATTAAAAAGATTAATTAATTAAATAACTTTTAAACAGGATGGAATTTCTTAAATCGCTTTCTAGGTCTTGGAGATCTCATGTACTCTAGTCCCTCCACAAAGTTTGAGCTAGAGCACATCCGATGCTACCCCAAACTCAGAAATCTCAACACTTAAAACTATTCCTTACCTCCAAGATGAGATCTCATCATGCTTAAACTGTAGCATCAAGCTTCCAAAAAGCCTACTCCAAATCAAAGAGAATAACATTGATACCATCATGGTCATTCTTCTCAAAATGAAGAAATCACTCCATGACATCATTAGGGAGGATCCTTAATGATCTTTTCATATCATTAACCAACTGCGACATGATCACTATACCTACTGGATGACTGATATCAATGCATATAACTACTAAATGTTGCTAATCATGATGTCATGCATTTTATTAATGCAACTACATGCCCTACTCTAACTGTTTCAGAAGAAGAGATCCCTGGGATCTTCTTCTTCTTAGGCTCCTTGCTTCTCGAGCTCCTTGACTTCTTCAGCGCATGGGCACCATCCTCCCTCCTTGAACCTTTCTTTGATTAGATTCCTTCGAGAGTTTCGAGCAATCCCTCCTGTAGTGACATTCGAAGCATCTTATGTTTGACATATTGTGCTTCTTTCTCAGACGAGACCTTCCCGTCTTTCCTTTGTTGCATATGCTTGAGATTTATCAGGAGGAGTTGTCTCATCTTTGGCTTTCAATCAAGTTTCTTCCATCACATAGTGAGAGCATAACTCGTCAGAGTTGGTAATCTCCTGGGAATCTCCTTCCTCAAATAAATGTTGGTCACAAATGAATTCCATTCGGGTGGCAAAGCATTGAGGACACAAATCATGATCTCTGCATCAGAGACCGTTTTTCGAAGGGCATGCAACTGTTGTCTCAATTGAGATATCTTCTTGAGGTACGATGTGATGTCCTCTTCATGTGAAACCCTTGTCTTGGTACAACTTGCTCCTTAAAGATATTTTCAGCCCTGAGGTGCTCACAGAATAGAACTTTATAAAACTGTCATATATATCCTTAGACTTATCCAGCTCTGCCACAAATGCAATGAGGTGATCCTTTATGGATTCAATCCAGATCCTTTGTACTCTAATTTCATTCTTGAAGTGTTTAGTTCATTCATTGTCATCCTTCTTGTCAGGTTCTGCAAATTTGCTTGATGCCAACGAGGATCCTTCCACAAGCTGATGCAATCTCCTTTTCCAAGAAGTTGGTTGTCTTCAACAATACTTCTGCTTTACTTTAAAAATATATTGTTGTTGTTGCTCCTTTGCTACAGGCCTTCAAGGTGGACCTTTATCACTGCTTCTAGGGAAATTATTCCTTCTCAAGGATTTTCTTCAAAGTTAGAAACTTGATGACCTTACAAGGAGACTGTTCCTTCTCAAAATTATTTTTGTAATCCCATCTAGATGCATGTAACCTTTTACTTATAGACCAAAGATCCTTAAAAATTATTGCTTTGCCTATTCTTGACATGACCCTATGTATAGGACTTTTCAAAACAGTGGATTGGATTAACAAATAGATTTGTCCCTCATAATTGATGACAACAATTGAGGAATCAATCTTATAACCACCATCTAAACTTTGAGATATGCAAGAGTTACAAAGTCGACTTTCTATGAGACTGTGCGCTAGACCCTTCAATATATATGCCCAGAATTGCTTCTTTCAATTTGCAAGATCTAGGCTTCTTTATTTCTGCAAGATGGATGTACAGAACTTATGTGTCTTTCAAGGTAGATCTAGAGAACCACCAAACAATTTGGACTAGATCCTTAAGATGCATAGGTCTATAGATCTCGGTCCTTCGTGGATATAACTGTGCACACACACCTATGCGCAGAATTGTGATTCTTCCTCTAGCGTGGCTATATTGAGTTTAGATAAATGACAGACCTTATAAATAATTTGATCTACAATGTTGAAGGCTAGAAAGGGGCCTCGACTTTCTTCCAATATGAATGTGGCCATTATAATCCCTTCAACAATATACTTGTGATTGATGAGGAGTCTCGGCTTCCTTCCTAACTTTAGTATAGGGGACTCGACTCCTCTTTAGGATAGTTGTAGCTTCTCTCCAAGCCTTTCAACTAGGCTTATAAGGTCTTGAACAAACTCGAACTGCTTGCTTCCTTTGCTAATGATAGAAATTGTTCCTAGCCTTTCAAGAGGAACCTAAAACAATGATTCAATCAACCATATATATATAGTGCTTCTGAAGTTTAGATCTCTAAGGAAGCTCAGAGAATTCAGACTCTTTCAATGATAATTACAGGACGTTTTATATTGTGCCTAGAACTGTGATCTTTTCTTCAAAGTGCTCGAACTTTTATAGGCTATCATATTAGCCTCAGAGAATTCAGACTCTTTCAATGATAATTACAGGACTTTTTAAATTGTGCCTAGAACTGTGATCTTTTCTTCAAAGTGCTCGAACTTTTATAGGCTATCATATTAGCCTTTCGGTGCTCCAGAACAGAACTTATGAGCCTCTTAAAAACTTTGCTCTTTTCTCCTCAAGCTTGTGGCCTTAACACAATGACTAGGGCTTCTAGATGTGCCCAAAAATTTTGATTTGATGCCTCTAAGAGCTCGGTCTTAGGTATTTAGGTTCTTCTTGATGCCTTGAAGCCTTTGGTGACCTTCTTCCTACCCTTTACACAAACAAACCAAGCTCTGATACCATGTTGAAAAATCAAGGGCAATGACTTAATTAGGATTTTATTAATGATTTCTCTTAACTTGACAATTTCTTACGATGCTTATTGCATCAGTTCTTTTATCTTTATTGAATTTTGTTCATCATCAAGTTAAATGTCAAACAAGAAGATCACAATGCAAACAGTAGAGACTCACAATGGAAAACCCAGAGAACTCTCTTCTTATAGAATCAATTCAAGCAAACTTCCAAGACTATAGACTCAACAACAAACATCCAACTTCAGACCAACCACTTAACCATGGATCTGCTCTTCAAAATTCATTTCTATCGATATTTATGCAACAATCAAACCTGTGGAAACCCTAGGTACCACAAAAACTCGCATTTCTCACTTGAATAGGAAAGACACTATAAAACAAGGATCTGAGCTTCCTTGTTCATCTTTGCTTGCTTTTAATCCTTTTCTAAGACCATTGCACTTCTTTTCTTGACCGCAAATCTATATATGAGATGTGTTGATTTCTCACTTGAATAGGAGAGACACTACGAAACAAGGATCTGAGCTTCCTTCTTCATCTTTGCTTTCTTCTAATCTTCTTCTAAGACCATTGCACTTATTTTCTTGACTGCAAATCTATATATGAGATGTGTTGTTCCATTGTATCATAGAGGAGGTCGAAGTCCTCTAATATATAGCTTTCACTGGGCTACAAAGGCCTCTCTAGGTCGTCATGACCTTAATATGGTCGACCTGATCTTAGAGACAATCTAGACCATTCTAAATAATATTTCCCCCTCAATGGGTGTTTTACATCATGACTTGGACTTTGATTCAAGACTAAACCCCTAGAGCACTCAATGGGTGCTTTGACTTATTGACCATTGACCCAAACATTAAACCCATGCTTTAATAAGTCAATTCTTTTACAATAAAAAAATTATTTTTCTTGAGTACAATAATAATTACATTGCATTATGAGACAAATACAATTATGAAGACCAAACTAGTTACATTCTTCAACACTTGAAACCATGACAAAATGACAAATCATTGGGCAACTAACATATATTTCAGTGTATTAAAGGACAATAGTATTGTGTAGGAGAAAAATATGCCTCACCCATTCTCTGTGCCACGTTTGTAGAATGTCTAGTGCGTCTTCACCACTTTGACCTTTGGATACCATACAATTGTACTTGTTCACAACATGAAAAATATCAATACCAATTGACTATGAGAGCATAAATAAAACATTTAATAATTGGAATGGCAAACAAATGGAGCCACAAATTAGCGAAAGATACTTTTAAGTGAAGTGCATTGCATATAGAAATGTTGACTCACCTTCATTTATGAACAATAACCTCAATCTTTGTTTGCTTAATTTTTGTTTCCCCACCCAACAAACCAAACCAAAACCAAACTACAAAAAACGTTAAGAAAACAAAAAAACAAAACAAAGGAAGAGTACAATACACCCAACAAACGAAACCAAGACCAAACTTCAAAGAAACGAGAAGAAAAATGCAAAACAAAGGAAAATGAGTACAACACAGCATGGCCATGCTCAAACTCAAAAAAACAAAACACGCAAACAATAACAAAGAAAAAATTACAAACATCCCTTCTACACATCATCTCTCCTGCAATGTGTTGTCCTCCGCTGAAAGAGAAAAAAAGTGGGTTGAATAAGCTTAAAATACACATACAATTAGTAATGTTAAAACATATTTCAAAACCAATAATTATTCATAATAGGAAACACAACTCCCCTAGAGTTTTATAACGATGGACATTGTATGTATTCCACTTCCTCGTGCTCATCAAAAGAAGCCATCTACAGAAGATACACAATAAGATATTAGAATCGTTATATAAGTTAAATTAGAGAGTACGCAATAATTAATCGTAATAAGAAACACACCTTTTTTTGAGATTGTTATATAAAAGGTGAGAGTCTATTTTGTGTTTCACATATTCATGCTCACTTGAACCAGCCATATGCAATAGATACACAATAAAATATTAGGTTTCTAATACAAGTAAAACTAGAGCGTTTGCATGCATGAACTTCAACAAAAACAAATTATGTAGACAACAGCAAAAAAATTAATTGCAAACGAGAATCTATACTGTAGTGTCCTCTCCTCCGCTGAAAGGAAAAAAGGTGGTGTGAATAAGGTTAAAATAAAGACAGCTAGTAATGGCAAGCGTGATTCAAAACAAATAATTATTCATAATAACAAGCATACCTTGTGTAGAGTTTGTTATATAAAGATAGACATTCCATTTTGTACTCCACTTACTTATGCTCACCAGAACTAGTCATCTATAACAAATACATAATAAGGTATTAGAATCATAATACAAGTTAAACAAGAGAATTGAATGCGACAATAATTCATAATGTGAAACATACATGACTCTGAGTGTTTTTATATAAATGGGGATAATCCATTTTGTATTGTATGTATTTGTGCTCACTAGAATCAACCATCCGCAATGGATAGAAAATAGAATATCAGAATTCTAATCAAACTGAAAATATAATATTAGAATTCTACTAAAACTTAAACTAGAGAGTTAAAGGCATTAACTTGTGAACCAAATTAATTCCAGTCCATTTATATTCCATGCTATATCTCAAAATATGTAAGTTTTCTAAACTAGATGTAATTCTACTAGGATGATGCAATCAGTGTTATCGTAAGAGAAATAATCCTTTTTGTAAGAGGGATTTAAGCATATTGAACACCTAGAATCCTAGAGTTGTCGAGAAATAATTCTTTTTGTAAGAGGGACTTAAGCATATTGAACACCTAGAATCCTAGTGTTGTCTACTAGCACAATGGTTGATTGTTCGAAGGCTAAATACGCTTGCTTGCTCAACCTTACCATCCTCCTCTCTAGGGCAGGTTGTGTGAGGTGTGCATGTGATGTGGACCAAAAAAGCAGATAAATTTAAACATACACCATTTTATGTATATGTCAAAAGACTATCTCAATGGTACTACCCGAGAACCATGCTACAAGGAGAAACAATGATTAAACAATAATAATAATAATACTATTTTGTTGGAAAACAATGTGACTCACCCACCCTCTGCACTGCATCTACATTTCCTAAAATATCTTCTCCACTCGACCCTGCCAGACACTACAATTGTAGTTGCTCACTGCACAAAGTAATATTATATATGAGATCATGAATAAACAACGAGAGCTTAAAGGGTAAATATACAAAGCAAGCCTACCCTCCCTTGGCTAATATTATAACGACAATCATGAACAATAATCCCTGAACATGTGAACCCCAGTGTAACATTTCCATTTCTTTCATATCAAAGTTCTAGGAAAAATCTTTAATCTCACACCCACGAACAAGTTCATACTACCTTGAAACCATGACAAAATGATAAATCATTATGCAACTAACAAATATTTCAGTGTATTAAAGGACAATAGTATTGTGTATGAGAAAAGTATGCCTCACCCATCCTTTGTGCCACATTTTGTAGAATGTCTAGTGCATCTTCACCACTTCACCTTTGTAGACCATACAATTGTACTTTTTCACTACATAAGAAAGATCAATACTGAGAGCATAGATAAAACATATAATAATTTGAATGGCAAACAAATGGAACCACAAATTAGCGAAAGATACTTTTAAGTTAAGTGCATTGCATATAGAAATGTTGTCTCACCTTCATTTATGAACAATAACCTCAATATTTTGTATCTCTTCATTTCCGTTTCCGCACCCAACAAACGAAACCAACACCCAACTACAAAAAATGTAAATAAAACAAAAAAAAAAAACAAATAAAGAGTACAATACTCCCAACAAACGAAACCAAGACCAAACTACAAAAAATGAGAAAAAAATGCAAAACAAAGGAAAACAACAACAACACAGCATGGCCATGCTCAAACTCAATAAAACAAAACATGCAAACAACAAAGAAAAAATTGCAAACATCCCCTCTCTGCATCATCTCTCCCGCATTGTGTTGTCCTCCGCTGAAAGGGAAAATATGTGGGTTGAATAAGCTTAAAATAGACACACAATTAGTAATGTTAAACATATTTCAAAACCAATAATTATTCATAATAGGAAACACAACTCCCCTTGAGTTTGTTGTGTAACGATCGACGCTATTTGTATTCCACTTGCTCATTGGAACAAGCAATTTGTATTTCACGTAGTCATGGTCATTGGAACAAGCCATCTGCAATAGATACACAATAAAATATCACATTTTTAATCAAATTTAAACAAGAGAGTTTGAAGGAATGAACTTCAACAAAAACAAATAAAGTAGACAACAACAAACAAAAAATTGCAAACTTCTGCTTTGCGCATTATCTCTACTGTAGTGTCCTCTCCTTCGCTGAAAGGAAAAAAAGTGGTATGAATAAGGTTAAAATAAAGACACAAATAGTAATGGCAAGCATAATTCAAAACAATATTCATTATAGCAAACATACCTCGTCTAGAGGTTGCTATACAAAGATAGACATTCCATTTTGTATTCAACTTACTCATGCTCACGAGAACTTGCCATCTACAATAGATATATAATAAGGTATTAGAATCATGATACAAGTTAAATTAGAGAGTTGAATGCAATAATCAACCATAATGTGAAACATACTTGACTCTGAGCTTTTTTATATAAAGGAGGATAATCCATTTTGTATTTTACGTATTTGTGCTCGTGAATCAACCATCTGCAATAGATAGAAAATAAAATATTAGAATTCTAATAAAAGTTAAACTAGAGAGTCGAAGGCATTAACTTGTGAACCAACTTAATTCCAGTCCATTTATATTCCATGCAATATCTCAAAATATGTAAGTTTTCTAAACTGGATGTAAGAGCGATCTAAGCATATTTAAACATATTGAAGAGCCTGAATCCTAGTGTTGACTACTAGCACAATGGTTGATTAGTCGAAGGCTCAGTACGCTTGCTTGCTCGACCTTACTATCCTCCTCTCCAGGGCACGTTGTGTGGAGGTGTGCATGTGATGTGGACCAAAAACACATATAAATTTAAATATACCATTGTCAAACCACTATATGAGTAGTACTACCTGAAAACCATGCTAGAATGAGAAAACGTCAATTAAACAAATAACAATAACACTATTTTGTTGGAAAACAACATGACTCACCCATCCTTTGCGCGGCATCTACATTTCCTAAGATATCTTCACCACTCCCTCCCAAACACTACAATTGTAGTCGCTCACTGCACAAAGTTATATTGTATATGAGATCACGAATAAACAACGAGAGCTTAAAGGATAAATATACAAAGCAATGAATTAACCATACAAATATCTTACCTCCCTTGGCTAATATTATAAAAACAATCATTATCAATAATCCATGAACATGTGAACCCAGTGTAATATTTCCATTTCTTTCATATCAAATTTCTAGGAAAAATCTTGAACCTCACACACATGAACAAGATCATACTACCTCGAAACCATGACAAAATGATAAATCATTGTGAAACTAACAAATATTTCAATGTATTAAAGAACAATAGTAATGTGTAGTAGAAAAGTATGCCTCACCCATCCTTTGCGCCAAATTTGTAAAATGTCTAGTGCATCTTTGCCACTTGACATTTGTAGACCATACAATTGTACTTTTTCACTACATAAAAAAGATCAATGTAGTTGACTATGAGAGCATAGATAAAACATATATAATTTGAATAGCAAACAAATGGAGCGACAAATTAGCGAAATAGACTTTTAAGTGAAATGCATTGCATATCGATATGTTGACTTACCTTCATTTATGAACAATATCCTCAATTTTCTCTGTTTGATTCCTTCATTTCTGTTTTCGCACCCCACAAACGAAACCAAGACCAAACTACAAAAACATTAAAAGAACAAAATAAAAAACGAAGGAAGAGTACAACACACCCAACAAATCAAACCATGACCAAACTACAAAAAATAAGAAAAAAAATGCAAAACAAAGGAAAACGAGTACAACACAACATGGCCATGCTCAAACTCAACCAAACAAAACATGCAAACAAGAACAAAGAAAAAATTGCAAACATCCCCTCTGCACATCGTCTCTCTTGCAATGTGTTGTCCTTCGCTGAAAGGCAAAAAAAGTGGTTTGAATAAGCTTAAAATACACACATTTAATATTGTTAAACATATTTCAAAACCAATAATTCTTCATAACAAGAAACACAACTCCCCTAGAGTTTGTTTTATAACAATGGACATTGTCTGTATTCTGCTTGCTCGTACTCATCAAAACAAACCATCTACAGAAGATACACAATAAGATATTAGAATCCTTCTATTAGTTAAACTATAGAGTACGCAAAAATTAATCGTAATAAGAAACACGCCTTTCTTTGAAATTCTTATATAAAAGGGGAGAATCCATTTTGAATTCCGCGTATTCATGCTCACTGGAACAAGCCATCTGCAATAGATACACAATAAAATATTACATTTATAATAAAAGTCAAACTAGAGAGTTTGAAGGCATGAACTAAAACAAATCATGTAGGCAACAAACAAAAAATTGCAAACTTCCCTTTTGATCATTATCTATACTGTACCACCCCCTCCTCCGCTGAAATGAAAAAAAATCAATGTGAATAAGGTTAAAATAAAGACACGATAGTAATGCCAAGCATCATTCAAAACAAATAAGTATTCATAATAGAAAACATACCTCGTCTAGAGTTTGCTATATAAAGATAGGCATTCCATTTTGTATTCCACTTACTCATGCTTACTAGAACAAGCCTTCTACAACGGATACATAATAAGATATTAGAATCATTATACAATCTAAGTTGGAGAGTTGAATGCAACAATCAATCATAATGTGAAACATACCTGACTTTGAGCAAGTTTTTTTTATATAAAGGGGCATAATCCATTTTGTATATTACGTATTTGTGCTCACTGAAATCAACCATATACAGTAGATAGAAAATAAAATATTAGAATTCTAATCAAAGTTAAACTAGAGAGTTGAAGGCATGAACTTGTAAACCAACTTAATTCCAGTCCATTTATATTCCATGCAAAATATGTAAGTTTTCTAAACTAAATGAAATTCTAGTAGGAATAATGCAATCAATGTTATCGTAAGAGAAATAATCCTTTTTATAAGAGGGGTCTAAGCATATTTAAACATATTGAACACCCAAAATCCAAGTGTTGACTACTAGCAAAATGGTTGATTGGTCGAAGGCTCAATATGCTTGCTTGCTCAACCTTACCATCCTCCTCTCTAGGGTATGTTGTGTGGGGTGTGTGTGTGATGTCGACCAAAAAAACATATAAATTTAAACATACCATTTTATGTATATGTCAAACCACCATCTGAGTGGTACCATCCGAGAACCATGCTAAAAGGAGAAAACGTCGATTAAACAAATAATAATAACACTATTTTGTTGGAAAACAATGTCACTTACCCACCTTCTGCGTTGCATCTACATTTCCTAAAATATCTTCTCCACTTGACCCTCCCAGACACTACAATTGTAGTCACTCACTGCACAAAGTAATAGTATATATGAGATCACGAATAAACAACGAGAACATAAAGGATAAATATACAAAGCGATGAATTAACCATACACATACCTACCCTCCTTGTCTAATATTATAAAAGCAACAATCATGAACAATAAACCCTGAAGATGTGAACCCTATTGTAACATTTCCATTTCTTTCATATCAAAGTTCTACGAAAAATCTTGAACCTCACACCCACAAACAAGATCATAACCATGACAAAATGATTGTGCAACTAACAAATATTTCAATGTATTAAAGAACAGTGGTATTGTGTAGGAGAAAAGTATGCCTCACCCATCCTCTGTGCCATGTTTGTAGATGACCACACAATTGTAGTTGTTCACTAAATAAAAACGATCAATATAGTTGACTATGAGAGCATAAATAAAACATATAATAATTTGAATAGTAAACAAATAGAGCCACAAATTAGCGAAAGATTATTTCAAGTGAAGTGCATTGCATATCGATATGTTGACTTACCTTCATTTATGAACAATAACCTCAATTTTCATTGTCTACTTCCTTCATTTCTACTTCCGCACCCAACAAACGAAACCAAGACCAAACTACAAAAAACATTAAAAGAACAAAAAAACAAAACAAAGGAAGAGTACAAGACACCCAACAAACAAAACCAAGACCAAACTACAAAAAACGAGAAAAAAATGCAAAACAAAGGAAACGAGTACATCACAGCATGGCCATGCTCAAACTCAACAAAACAAAACATGCAAACAAAAACAACAACAAAAATTGGAAACATCCCCTTTGCACATCATCTCTGTTGCAATGTGTTGTCCTCCGCTGAAAGGGAAAATAAGTGAGTTGAATAAGCTTAAAATACACACACAACTAGTAATATTAAACATATTTCAAAACCAATAATTATTCATAATAGGAAACACAACTCCCCTCGAATTTGATTTATAACGATGGACATTGTTTGTATTCCACTTGCTCATGCTCATCAAAACAAGTCATCTACAAAAGATATACAATAAGATATTAGAATCGTTATATAAGTTAAACTAGAGAGTACGCAATAATTAATCGTAATAAAAAACATACCTTTCTTTGAGATTGTTATATAAAAGGGGAGAGTACATTTTCTATTTCACGTATTCATGCTCATTGGACCAAGCCAACTGCAATAGATACACAATTAAATATCGCATTTCTAAACAAATTTAAACAAGAGAGTTTAAAGGAATGAACTTCGACAAAAACAAATCAAGTAGACAACAACAAACAAAAAATTGCAAACTTCCCCTTTGCACATTATCTCTATTGTAGTGTCCTCTCCTCCGTTGAAAGGAAAAAAAGTGGTATGAATAAGGTTAAAATAAAGACACAAATAGTAATGGCAAGGATAATTCAAAACAAATATTTATTCATTATAGCAAACATACCTCGTCTAGAGGTTGCTATATAAAGATAGACATTCCATTTTGTATTCCACTTACTCATGCTCACGAGAACTTGCCATCTACAATAGATATATAATAAGGTATTAGAATAATGATACAAGTTAAATTGGAGAGTTGAATGCAATAATCAATCATAATGAGAAACATACTTGACTCTGAGTTTTTTTATATAAAGGAGGATAATCCATTTTGTATTTTACGTATTTGTGCTCATTGGAATCAACCATCTGTAGTAGATAGAAAATAAAATATTAGAATTCTAATAAAAGTTAAACTAGAGAGTTGTAGGCATTAACTTGTGAACCAACTTAATTCCAGTCCATTTATATTCCTTGCGATATCTCAAAAAATGTAAGTTTTCTAAATTGGATGTAAGAGGGATCTAAGCATATTTAAACATATTGAAGAGCCTAAATCCTAGTGTTGAATACTAGCACAATGTTTGATTAGTCGAAGGCTCAGTGCGCTTGCTTGCTCGACCTTACTATCCTCCTCTCCAGGGCACGTTGTGTGGAGGTGTGCATGTGATGTGGACCAAAAATGCATATAAATTTAAATATACCATTTTATGTATGTGTCAAACCACTATCTGAGTGGTAATACCTGAGAACCACACTAGAATGAGAAAACGTCAATTAAACAAATAACAATAACACTATTTTGTTGGAGAACAACGTGACTCACCCATCCTCTACGTTGCATCTACATTTCCTAAGATATCTTCACCACTCCCTCCCAGACACTACAATTGTAGTCGCTCACTGCACAAAGTAATATTGTATATGAGATCATGAATAAACAACGAGAGCTTCAAGGATAAATATACAAAGCGATGAATTAACCATACAAATATCTGACGTCCATTGGCTAATATTATAACAACAACAATCATTAACAATAATCCTTGAACATGTGAACCTAGTGTAATATTTCCATTTCTTTCATATCAAATTTCTAGGAAAAATCTTGAACTCACACCCACGAACAAGATCATACTACCTCAAAACCATGAAAAAATGATAAATCATTGTGCAACTAACAAATATTTCAATATGCCTCACCCATCCTTTGTGCCAAATTTGTAAAATGTCTAGTGCATCTTTGCCACTTGACATTTGCAAACCATACAATTGTACTTTTTCACTACATAAAAAAGATCAATATAGTTGACTATGAGAGCATAGATAAAACATATATAATTTGAATAGCAAATAAATGGAGACACAAATTAGCGAAATAGACTTTTAAGTGAAGTGCATTGCATATCGATATGTTGACTTACCTTCATTTATGAACAATAACCTCAATTTTCTCTATTTGATTCCTTCATTTCCATTTCCGCACCCCACAAACGAAACCAAGACCAAACAATAAAAAACAAAGAGTACAACACACCCAACAAACAAAACCACGACCAAACTATAAAAAATAAGAAAAAGAACACAAAAAAACGAAAACGAGTACAACACAACATGGCCATGCTCAAACTCAACAAAACAAAACATGCAAACAAGAACAAAGAAAAAATTGCAAACATCCCATCTGCACGTCATCTCTCTTGCAATGTGTTGTCCTTCGCTGCAAGGGAAAAAAAGTGGTTTGAATAAGTTTAAAATACACACAATTAATATTGTTAAACATATTTCAAAACCAATAATTCTTCATAACAGGAAACACAACTCCCCTAGAGTTTGTTTTATAACAATGGACATTGTTTGTATTCTGCTTGCTTGTGCTCATCAAAACAAACCATCTACAGAAGATACACAATAAGATATTAGAATCGTTATATTAGTTAAACTATAGAGTATGCAATAATTAATCGTAATAAAAAACACATATTTCCTTGAAATCCTTATATAAAAGGGGAGAGTCCATTTTGTATTTCACATATTCATGCTCACTAGAACAAGCCATCTGCAATAAAAAGTGGTTTAAATAAGCTTAAAATACACACACAATTAATATTGTTAAACATATTTCAAAACCAATAATTCTTCATAACAGGAAACACAACTCCCCTAGAGTTTGTTTTATAACAATGGACATTGTTTGTATTCTGATTGCTCGTGCTCATCAAAACAAACCATCTACAAAAGATGCACAATAAGATATTAGAATCGTTATATTAGTTAAACTATAGAGTACGTAATAATTAATCGTAATAAGAAACACACCTTTCTTTGAAATTCTTATATAAAAGGGGAGAGTCCATTGTTTATTTCACGTATTCATGCTCACTGGAACAAGTCATCTGCAATAGATACACAATAATATTACATTTATAATAGAAGTCAAACCAGAGAATTTGAAGGCAGGAACTTCAACTAAAACATATCATGTAGACAACAAACAAAAAATTGCAAACTTCCCCTTTGATCATTATCTCTACTGTACTACCCCCTCCTCTGTTGAAAGGAAAAAAATCGGTGTGAATAAGGTTAAAATAAAGACACAGATGGTAATGCCAAGCTTCATTCAAAAAAATAAGTATTCATAATAAAAAACATATCTCGTCTAGAGTTTGCTATATAAAGATAGACATTCCATTTTGTATTCCACTTACTCATGCTTACCAGAACAAGCCTTCTACAACAGATACATAATAAGATATTAGAATCATTATACAATCTAAGTTGGAGAGTTGAATGCAACAATCAATCATAATGTGAAACATACCTGGCTTTGAGCGAGTTTTTTTATATAAAGGGGCATAATCCATTTTGTATTTTACGTATTTGTGCTCACTGAAATCAACCATCTACAATAGAGAGAAAATAAAATATTAGAATTCTAATCAAAGTTAAACTAGAGAGTTGAAGGCATGAACTTGTAAACCAACTTAATTCTAGTCCATTTAGATTCCATGCAAAATATGTAAATTTTCTAAACTAGATGAAATTCCAGTAGGAATAATGCAATCAATGTTATCGTAAGAGAAATAATCCTTTTTGTAAGAGGGATCTAAGCATATTTAAACATATTGAACACCCAAAATAAAAGTGTTGACTACATGCACAATGGTTGATTGTTCGAAAGCTCAATACGCTTGCTTGTTCAACCTTACCATCCTCCTCTCTAGGGCACGTTGTGTGGGGTGTGTGTGTGATGTCGAACAAAAAAGCATATAAATTTAAACATACCATTCTATGTATATGTCAAACCACTATTTTAGTGGTACCACCCGAGAACCATGCTAGAAGGAGAAAACATCGATTAAACAAATAATAATAACACTATTTTGTTCGAAAACAACGTCACTTACCCACCTTCTGCAAGGCATCTACATTTCCTAAAATATCTTCTCCACTCGACCCTCCCAGAAACTACAAATGTAGTCACTCGCTCCACAAAGTAATAGTATATATATGAGATCACGAATAAACAACGAGAGCATAAATGATAAATATACAAAGCGATGAATTAACCATACACATACCTACACTACAATTGTAGTCACTCGCTGCACAAAGTAATAATATTTATGAGATCACAAATAAACAACGAGAGCATAAAGGATAAATATACAAAGCAATGAATTAACCATACACATACCTACCCTCCCTTGGCTAATATTATAATAGCAACAATCATGAACAATAAACCCTGAAGATGTGAACCCCATTGTAACATTTCCATTTCTTTCATATCAAAGTTCTACAAAAAATCTTGAATCTCACACCCACAAACAAGATCATACTACCTTGAAACCATGACAGAATGATAAATCATTGTGCAACTAACAAATATTTCAATGTATTAAAGAACAGTGGTATTGTGTAGGAGAAAAGTATGCATCACCCATCCTCTATGCCATGTTTGTAGAAGACCACACAATTGTAGTTGTTCACTAAATAAAAAAGATCAATATAGTTGACTATGAGAGCATAAATAAAACATATAATAATTTGAATAGTAAATAAATAGAGCCACAAATTAGCAAAAGATTCTTTTAAGTGAAGCGCATTGCATATCGATATGTTGACTTACCTTCATTTATGAACAATAACTTCAATTTTCTTTGTCTACTTCCTTCATTTCCGCTTCCGCACCCAACAAACAAAACCAAGACCAAACTACAAAAAACATTAAAAGAACAAAAAAACAAAACAAAGGAAGAGTACAAGACACCCAACAAACAAAACCAAGACCAAACTACAAAAAACAAAAAAAAATGCAAAACAAAGGAAACGAGTACATCACAGCATGGCCATGCTCAAACTCAACAAAACAAAACATGCAAACAATCACAACAACAACAAAAAATTGCAAACATCCCCTCTGCACATCATCTCTGTTGCAATGTGTTGTCCTCCGCTGAAAGGGAAAAAAAGTGAGTTGAATAAGCTTAAAATACAGACAATTAGTAATATTAAACATATTTCAAAACCAATAATTATTCATAATAGGAAACACAACTCCCCTAGAGTTTGGTTTATAATGATGGGCATTGTTTGTATTCCACTTGCTCATGCTCATCAAAACAAGCCATCTACAAAAGATACACAATAAGATATTAGAATCGTTATATAAGTTAAACTAGAGAGTACGCAATAATTAATCGTAATAAGAAACATACCTTTCTTTAAGATTGTTATATAAAAGGGGAGAGTACATTTTGTATTTCACGTATTCATGCTCACTGGAACAAGCCATCTGCAATAGATACGCAATAAAATATTACATTTCTAACTAGAGAGTTTGAAGGCATGAACTTCAACTAAACTAAATCATGTAGACAACAACAAACAAAAAATTACAAACTTCCCCTTCGCACATTACCTCTACTGTAGTGTCCTCTCCTTCGCTGAAAGGGAAAAACGTGTTGTGAATGAGGTTAAAATAAAGTCACGGATAGTAATGACAAGCATAATTCAAAATAAATAATTACTAATAATATCAAACATACGTCATCTAGAGTTTATTATATAAAGATAGACATTCCATTTTGTATTCCACTTACTCATGATCACTAGAACTAGCCATCTACAATAGATATAAAATAAGGAATTAGAATCATGACACAAGTTAAGCTAGAGAGTTGAATGCAACAATCAATCATAATGAGAAACATACTTGACTTTGAGCTTTTTTATATGAAGGGGGATAATTGATTTTGTATTTTACATATTTGTGCTCGCCGGAATTAATCATCTGCAGTAGATAGAAAAGAAAATATTAGAATTCTAATAAAATTTAAACTAGAGTGTTGAAGGCACTAACTTGTTAACCAACTTAATTCCAGTCCATTTATATTCCATGCGATATCTCAAAATATTTAAGTTCTCTAAACTGGATGCAAGAGGGATCTAAGCATATTTAAACATATTGAAGAACCAGAATCCTAGTGTTGACTACTAGCACAATGGTTGATTAGTCGAAGGCTCACTACATTTACTTGCTCGACCTTACCATCTTCATCTAAAGGGCACGTTGTGTGGGGGTGTGCGTGTGATGTGGACCAAAAAAGCATATAAATTTAAACATACCATTTTATGTATATGTCAAACTAGTATATGAGTGGTACTACTCGAGAACCATGCTAGAATGAGAAAACATCGATTAAACAAAATAGAATAGCACTATTTTGTTGGAAAACAACGTGACTCACCCATCCTCTGCGCTACATCTACATTTCCTAAGATATCTTCTCCACTCGACCTTCCCAGACACTACAATTGTAGTCACTCGTTGCACAAAGTAGTATTATATATAAGATCACGAATAAACAATGGGAGCTTAAAAGATAAATATACAAAACAATGAATTAATCATACACATACCTACCCTCCCTTGGTTAATATTATAACAACAACAATCATGAACAGTAATCCCTAAACATGTGAACCCCAGTGTAACATTTCAGTTTCTTTCATATCAAAGTTCTAGGAAAAATCTTGAATCTCACACCCATGAACAAGATCATACTACCTCGAAACCATGACAAAGTGATAAACCATTATGCAACTAATAAATATTTCGGTGTATTAAAGGAAAATAGTATTGTGTAGGAGAAAAGTATGCCTCACCTGTCCTTTGTGCCACGTTTGTAGAATGCCTAGTGCATAATCGCCACTTGACCTTTGTTGACCATACAATTGCACTTGTTCACTACATAAAAAAGATCAATACAGTGGACTATAGTATTGTGTAGGAGAAAATTATGCCTCACATGTCCTTTGTGCCACGTTTGTAGAATGTCTAGTGCATCATCGCCACTTGACCTTCGTTGACCATACAATTGCACTTGTTCACTACATAAAAAGATCAATACAGTGGACTATGAGAGCATAGATAAATCATATAATAATTTGAATGGCAAACAAATGGAGCCACAAATTAGCGAAAGATACTTTTAAGTGAAATGCATAGCATATAGAAATGTTGACTCACCTTCATTTATGAACAATAACCTCAATTTTCTGTGTCCGCTTCATTTCCGTTTTCGCACCCAACAAATGAAACCAAGACCAAACTACAAAAAAAATTGAGAAAAGAAAAAAACAAAATGAAAAGAAGAGTACAACACACAACAAACGAAACCAAGACCAAACTACAAAAAACGAGAAAAAAATGCAAAACAAAAGAAAACAAGTACAACACAGCATGGCCATGCTCAAACTCAACAAAACAAAACATGCGAACAAGAACAATGAAAAAATTGCAAACATCCCCTGTACACATCATCTCTCCTGCAATGTGTTGTCCTCCACTGAAAGGGAAAAAAAGTGGGTCAAGTAAACTTAAAATACACAATTAGTAATGTTAAACATATTTCAAAACCAATAATTATTCATAATAGGAAACACAACTCCCCTAGAGTTTCTTTTATAATGAGGGACACTATTTGTATTCTACTTGCTCGTGTTTATCAAAACAAACCATCTACAAAAGATACACAATAAGATATTAGAATCATTATATACGTTAGACTAGAGAGTACACAATAATTAATCGTAATAAGAAACATACCTTTATTTGAGATTTTTATATAAAAGGGGAGATTCCATTTTGTATTTCATGTATTCATGCTCACTGGAACAAGCCATCTGCAATAGATACACAATAAAATATTAGATTTCTAATAAAAGTTAAACTAGATAGTTTGAAGGCATGAACTCCAACAACAACAAAAAACATGTAGACAACAACAAACAAATAAATGCAAACTTCTCCTTTGCATATTAGTTCTATTGTAGTGTCCCCTCCACCGCTGAAAGGAAAAAAAGTGGTGTGAATACGGCTAAAATATAGACAAATAGTAATGGCAGGCATAATTCAAAACAAATAATTATTCATAATAAAAAACAATGGGAGCTAAAAGGATAAATATATAGAGCAACAAGGGCTAAAAGGATAAATATACAGAGCAATGAATTACCATACACATACCTACCCGGCCTTCGCTAATATTATAACAATGACAATCATGAACAATAATCCCTGAACATGTGAGCCCCAGTGTAACAATTCCATTTCTTTCATATGAAAGTTCTAGGAATCATCTTGAATCCCGCACCAACGAAGAAGTTCATACTACCTCGAAACCATGACAAAATAATAAATCATTATGCAAATAATAAATATTTCAGTGTATTAAAGAGCAGTGGTATTGTGGAGGGGAAAAAGTATGCCTCACCCATCCTGTGTGCCACGTTTGTAGAATTTCTAGTGCATCTTCACCACTTGATCTTTGCAGACCATACAATTGTAGTTATTCACTACATAAAAAAGATCAATATATTTGACTATGAGAGCATAGATAAAACATATAATAATTTGAATAGCAAACAAATGGAGCCACAAATTAGTGAAATGTACTTTTTTAAGTTAAGTGCATTGCATATCAATATGTTTTACTCACCTTCATTTATGAACAATAACCTCAATTTTCTCTATCTTTTCGCACCCAATAAATGAAACCAAGACAAAACTACAAAATACATTAAAAGAACAAAAAAACAAAACAAAAGATGAGTACAACACACCCAACAAACAAACCCAAGACCAAACTACAAAAAATGAAGAAAGAAAATGCAAAACAAAGGAAAACAAGTACAACATAGCATGGCCATGCTCAAACTCAACAAAACAAAACATGCAGGCAAGAACAAAGAAAATATTGTAAACATCCCCTGTACACATCATCTCTCCTGCAATGTGTTGTCTGTCGCTGAAAGGGAAAAAGGGTCGATTGAATAAGCTTTAAATACACACACAATTAGTAATATTATACATATTTCAAAACCAATAATTATTCGTAATAGGAAACACAACTACCTTAGAGTTTTTTTTATAACAATGGACATTGTTTGTATTCCACTTGCTCATGCTCATCAAAACAACCCATCTACAAAAGATACACAATAAGATATTAGAATCGTTATATAAGTTAAACTAGAGAGTACGCAATAATTAATCGTAATAAGAAACACACCTTTCTTTGAGATTTTTATATAAAAAGAGAGAGTCCATTTTGTATTTCACGTATTCATGCTCACTGGAACAAGCCATCTACAATAGATACACTAAAATATTATATTTCTAATAAAATTCAAACTAGAAAGTTTAAAGGCATGAACTTCAACAAAAACAAATCATGTAGACAACAGCAAACAAAAAATTGCAAACTTCCCCTTTGCTCATTACCTCTACTATAGTGTTCTCTCCTTCGCTGAAAAGGAAAAAAAGTGGTGTGAATAAGGTTAAAATTAAGACATAAATAGTACTCGCAAGCATAATTCAAAACAAATAATTATTCATAATAGCAAACATACCTCATCTAGAGTTTCCTATATAAAGATAGACATTCCATTTTGTATTCCACTTCATCATACTCACGAGAACAAGCCATCTACAATATATACATAATAGGATATTATAATCATGATAGAAGCTAAGCTGGAGAGTTGAATGCAACAATCAATCATAATGTGAAACATGCCTAACTTCGTATACAAAGGGGGGTAATCCATTTTGTATTTTACGTATTTGTGCTCACTGGAATCAACCATCTGCAGTAGATAGAAAATAAAATATTAGAATTCTAAAAAAAGTTAAACTAGAGAGTTGAAGGCATGAACTTGTGAACCAAGATAATTCCAGTCCATTTATATTCCATGCTAAATCTCAAAAAATATAAGTTTTCTAAACTAGACGTAATTTTACTAGGAATAATGCAATCAATGTTATCGTAAGAGAAATAATCCAGTTTGTAAGACGTATCTAAGCATATTTAAACAAGTTGAACACCCAAAATCCTAGTGTTGTCTACTAGCACAATGGTTGATTGGTCAAAGGCTTGGTATGCTTGCTTGTTCGATCTTACCATCCTCCTCTATAGGGCATGTTGTGTGGGGGGTGTGCATTTAATGTTAACCAAAAAAGCATATAAATTTAAACATCCCATTTTATGTATATGTCAAACCACTATTTTAGTGGTAGTACCCTAGAACCATGCTAGAAGGAGAAAACGTTGAGCAAACAAATAACAATAATAATATTTTTTTGGAAAACAACATGACTCACCCATAATTTGAGATGCATCTACATTTCCTAAGATATCGTCTCCACTTGACCCTCCCAGACACTACAATTGTAGTTGCTCGCTGCACAAAGTAATATTATATATGACATCACGAATAAACCACGAGAGCTTAAAGGATAAATATACAAAGCGGTGAATTAACCATATACATACCTACCCTCCCTTGGCTAATATTATAACAACGGAAAACATGAACGGTAATCCTTGAACATGTGAACCCAAGTGTAACATTTCCATTTCTTTCATATCAAAGTTCTAGGAAAAATCTTGAATCTCACACCCATGAACAAGATCATACTACCTCAAAACCATGACAAAATGATAAATCATTGTACAACTAACAAATATTTCAGTGTATTAAAAGACAATAGTATTGTGTAGGAGAAAAGTATGCCTCACCCATCTTTCGTGCCACGTTTGTAGGATGTCTAGTGCATCTTCACCACTTAACCTTTGTAGACCATACAATTGTACTTGTTCACTACATAAAGAAGATCAATACACTTGACTATGAAAACATAGATAAAACAAATAATAATTTGAATAGGAAACAAATGGAGCCACAAATTAGCAAAAGATACATTTAAGTGAAGTGCATTGCGAAGATCAATACAGTTGACTATGAAAACATAGATAAAACATATAATAATTTGAATAGCAAACAAATGGAGCCACAAATTAGTGAAAGATACTTCTAAGTGAACTACATTGCATATAGAAATGTTGACTCACCTTCATTTATGAACAATAACCTCATTTTCTCTGTCTCCTTCATTTATGTTTCCACACCCAACAAATGAAACCAAGACCAAACTACAAAAACGTTAAGAAAACAAAAAAACAAAGCAAAGGAAGAGTATAAGACACCCAACAGACGAAACTAAGACCAAACTACAAAAAAAGAGAAAAAAATCCTAAACAAAGGAAAACGAATACAACACAGCATGGCCATGCTCAAACTCAACAAAACAAAACATGCAAACAACAACAAAGAAAAAATTGCAAACATCCCCTCTACACATCATCTCTCCTGCAATGTGTTGTCCTTCGCTGAAAGGAAAAAAAGCGGGTTGAATAAGCTTAAAATACACACACAATTAGTAATGTTAAACATATTTCAAAACCAATAATTATTCATAATAGGAAACACTACTCCCCTAGAGTTTGTTTTATAATGATGGACACTATTTGTATTCCACTTGCTTGTGCTCATCAAAACAAACAATCTACAAAAGATACACTATTAGATATTAGAATTGTTATATAAATTAAACTAGAGAGTACGCAATAATTAATCGCAATAAGAAACACACCTTTCTTTGAGATTGTTATATAAAAGGGGATAGTCCATTTTGTATTCCATGTATTCATGCTCACTAGAACAAGCCATCTGCAATAGATACACAATAAAATATCACATTTACAATAAAAGTAAAACCAAAGAGTTTGAAGGCATGAACTTCAACAAAAACAAATAATGTGAACACCAACAAACAAACAAACAAAATTGCAAACTTCCCGTTTGCACATTATCTCTACTGTAGTGTCCTCCCCTCTGCTGAAAGGAGAAAAAGCGAAGTGAATAAGGTTAAAATAAAGACGTATAGTAATGGCAAGCATAATTCAAAACAAATAATTATTCATAATAGCAAACATACCTCGCCTAGAGTTTGATATATCAAGATAAACAATCCATTTTTTATTCCACTTACTCAGTCTCACCAGAACTAGCCATCTACAATAGATACATAATAAGGTATTAGAATCATGATACAAGTTAAACTGGAGAGTTGAATGCAACAATCAATCATAATGTGAAACATACCTGACTTTGAGATTTTTTATATGAAGCGGGATAATAAATTTTGTATTTTACATATTTGTGCTCAATGGAACCAACCATCCGCAGTAGATAGAAAATAAAAAATTAGAATTCTAATAAAAGTTAAACTAGAGAGTTGAAGGCATGAACTTGTGGACCAACTTAAATCCAGTCCATTTATATTCCATGCAAAATATGTAAGTTTTTTAAAATAGATGTAATTATACTAGGAATAATGCAATCAATGTTATCATAAGAGAAATAATCCTTTTTCTAAGAGGGATCTAAGCATATTTAAACACATTAAACACCCAAAATCCTCGTGTTGTCTACTAGCACAATGGTTGATTGGTCGAAGGCTTTGTACGCTTGCTTGTTCGACCTTACCATCCTCCTCTCTAGGGCACGTTGTGTGGGGGTGTGCCTGTGATCTGGACCAAAAAAGCATATAAATTTAAGCATACCATTTTATGTATATGTCAAACCGCTATCTGAGTGGTACTACCTAAGAACCATGCTAGAAGGAGAAAACATTGAGAAAACAAATAATAATAACACTATTTTGTTGGAAAACAAAATGACTTGTTGAGAATTTGGTAGGGCATAGTTTAATTCAATTCTCTACTTGATAATTACTTGTGAACTTATTTCTTACGTAGATCTTATCTTCGTTAGGTTATTGTGTCTTTCATCAAGTCAATTATCAAAACACAAGAGACACAAGATTTAGGCTCTTCAAGCCAGGTCCAAAACCTCTCCCTCTTGGAGAGGAAAACTCACTAGTAATTCTTCTTATTGACTTTCAGTTGACAAGTACCATTACCATGACCTAGACCATTGACACTAGTATGACTCCAAAACCCTTGTCACTATTCTTCTTGTCTTCTTCTTATTGATCCTTCCTTTTGCACTGCTCTACACCAATACTAGGAAAACTCAGTTCCTTGTTAAACTATCATCAACCTCCTTATTATCGATTTATCCTTCAGCACTCTAGAGACTTCTTCCTTGTTGTAGTATATACTTCTTGTTGAGAATTTGATAGGGCAATGATTAATTCAATTATGTTACTTGATAACTGCTTGTGTTATTCTTTAGCTTCTTTATCTTTGTTTCTTATAATTACAATGAGCAATACATCAAACAATTACCAGTGACACAATATGTAGGTTGCAAGCCAAGGCAAAATCCCTCCTCTTGAGGGGAAAACCCGCAAATCTCTTCTTATAGATGATTCAATTGATGAATACCAAACCCTTGACAAAGACACTAAACACAAGCATTCCTCCAAGACACTTGTCACTATCGCGACTTTCTTAATTTTTCCTCCTTTCTTGCACTATTCTGCACTGCCACCTAGAGAAACTCAGTCTCTACTTCGCTGCCCTTGACAAAGTGCCTCCTCCCTTCGGCCTCCTATAGTCCTCTTCTTCGACCTTCTTTCAACACCCTTCTACCCTTTCGATAGCCCAAGAATAATCTACATATGCACGGAAGTAGCCCTCGTTCTTTGCTGAGATGACAAAGGTATAGTTGCAGACTTATCACCGAAACAGTGAGGGAGACCCTTACGCAGACTTGTCCTCACCCTTGCATACCTTGTAGCTTTCCTTCAACATTGTATTACCCTTACTCTTCACACACTACAATCCGCACTTCCTATTACAGACAAATCCGAAGTTGATGATGTTACAATGAGCTCGAGTCACCCTTATATAGTGATTATTCCTCTCCATTTGGGTTGACATGATCTATAGGAGTGAGGCCGACTTCTTCCAAGGAGTAATTGATAAATATTTAATCTGACGTGAAGAGCCATAGTGACAATATCTTGGAGTGCAACTTTTACATAGACGATGTGTCTTTTATACGTGTATCATGACTTTATTTACATGACTCTAATTATCTTTATGACAAGATGAAAAATTCCTAAAGACATCAAGAAGAAGTCTTTGACCTATAATAAAAAATTCTTGCTCATGAAACCCATGAAGCAAGCAACATAATACATTTCCTTTGTCTTATTCATTACATAAAATCATAATTACAAGTCATTATGAAGACCAAACCTAGTTACACTTTTCAACACTCCCTCTTAACTAGAGAGGTATTCATAATGGTACTTGATCAATCTCAATATGAAGAGATCTCATAAGAAGAGTCGGATTTGTAACCCATCTGTATAGCATCATATCGACCAGCATTGTCATAGTGCAAGGCCTTGACTAACAACTCCATCTCTCCATGAGATCTTTTAGCTACAATGTTGGCAAGACCAATAATGAGTAGACACCCTCATCATTGTCTCTCTTGGATCATATCCCACCCGGGTTCACTCAAGATATGTCCATCAGGACTATTCTTACTGATGGATTCCCAGTCCTCAAAGAATATCAGTCCTTCCACAACTACTCTTATCTTGGATGCCCTAATACATTCTCAAAGAGTATCAGATGCTAGATGATTACCCAAGCCTCCATTTTGTCTTCCCAGAATGATGTGTCTATCTCTCCCTCTGAACCAGGGGGACATATGTACTCATTCCTATACAAGGAATGTACCTAAGCTCCCTCTCGGCTTAGGAATTACCAAGTTTCTTTTAAGTAAGAAACTTATTTCCAGGCTCCCTCTTAATCAGGGACCTTCAACAGCTCTTCAGGAAAATAATGGGACATCTAGATGTTCTAAAGAACTCCTTCCTTTGATGTCATGAATTTTTTTGTTGAGGAGTCTTCATCTTTGGGATCTCTTCACAGGGCACAGATCATCCATCACTTTCACTTATGAGTCATGTCTTCATTCCATTAGAAAGTGATCCATCAGTCTTCTCATCTGGTCTAGCTTCATGTCATGTTGCTTTTCTTCATACCATATTTCTTTCAAGGATCTTTCATCCTACCATATGATTATCAATTGTGGAAGACATATACTTCACTTTGGCGGCCCTGCATAAGCTCATCTAGATATTATACAATTATAAATATGAATACTTAGTTCAAATATTACCTTAGTGATGATATTTCATCATGAGATCTTCCTATAGGCATCAACATCCTTCATATAGATTGACACATCTCCTAAAGATATGTACTCTCATGGGTCTCCATCCTTTCCAGACTTTTATCGAAGTCTGCATATCTTCCCAGGAGATTTCCTAGTTAATTCCTCTTGGTTTCCTTGGATGTTGACAGCCTTTTATCGTGGTAGCACTTCCCACAATCTCTTCCTTTCTTTCTCCACACAATTTTATTCCAGGGAGATTCCAATCAAAGTTCCTTAATAGTTTCTAATCATCTCATACATTATATGAGAATATTTATTATGTTGATTCCATCTAGTGTGAACCATGCCTTTTGGCATCTTCTTAGAGGAGATCTCTTTTCTATGATCATGCTTCTCAGGATAGGAATAGTGATCAATGTTACCTCCAGCCATACGACATGACATTATAATATCAAATATAAGCATATATACCTCATTTACCTTCAGGTCATCTAGGAATATTTCAACAACCTCCTTGATTGAAGTGTCTTCAATCCCTTGATCTGCTTCATCTTTTTATGTCATCATACTCCACAAGTTGGAGTTCCTGATGAAACACTTTCTTTCCCTCTAGATTGGCGAAACCTTCGATGAGGATTTCATCAGAGAATCTTGAGGATCTTGAATGTCCTTATCTTGGCAAATTTTTCCTTTTGATGTATAATGAGCCTTGCCCTGGATGACTTCTCCTTCAATGAGGTTCCCAAGAGCTATATCCTTCATATTTGATTGCCATGAATTCAGTTCCTCTTGTCCACATGATTCCCCATGGTGATGTCACGAGCTCTTGCTTCTAATGTTTTCATGATGTCACACCATATCTTATTATTTATTGTAGCCATATCCTATATAGGATTTACGAGCCATGAAAAGACCTTTTGTGAGAGAGACTATCTTAACCGTAGTAAAGATTTCTTACTCCCTCTTTCCTTGAACTTCTTTCTTCAGCTTCCCTCATCCTTTCTGGTGGTATGAGCTTTCTTCTTGTAATGTCTGAGTCCTTTAACTTTCAGCACTCTTGCCCTCAACTTGTCTTCTTCTATCTAGCAAAGAAGCCACAAGTTGTTAGATGAGGTAACTTTCTTGTCCCATTGGACATTTGTTACCTTGCACATCAGAACATTGATGATTATCTTTTTATCATTTATCCCAAATCTCATAATTGAGATTCTATCAGGTCTAAGTGATATGATCTCCTTTACTGCATCTTCAGAGAATATATCATATATCATTTTGATGTCTCCACTCCTACTACATAGGATGAGGGTACCTTTAACTGATTTCGTAAGAATCCTTTGTGCCCTTTGATCCCTTTACATGTATTCAAATAATGCTTGATCTTCAGAGACTTTTCCATAGATATGATCAATGACTTCACTTCCTTTAAGGATTATGTACATCCTCCTTTTTACATGCAAGAAACTTCTAGGACCCAACTAACTTATAGATCTTCTTGCAAATACGAGGTCATTTTTTACTAATTTGATTTTAGAATAAAAGATACTTACTTGACATGTGAAGATAGAATCTTCACCTTTGTCACTTTGATGGTAGTTAAAGAAGATGTATTGAAGCTCCCCTTTTCGAATGAGAAACCTTCTTCAACAAAGGACATTGCTTCAATTATGATGACAACATATTTAGATCCAGCTTCCTTTTGTTGATGGAAATTACTACTTCTTTGGATGACCTTCTTCAAGAATAAGGGGAGGTCCTTGTTGTAGTAATGATAATGTCTTCTTTGTAGATTTGAAATGTTTCTTTTGGTTGACTATACTTTGTGCTATTTTGCATTGTATATTCCTTTATCTTGATAAGATGACTAGAGGATTCAATACTTTACTAATGCAAATTCTTATTTGCCTTAATTTGATTGATGATCTTCTTCAATGTAGATCATTTATGCATACCCGAGACCATTAAGTTGACACCAAGGCACAGTACCGAGATCTTTGTGCCCTCATCTTTGATTGTGATAGCACCGAGTAGACACAACACCCTTTCATGACATTGTACCATCCTACTGCCACCGAGATCATGACTGTGATTTCAACAGAAGATATCACATGTTGTGATAGGCCCGAGACTGTGATTTTTACAGTGAGAGGTATCCGAAATTATGATTGTGTTAGTCATCCTGTAATGCCTTCCGAAAAAAATAGAGAAGCTCGATCTTTGTTGTGCCATTCGAACTGTGATTATCTACACTGCATTTTTGTTATTGCCATCCGAAAATCACAGAGGTGTGTCACCGAAAATCTCAGAGAAGGATTTATGAATTCTGTCTTGGTGGACTAATCCAAAGTTCTTGAGTGTCTCTTAGATTGTATGCCCTTCCTTGACTGTCACCTTAGCTCTGAAACCATGTTTAGAATTTGATAGGGCAATGATTAATTCAATTCTCTTACTTGATAATTGCTTGTGTTATTCAAGCTTATTTATCTTTGTTTCTTATTATTACGGTGAGCAATACATCAAACAATTACCAAAACAATAAGAAGAGTGACACAATATGTAGCCTGCAAGCTAGGGCCAAAACCCCTCCTCTTGAGGGGAAAACCCACAAATATCTTCTTATAGATGCTTCAATTGACGAATACCAAGACCATTGACAAAGACACCATACACAAGTATTCCTCCAAGGCACTTGTCACTATCTTAGCTTTCTTAATATGTCCTCCTTTCTTGCACTGTCTTGCACTGCCACCTAGAGAAACTCAATCTCTACTTCGCTCCCTTGACAAAGTTCCTCCTCTTCTTCGACCTTCTTTCAGCAACCTTCTACCCTTTCGATAGCCCAAGACTGATATGCATATGCACGGAAGTAGCCCTCGGTCTTCGTTGAGATGATAGAGGTATAGGTGCAGACTTATCACCGAAACAGAGAGAGAGACCCTTACGCAGACTTGTCCTCACCCTTACATACCATGTAGCCTTCCTTCTACGTTGTATTACCCTTACTCTTCAGGCACTGCAATCCACACTTCCTATTGCAGACAGATCCAAAGTTGATGACGTTACAATGAGTTCGACCCTTATATAATGATTGTTCCTCTCCATTTGGGCTGACATGATCTATAGGAGTGAGGTCGACTTCTTCCAAGGAGTAATCTATCAATATTTAAGCCAACGAGGAGAGCCATAGTGACAATATCTTGGAGTGCAACTTTTACATAGACGATGTGTCTTTTATACGTGTAACATGACTTTATTTACATGAATCTAATTATCTTTATGACAAGATGACAAATTCCTAAAAACATCAAGAAGAAGTCTTTGACCTATAATAAAAACTTCTTGCTCATGAAACCCATGAAGCAAGCAACATAATACATTTCCTTTGTCTTCTTCATTACATAAAATCATAATTACAAGTCATCATGAAGACCAAACCTAGTTACACTTTTCAACACTTTTGAGATATAGATCAAGACTTATGTGTAGCCTTACATTACAGTTGTAGTGACCCTTTAAAGTATACTTGAGATGATTGTTCTCATTCGCATTGTGTCACAAATTCTTCCTTTGATGAGATAGCTCTCGGTCTATCTTGTATTCTGCCCTAGGTTCCAGTCCCTTCTTCGCTCTATCTTGCAGTCCTTTAGACAGACCCAAGACCGAATGTGAAAGCCCCTCCCTTCACTGTAATGTCAACCTTCTTAGCATCATACTTCAAATATGAACCTCGCATTGTGATCTTTTAGAGCATCACCGAACTGTGTTGAACCCTTAACTCTTCGTTGTAATTCCTAGAACTTTCGCACTGTGATTTGCATCTATTGTTGCAGAGATATTTGAGATACTTGTCTGAATTGTTCTATTTGTCTGTTACTTGTGAACTGATGTGACTATTTTTGTGAGCCAACATGACTATTAGGCCCACTTAACAAGGAGGATATCCAGCACTATTTAAGCCAACCGACTTCTTGGGGGAGCATGACAAGGGTTTGAAGCATACATTTTTATCAACACATTGACCTTTACAAGTGTAACTCTACTTCATGTACATGACTCTATACATTTATGACAAGATGACAAATCCCTAAAGACATCAAGACGAAATATTTGACCTATAATAAAAATTCCTTGCTCATGAAACCCAAGAAGCAAGCTTTACAAAAATACATTTTATTATATTTGTCTTCTTCATTACATAAATTCATAATTACATAGTCATTATGAAGACCGAACCTAGTTACACTTTCCAACACTCCCTCTTAACTAGGGAGGTATTCATAATGGTACATGGTTACTTTCAATCTGAATTTCAATCTGAAGAATCTCATAAGAAGAATCGGATTGGTAATAGCATCTGTATAACATCATATCAACCAGCGTTGTCATAGTGCAAGACCTTGATTAAAAGCTCCATCTCTCAACGAGATAATGAGTTACAATGTTGGAGAGACCAATGACTCATAGACAACATCGTCATTGTCTCTCCAAGGTACATACTCCACCGAGGTGCTCACAAAGTATGACCTTCCTGGACTATTCTTATCTTGGGTAGCTAATCCTAAAAGAATATTGGTCCACAACTACTCTTATCTTGAATGCCCTATCACATTCTCAAAGAGTGTCGGATGCCAGATGATTACTCAATCCTCCATTTTGTCTTCCCAATTGAAGACCAGAATGATGTGTCTATCTCTCCCTCTCAACTAGGGAGGACATATTCCACAAGGGAATGTACTCATTCCTATACAAGGAATGTACCTAAGCTCATTCTTAGAAATTACTAAGTTTCTTCCAAGTAATAAACTTACCACCACGCTCCCTCTTAACCAGGGACTTGCAGCAGCAATGGTAAGACACCCAGCTACTCATGAAGAATTCCTCCCTTCGATGTCATGAATTTCTTCAATATTGAGTCGTTTTCAACTTTGGGATAGCTTCATAGGGCATAGATCATCCATCACTTTCATCCATGAGTCATGTCATCTATCATAAAGTGATTCATCAGTCTTTCTCATCTGGTCCATCTTCATGCCATGCTGCTTTCCTTCGAACCATATTTCTTCCAAGGATCTTTCATCCTTCCATATGGTTGGCAGCCCTGCATAAACGTATCCTCATAGACATTTGAACTTTTAAATCAGAAGTTACCTCAGTGATGATCTTTCACCGTGACATCTTCTTGCAGGCATCGGCATCCTTCATACAGTTTGACACATCTCCTAAAGATATGTTTTGTCAAGGGTCTTCATCTTTACCAGACTTCTATCAGAGTCTGCATATCTTCCCAGGAGATTTCTCAGTCAAATCTTCTTGGCTTCCGGATGATAACTGCCTCTTATCATGGTTGCACTTCACGATCTCTTTTTTCTTTATCCACACAATTTTACTTCATTCCCAGGAACTTCCGGTATCCAGTTCCTTGTATGTGTACAACCACCTCATATTCCATATGAGGACATATTATATTGATTTAATCTGTTATTGGCAACCTGTGTATCAAAAGAGATTCTCCTTCTTTTAGTCATACTTCTAAAGATAGAAGTACATTACCTGCAACCATATGACATGACTTCATAGCATCCAGTGTAAGCATACATGTACCTCATCCTTTTACTTTTGAGTTATTCTGCAACAATTTTTCCCTAAAATGAAGAATTTCATTCCCTTGACTTGCTTCATCAATATGTCATCATATCCTAATCCTAGAATTCTGCAAGATAGAATTCTCAATGAAAACCTTTTGCTTTCTTCCTAACTAGTGAATCCAAAGAGGACTCCATTAGAAAAAGTCAACACCTATTTCCATATAGATTATTGAATGATGACCCTTGATCTAGATGATTGCCTTCCATCAATTTGTTATCAGTGAGGTTCCCAAGAGCCACATAGTTGTATTGTGGACATCCTCCTATGACAAGTGCTCCTTCCATGCTTCTACCATGGTGCCATATCTAGAGTCATGCATTAGTGTACAATGCTTCCTAACATACTATTTTACAATTGACAGAAACCTCTTAAAGAGGAAGATGATCTCAGTCATAGTAGAGACCTTTCACTTCTTCTTTCTTAGATTTCTTTACATCAGATTCTTCCCTTTCTTTTGTGACATGGGCTTCTTCCTTTTTCCTCGTGTCCCTTTTAGATTTAGGACAATCCCTTTTATAATGCCCACGTTCATTACATCTAAAGCATCGTACTTTGTCCATATATCTCATTTTATTTTGAGGACCAAATTTATTAAATCTTCCTTTCTTCCTGGACATGGTTGCAAAGGCTTGATTTTCTTCACTTGGTCCTGTATCAATTTTGGCTTTCAATCTTGTTTCCTCTATTTTACATAGAGACGACAAATGCTGGAATGGTGTTGCTTCTTTCTTCCTATATATGCTTGAAGTGAAGTTTCCCCATTCTTTCAGTATAGCATTCAGCACCATTGTAGTCATTTCTCTATCAGACATTACTTCTGCTAATTCCTGTAGTTGGTCTCGTATTTTATAAATCCTCATAACATATGAAGTGATTCCTTCCTCTCTTGACAATTTCATCTTGTATAGTTCTTGTCTCAGAGAGATTACTTCTCCTGCAATACTTACAGAGAATAGCTCCACCAACTTTTCATGTATTTCTTTTGCAGTTTCTCGTTTTGATACATTGGGAATGAATGAGTCCTTACTGGATTCTATGAGAATCCCTTGGGCTCTCATTTCTCCCTTCATGTACTTGGCATGAGCTGGAGCATCTTCTTTTGAAGGTTGTAACTTGTGTTGTAGTTCTTTTGATATAGACCATGACTTCATTTTCAATTCGATTCAAATCTGTCCTTTTCTTCCATGCATGAAAGTTTGATGACCCAGCCAATTTGTTGCTCTCTTTGCAGAAAGTAATTTTAATAGATTCAAATGAGGTCATAGAAATACTTTCTTGTGTAGATGATATCTTCCTTCTATCAAATTCCTTGATGATGATGATGATGAAGATGATGGTAGGAACTCCCTCTTAGATTGATGTCTTCAAAGGAGTTAGGTGATCTTGAATCCTTGATGATCAAGGATGGCTTGATGATGTGTCTTCCAACAATGTTGATTAAGCTTCAATATCAAGAATCTTTGATGGCAAAGATTACCTCCTCGATGTGTGAGTCCTTTGAATAAGGTTGAAGGTATTCTTGAGATGGCTTGAGGGTTTCCTTGTAAATTGCTTTGACTCTTCAATGTAGACTTGGACTTTTGCTTTAATGCTTTCTAACAAATTGATTCTTGATCTTTGATCCTCGAGTGTCTTATTGTCAAATAGTCGTTTGTCTTTAGCACCTTAGCTTTGATTCCATGTTGAGAATTTGGTAGGGCATAGTTTAATTCAATTCTCTACTTGATAATTACTTGTGAACTTATTTCTCTTACTTAGATCTTATCTTCGTTAGGTTATTATGTCTTTCATCAAGTCAATTATCAAAACACAAGAGACACAAGATTTAGGCTCTTCAAGCCAGGGCCAAAACCTCTCCCTCTTAGAGAGGAAAACCCTCAAGTAATTCTTCTTATATACTTTCATTTGATAAGTACCATTACCATGACCTAGACCCTTGACACCAATATGACTCCAAAACCCTTGTCACTGCTCTTATTGTCTTCTTCTTACTGATCCTTCCTTTTGCACTACTCTGCACCAATACTAGGAAAACTCGGTTCCTAGTTAAACTATCCTCAGCCTCATTATCGATTTATCCTTCAGCACTCTAGAGACTTCTTCCTTGTTGTAGTATATACTTCTTGTTGAGATGATTGTTCTCCTTCGTACTGTGTCACAGATTCTTCCCTTGATGAGATAGCTCTCGGTCTATCTTGTCTTCTGCCCTAGGTTCCAGTCCCTTCTTTGCTCTATCTTGTAGTCCTTTAGACAGACCCAAGACCGAATGTGAAAGCCCTTCTCTTCACTGTAATGTCAACCTTCTTAGCATCATACTTCAGATCTCAACCTCGCATTGTGATCTCAAAGCATCACCGAACTGTGTTTAACCCTTAACTCTTCGTTGTAATTCAAAGAACTTTCGCACTGTGATTTGCATTTGTTGTTGCAGAGATATCCGAGATACTTGTCCGACTTGTTTTGTCTGTCTGTCGTGCACAGTTTACTTGGGTATTTATAGTGGCTTGCCAATGTTTATTAACTGACCTGACTTGTGAACCGATGTGACTATTTATGTGAGTCGACATGACTATTAGGCTCACTTAACAAGGAGGATATCCAACACTATTTAAGCTGACTTCTTGGGGGAGCATGACAAGGGTTTAGAGCAAATAATTTTATTAAATAATTTTATCAAAACATTGACCTTTACAAGTGTAACTCTACTTTATGTACATGACTCTATACATTTATGACAAGATGAAAAATCCCTAAAGACATCAAGAAGAACTCTTTGACCTATAATAAAAACTCCTTGCTCAGGAAAGCCATGAAGCAAGATTTACAAAAATAGATTTTATTATTTGGCTTCTTCATTACATAAATTCATAATTACGTAGTCATTATTTACTTTCCAACATGACTCACCCATCCTCTGTGATGCATCTACATTTCCTAAGATATCTTCTCCACTCCACCCTCCCAGACACTACAGTTGTAATCGCTCACTACACAAAGTAATATTATATATGAGATCACTAATAAACTACGGGATCTTAAAGGATAGATACATAGAGCAATGAATTAACCATACACACACCTACCCTCCCTTGGCTAATATTATAACAACAACAATCATCAACAATAATCCCTGAACTAGTGAACCCCAGTGTAACATTTTTATTTCTTTCATATCAAAGTTCTAAGACAAATCTTGAATCTCACACCCATGAACAAAGATCATACTACCTCGAAACCATGACAAAATAATAAATCTTTCTGCAACTAACAAATATTTCAATGTATTAAAGAACAATAGTATTGTGTAGGAGAAAAGTATGCTTCACCTATCCTTTGTGCCACATTTGTAGAATGTCTAGTGCATCTTTACCGCATCTTTACCACTTGACCTTTGTAGACCATACAATTGTAGTTGTTCACTATATAAAAAAGATCAATATAGTTGACTATGAGAGCATAGATAAAACATATAATAATATGATTTGAAAACAAATGGAGCCATAAATTAGCGAAAGATACTTTTAAGTGAAGTGCATTGCATATCGATATGTTGACTTACCTTCATTTATAAGCAATAACCTCAACCTCAATTTTCTCTGTCTGCTTCCTTTATTTCCATTTTCCGGCCCAACAAACAAAACCAAAACCAAACTACAAAAAACCTTAAGAAAGCAACAAAAAGAAAACAAAGGAAGAGTACAAAACACCCAATAAATGAAACCAAGACCAAACTACAAAAAACAAGAAAAAGAATGCAAAACAAAGGAAAACGAGTACAACACAGCATGGCCATGCTCAAAATCAACAACAAAGAACATGCAGACAAGAACAAAGAAAAAATTGCAAACATCTCCTCTACACATCATCTTTCCTGCAATGTGTTGTCCTCCGCTGAAAGGAAAAAAAGTGGGTTGAATAAGTTTAAAATACACACACAATAAGTAATGTTAAACATATTTCAAAACCAATAATTATTCATAACAGGAAACACAACTCCCCTAGAGTTTGTTTTATAATGATGGACATTGTTTGTATTCCACTTGCTCATGGTCATCAAAACAAACCATCTACAGAAGATACACAATAAGATATTAGAATCATTATATAAGCTAAACTAGAGAGTATGTAATAAATAATCGTAATAAGAAACACACCTTTCTTTTAGATTGTTAGATAAAAGGGGAGAGTCCATTTTGTATTTCACTTATTCATGCTCACTGGAACAAGCTATCTGCAATAGATACACAATAAAATATTAGATTTCTAATAAAATCAAACTAGAAAGTTTGAAGACATGAACTTGTCATGCACTTAGTTCAAGTCCATTCATATTCCATGCTTATCTCAAAAAATGTAAATTTTCTAAACAAGATGTACTTCTACCGAGAATAATACAAACAAAGTTTTCATAATAGGTAATTTTTTTTTTTCGAAAAATGAATCTAAGCATATCTAAAGATATTGAACACCCATAATCCTAGGGTCCATTGTTAGTTTCTGTAGCATCGGAGGTGTCAGGTCTCAAAACTTTGTGGAGAGGCTAAAACACAGGAATTCTCCATAGCCTAGAGATCGTTTCTAGAAATTTCACCTAGAAGTGTCTCAATTAGATTAGGCCATTTTTAATTATCTCCTAAGTTTAAACTTAGGAAAATGGGTTAATTAATCAAAATTAATTGAGATAATGTGTGAATGATCTAGAAACTCACACGGATCGACAGGAAATTAATTTGGGCCCCTGATTAAGTTTTAATCTTGGTCATTGGAGGTCCAACAAAAGATTATAAGAAGTCAATTTGTAGAGGGAGAACACATTTGTGGAGTTCGATTTCCTTGCAGAGTGTTCAATTTTTCTAGAGAGCCAACCACTGCTAGAAGAGTTCGAGCTTCAAAAGGAAGCAAATATAGTGAGGGGCAGGGACAGTGAGCAGGAGAAAGTTTTCCAGATCTAGTGAAGTGCATTGCAGAGAGGGAGAAAGAGCCACAGTGAGGTCGATGCATGAGCTACACAAAAGCCTCTAGACGCAATTCTATTTTGTTGTAGAGAAGCTGGATTTCAGTTCCAGAGGCCAAGAAAGTGTTCCAGAAGGTCAAAGAGATAGATTCTCTTCCATTGGCAGACAAGACGACTACAGAAGCAGTTGATTAAGGCAGAGCGTGGAAGGAACTGCGCAAGGGTGATGCAGGCTTGCAGAGAGTTTGCTTGGAAAACTCACTTGGAGCTGTAGTCAGAGCCCGAATTGCTAATGGGGGTGAGGAAAATTCCTCGCAATATTTTTGCTAGTAATTTCTCTGTAGGAGTGCTTGTTTTCAACATCCAAATTGTACTCAGAATTTCTCACTGCTACATAATAATAAAAAACCCTCGATTGTTGCACTAATTTTCTCGCATTGGGTTTTTCCGAGGACATTTGTCCAAAAATAACAGTGTTATTTTTTTTGTGTGCTAGCATATTTCTCAGTTTCCAGCAATATTATTTTTTGCAGTTTTATTTGTGCAGTTTGCAATGTGATTTTTTGAGTATTTGTCGTAGCAAATAAATTGTTAAATTAATTAACAATTAGAAGAATAATTTCTAGTTGTTGCAATATAGTTTCAGACTTGAAATTCTCACATGGTATCAGAGTGTGATTGATCAGACGGGGAAGATTAGAGGCAGAAGAAGAAAATTGTGTTGTCAAAAGGGTGCAGCAGGGCGAAATTCATAGGGTTTGCACAGTGCCTAGCCAGGTAGTACGAATTATTGGGCAAGGGTTCAATTTTTCCAGTTGTAGTTGCAAAAAAAAAATCGATTTGTCCAAAAAAGTGATTCTAGCAAGGACAGAGGCGGCAACAACAACTCATATTTTCGTTGAGCAGATTTTTTCGTCTGGCCACAAAGTGTTTTACAGCAAATTGTTAGAGCAGACTTTGTGTCGGGTAGAAAGAGAAATAGCACACACATAGGGAAATTTTCTCTCAAGGGATCTCGAGTTTTAGAGATCTAATTTTTCTCGTTGCAGGTTGGCAGCAACCGTGAGCTGTGTTTCTCACTCCAACAGGGAGTGTGAATAGCAGATCCAACAGCCGAACAGAGGGAAAGAGGGAGATTTTCAACCAGATTTCGAAATGGCCACATTTGGGCTTAGAGATCAAGATAGGTTGGAGGGAGCCTCCAACTATGTCATCTGGAAAGCCAGAATGTCCCTCCTATTAGATGAGAATGGCTTGAAGACCTTTGTAGATAATCTGGTGGCAGTACCCCAGGATGTCAATCAGCTCAAGGAGTATAGAAAAGAGATAGCAAAGGCGAAGCGAATGATCTTGGATGGAGTCCGAGATCATATAGTCTCACATGTATCTGACAAGAATACTACCAAGAAAATGTGGAATAGTCTTTCCCAACTATATCAGAGTTCTTCCAAGCAGCGGAAGATGTTTCTCCAAAATAAGTTAAGTGTGAGGATGTAGAAGGGTGAAGGCATAGATCCCTTCCTCACAAGGATTGGGGAGGTCAGAGATCAACTTGCAGCCGTTGGGGAGGCACCCCAGCCCACAGAGCTTGTGTGATTGGCACTGAACAATGTCTTAGAGGATTAGCAAGAGTTTGTCCAAAGTATCCTGGGCAGAGATACATTACCTAGATGGGACAGGATGTGGTCCGATCTATAGTAGGAGGAGTTGAGGCGAGCTCTAGTAAAGACCACCATCAGCAGTAGTAGCAGCAAGGTCGTGAAGAGTGAGAAGGAAGAGGAGAATGTGGCCCTAGCATCGAAGGGTCCCATTCAGGGGCAAGGGGAAAAGAAGAAGAAGGACTTGTCAAAGGTCAAGTGCTTCAGGTATGGCGAGCTCAGCCACTATAGTATGTAATGTCCTCTCAGGAAGAAGGACAAGCAAGAGAAGCAGGACCAAGCAGCAACGTCTGCAGAGATCGGTAAATTGTCCTCCAGGCTGGGGGAAGATTTTGCCATGTTTGCAGCTATTCCTCCAAGAGTGAGGTGGGGCAATATGGATTTATAGTCCCAGATTTGCATAGTTTAGGGCTGGGTCTATCGAGGTGTCCTCGTGGATCAATACCTTACTACAAGGGCACACAGTATTCAGTAGCAGGATAGATCTGTGTCAGTGATGCAATCAGATTCCAAAGTGACAGTTGCAAACCAATTGCAGTCAAGTTTTGAGGTGCGCAATGCAGTGTTGGCAGTAGTGCAGAGTGGCATAGTGCAGAGTGAGCAGCAACGCAAATTCCCTAATGGACAATGCAAAGGCTAGTAGCAGTCAGATGCTCAGGTGACAGATGCAGCACAGAGACAGTTGATTTAGTATTTATGATGTTTCTCAGTTGCAGTTGTTGCAGTTGAAGCAGCAATAGATGAGAGGGAGTTGCAGTGCAAATGCAGAGTTGGCAGCAATACAGAAGTATCAACAGCAGCAAGGATGCAACATCAAAGTTGCGTAATCGCTGGTGGGCAGTGGCAAGCAGTCACAGTGGCCATACATCAGCAGCGTGATAGAGGGTGGTACAGAGACAGGGTGTTGTGGCAGAATGTGCAGCAATAGAAAGAACACCTTCCTCGCTAAGAGGGAGTGTTACTCTCTATAGAAGCGAAGGTGTTCTAGTCTCGAAACTATGTGGAAAGGCTAAAACACAGGAGTTCTCCATAACCCAGAAATTGTTTTTGGAAATTCCATCTAGAGGTGTCTCAATTAGATTATTAGCCTATATTTAATTATTTCCTAAATCTAAACTTAGGAAAAGGGGTTAACTAATCAGGATTAATTGAGATAAGGTGTGAATCATCAAGAAACTCACACGGATCTACAGGGAATTAATATGGGCCCTTGATTAAGTTTTATTCTTTGTCGTTGGAGGTCCAACAGAAGATTATAAGAAGTTGATGGATAGATGGAAAACACACTTGTGAAGTTCGATTTCCTTGGAGAGTTCGACTTTTTGAGAGAGCTAACAATTGCCAGAAGAGTTCGAGCTTTAAAAGGAAGCAGAGGCACTAAGGGGTAGAGGCAGTGCGCCGAAGGAAGTTTTCCAGATCCGGTGAAGTGCATTGCAGAGAGGTAGAAAGAGCCACAGTGACGTTGACACAGGGGTTGCACAAAAGCCTCTAGAGGCAATTCGATTTTGCTAGAGGGAAGTTGGATTTCAATTCCAGAGGTTGAGAAGTGTTCCAGAAGGCCGAAGAGATTTTCTCAGCCAGTGGCAGATGGAACTGCTACAGGAGTAGTTGATTTAGGAAGAGCGTGGAAGGAACTACCCAAGGGTGATGCAGGTCTGCGCATAGGCTGTTTGGACGGCTCACTTGGAGCTACAGTCAAAGCCCAAATTGCTAGTGGGGGTTAGGTAAATTCCTCACAATATTTTTGCTAGTAATTTCTCTGTAGGATTGCCAGTTTTTGACATCCAGATTGTACTCAGAATTTCTCACTGCTGCATATTAATAAAAACCCTTAGTTGTTGCACCGGTTTTCCCGCATTGGGTTTTTCCAAGGACATTTGTCCAGAAATTACTATGTTAATTTTTTTGTGTGTGCTAGCATATTTCTCAGTTTCCAACACTATCAATATTTTTCATAACAAATAAATTGTTAAATTAATTAACAATTAGGAGAATAATTTCCAGTTGTTGCAATAGAATTTCAAACTTAAAATTTTCACATCCACAAGGCATTGGTGTTTTATGTTACCACGATGGTTGATTGGTTGACCCTACCCACCTCTCTATAAGCTTCCCCTCAAACCAAGGATCAATTGTATCCTAAAATAAGCCAAGCATTGACTAAGGGGACCCCCTTGAAGGTCTACCTAGCCCAAAGGCTTGATTCCTACGCCAAGCCAATAAAGGGGATGTCAAAACATGTGTCTATGAAACCCCCTTCCAAGTTACTATTATCCCTTGATGGACCAATCTCACTCTGCCTTATGGTGGTCTGGAATACATTATGTGTTAAACCCTTAAAAAATGTTGCAAATGGAATGAAGAAAAGAAGACATGCTAGATTGAAACATGCATCACATAGTAAACACAAAACCCCGATGGCACCGAAAAGATTTTCATTAAGCTCCCGGGAGAGGAATACTCCTGCTATCCAACCATGTCTTACAAATGTAGAAGTTCTTCCTTTATATAGAGGTAAGGACTCATTTTTCATAAAAATAATATTTTTATAAAATCCCTTGGACAGATTTATCATTTGAGCAGTTTGACTACCCAGTTGCAGGTATTCAGCAAGGGCACAGTTGAAGCTAGCGGAGCATCAAAAGCAGGAGATCAATAGAGATTTGGGAGCAGGATCTGGAGGAGATTTCCTCAGTATTTTCCAGTGTCTGAGAGATAGGAAGAGGAGGTTGAATTATCTGCAGAGGAGGTTATAGTCAGCCAGTGCGTGTAGCCAGTTGACAACGCGAGTGGCAAAGGATCTCGTTCAAGGATCCAAAGGCCGGATCTATCATCCAGAGGTAGAGCAAGTGAGCCTAGAGCAGTCTAAGAGGCAGGACGACTTGCTGGAGAGTGATTCCAAAGGTTGAACGAATTTCTAAAAGCAACAGTGTGCAATTCCTAGTGGTAGTGTGAATAGCCTAAGAAGTGTGAGTTTCCTGGAGAAGGCTAGATCAAGGAGCAGAGGGAGATAGTTAGTCTCCAGTATATTTTTCCAGGGGAGATCAATGTTTGCTGGAGGTTTTCCAATGAAAGGAAACCAATTGTAATTTCTCCTAAATTGTTGAATAATAATAAAACCCTCACCTGCTACACTGGTTTTCCCTTCGAGATTTTTCTAAGGACATTTGTCCAAAAATAACGGTGTCATATTTTTGTAAGTATATTTTCTCAATTATAGTTTTTATTCCACAATGTTTTTATCAGTGTTGCGAACATCTCGATAACATCCCGATTTTATCTCAAAATCACAATTTTTTGGCCTAGCCGATGTTTGCCGATTTTTAAAAATATTTGTATGGTATCTTAATTTTGCCGATGTTTGCCGATTTTTACCTATATTTTCCCGATTTTTACGATTTTTTGGTTTTCCAGACCCTTGTCGATTTTATCCCGATGCCAATGTTCGCAACATTGGTTTTTATTTGTGAAAATTCCAATAGTGACTTAATCATTATTTGTCATAAAGTTAATTACATAAGACAAATAATCTCCAATAGATAGAAGATTAAATTCCAGTATATTGCAATCATGGAAATTTCACACGGTATCAAAGTGAAGATTAGATCAGTGGAGCTCTAGAGCAAGGGTATGCACTTCAGAGGGAGATCTATTTGCCCAGGCCTAGCCACGTAGAACGAATTGCAGAGGCAGAAATTTGATTTCTAGTCCAGGAAGGTGATCTGGAGGAAAAAGCAAATTGTCTAAGTGTCAACAACAAGCAGTGAGGTTGTCGGAAAGGGTTTCCGAAGATTGACCAGAATTCACAGAGTAGATCTAACCCAAAGATTTGCAGCATAAGGGTTTAGCAACAGTAGATTATCACATGGAAAGTAAGAGAAAGTGCGCGAGGTTTTCATTTCTCCAGTATTCTCAGAGTCAGAGAAAGGTCGATTTATCTGCAAAAAAGAACCGAAGCAAGCAGATCAAATAGCCAATTTACCCAGTTCGGAGATTGGAAGCAATAATTTCATTTCTAGTAACCCGACCTGTTTGTCAGAGGAGGTGAGCAGTATATTCGTCGGAAATAACTTCTGGAAGCATTTCTCGGTTGCCAGGACAAGTTGTAGGATCTAGGACGAGTCGCGAGATCTAGTGCGAGTTGCAGAAATAGGGTACGAATTTGCAAAGGAGACTAAGTTGGTTTTTGTAGAGGAGACTTAGTGTTTCCAAATCAATTTGCCAATTGGAGTGAAGAATCTCCAGTTTATTGAGTTTCACAGATTTTTCCTGAGATGGCCACAGCAAGTTTGAGAGATTAGGATAGGTTGGATGGAGCCTCCAACTTTGGCATCTGGAAGGCCAAGATGGTGTTCCTTTTGGATGAGCATAGTCTGAAAGGAGTTTGCTACAGTAGTGATAGCTATACCGACAAATCCCATCCAATTTCACAACTAGAGGAGGGATAACGCCAAGGTGAAGAGAATAATCCTCAATGGTGTTCAAGAGCATATTGTTGCACACATCACAAAGAAGGCTACAACAAAGGAGATGTGGGACGCCATAGTCAAGTTGTACAAGGATCCTTCCAAGAATCGGAAGATGATTCTCAAGGAGAAGTTGAGGACGATCAATATGAACAATGATGAGAATGTTATGTCCTATCTCACCAAGATTCAGGGTGTCCGAGATGAACTTGCAACAATTGGACAGAAGCCAGCTGACGACGAGCTTGTGTGGATAGCTCTCAATGGGTTTTCTAAGGAATGGTAAACGTTCGTCCAAGTTCTAGGCGTGACAAGCTTCTAGATTGGGAATGCTTGTGGAGTGACTTCACTCAAGAGGAGTTGAGGCTCAAGCCTCATTGATGGCATCACCAGTAGCAGTAGCAAGGGACCGAAGGTAGATAAGGAGGAGAATGTCACTTTTGCAGGGAAGGAAAAAGTGAAGAAGGGTCCCATCCAGGGACAAGACTCTAAAGGAGAAAAGAAGAATAAAGATTTGTCGAAGGTCAAGTGTTTCGGCTATGGTGAGCTTAGTCACTATGTCAGCCAGTGTCCGAAGAGGAAGAAGGGCAAGAAAGGGAAGTAGACAACAACTTCGACAGAGATTGAGGATTTGTCTTCCAAATTGGAGGATAAATTCACATTGATTGCAGTAGTACCTCCAGGAGGAGTATAACACTCTTGTATGTCAGATGGAGCAGGATCTGAGGGACAAGCAGCAAGGAGATATAAATCCACGGGGGTTTCCCCGAGAAAACCTAATGCAGGAAAACCGGTGTAGCAGCTCTTGAGGGTTTTATTATCAAGCATATTTCTAAATACAAACTAGGGTGCCAATGTGGCTCACCCAACAAAGAAAATCCTCGGCAAAAGTACCTCTATCCGGAGATAGATATTATGGTGAATCCAGCAACTAGATGAATAAACCCCACAGGTGACTGCGCAGTCCCTAGTGCTGTTGAGCGATGGCTACAACAAGCTAGGTTGCGTCAACTTCTCCAGGAGTTGTGTCACCCTCTCCATGAGCCTTCCCGGCTCAAAAAACAAAACACTAGATATCTACCCAATTTGCCCCACAAAAACCCCAGCACAACTCTTTTAAGTGATTATGTGACCCCTTCTGGCTTTGTGTCCCTCTGTGTGAGCCCTGCTGGCTCTGCATCACCCATCCTGGGTCTACATTGCCTCTCTGGTGTTGAGCTGCCTCTCTGCTATTGTATTCTCGACCTTGGATAAAAAATCTCGCTACCGAACTGCCCCTTGCTACACTGCAAGTTCACTCGGAAATTCTCAACAAACCACGCCCCAGAATTTCAACATAGTTCGTGCTACCACTCTGTGTATGTTCTCCAACTGACCCCAAGCCTTCCTTTAATACTTTTCCAGTTGACGAATCAGCGATTGTGATCTAATCTCTAATCGACGGCTAAGACTAGAAAAGACTTAATCCTTGTCACTTAGAACATTCTCACCCACATGTTTAAATTAATTTACTTTAATTATTTAATTTCCCTAAGTTAGACTTAGGGTCTCCATTAAAATAATTAATTATTTGAATAACTTAAGCTCTAGGTAGAATTTCTCCAAACGATTTCTAGGTCTTGGATATCTCATGTGTTCTAGCCCCTCCACAAAGTTTTGGAGCTAGAGCATATCCGATGCTACCCAAAAAATCAACACTCCCTCTTAGCGAGGAATGTGCTCTAGCAACACTTCAACCCAAAGCATCACCCTGATCCACGGCATCGGTCCTCTATGTTGTTGATGCTCGGTTGTTGCCCTTCATCCACTGTGTTGTTATTGTCTATACTACTGCCCATGTCCCTGCCACTGACACTGCCTCATCTGTATTGCAGCTCTCTCTCAAATGTTGCATCATGCTGCCCATAGCACTGTCACTGCTAACTGCTGCACCGCAACTCAGTTGCTGAGAAGTAAGCAACTAAAAACATCACCCAAAGACTTGACATACAAGTCAGTCTGAGTGCACCTCAATATTGAAGCCCCCTCAGTTGCTAATCTACACTAACCCTCTACCGCTTTGCGTTGCGACTGCTCTGCACTGCGTAAGCACTGCCTCTGCGTTGTTGAAATCCATCAACCTCCGCATTGTTGATGCCTCTGCTCTGCGCTACTCAAGACTTCAGCGTCCTAGCTCTACCAATGTTGCTCCATCATCTCTCACACCAACTAACTCCAGTCATCCTGCTACTGTCATTAAGGGCTCTCGTAGCTCGTATGTGATCCAAGAGTTTGGGCACCTCAAGGATCCCGCCCCTCACTACAGTTCAAAAGAACTACAAATCAATGTCGCCCCACCTCTTCTCTCGAGGCACATAAACACTCATGGCCACATCATCATTATCTCCATCATCGTCCTTCGCTGCGACAGCCTTTGAATCAGACTTGTCTTCACCCTTCTTCTTCTGAGGGCATTGTGTGGCGAAATGTCCTAGTTCACCACACCTAAAGCACCTGACCTTTGAAAGGTCTTTCTTCTTCTTCCTTTGTTGCCCATGTTGTCCCTTAGAAGCGAGAGCTGCATCTTCCTCCTCCTCCTTCTTGATCTTGATCCCTCCGTTGATCATGCCCACCTTGGTCATCCTCCTGATTTGTTCTTGTCGAAGAGCTACCCACATGTTTTCCCAAATTTGAAGCGTTGCTCTGCCCAAAATGCCTTGGACAAAGTTCTCCAACTCATCGGAAACTGCAATCAATGCAGTCCTCACCATAAGACCTTCATACGGTGTGGCCCCCACGGCAACCAGTTGATCACGGATTGCCTTCAATCTAATGAGGAAGGGGTCAATCTCTTCTCCCTTCAGCATCTGGAATAGTCGAAGTTGATTCTCCAAATGCATTCTCCTCTAAAAAGAACTACCCTGATACAATGTGGTCAAAGAAGTCCACATCTCATGTGTTGTGTCCTTCTTAGCAATGTGTGGGACTACATGATCCTTGACTCTGTCCATGATCAAGCGCTTAGCCTTCACTTGAGCTTCCTCATACTTCTTCAACGGATCAGCGTCAACAAGAACAGCAACCGCACTCTCATCGAGATGCTTGATACGATGCTCATCTAGAACTGATAGGATTTTGGCCTTCCAGATGACAAAGTTGGATGCTCCATCCAACCTGTCCTGATCCCTCAGTCCATGTGTGGCCATCTCTGCTCAATTGAAAGATGTTGAACTGGTTCACTTCTCCCTCTTTAGTTGTTGCCCCAACAAAACTCGGATTTGAGTTTCTTGGTGTTAGAAACCCTCTATGGAACCCACTCCCTCTGAAAAACAATTTCCCTCCTGGAAATCCTCCACCAACTAATGTCGAATCAGCCCTCTCTGACCACTCTTTGTTGTTGATCAGCACTGGATCTAGACTTCTTGGAAAGAAGTCTGCTAAGGAACTGCTTCCCTCTACTTTGTCACGCTCTACTAGACAATGTTCTGCACCAATAGAAACAATGCCACACTAGCAAGTACTGAAGAAAAACGATCTGCACCTCCAGCCACGGCAACCGGAAAGACAAAGGCTCGAAACCCCTATGCTGGCCCAGCAAACACTGAGTTGCCACTGTTGCAAATACAACGTCACCCTAGCTCGCTGACGCAGGCTCTGCGTGAGCCCCTCTGGTGATTGTGCCACCCCTCGATGCCTCTTCTGGATTTGTGCTGTCACTCGGGACAGCGACCTTTCTGTAGCAAATTTTGTTCAGTCTTCTGCTGATGGCTTCAACTCTTCCTGATCTGCAAACACTCTGATACCATGTGAAAAATTCTGAATCTACTAAACAGAAATCCTACTGCAGTAAATTTGATTTACTTCTCCTACTTGTTTATTTAACTTAACAAGTTATTTTCTGAATAAATCATGAAAACATCAAAGTAAATACACTGCAACCAACACAATCTATACAGATCAAGTACTGAAGAATATGCAACCATTCAGACAAAGGACACACAAATTTTTCGGACAAATGTCCCTGGGAAAACCCAATGCGAGAAAACCAGTGCAACAGCTCTTGAGGGTTTTATTATTAAGCAGATTTCTGAATACAACTAGGGTGTCAATGTGGCTCACCCAACAGAGAAAATCCTCAGCCAGAAATCCAAAGACAAATATTATGGCAAATCCACCAAAGACAAATATTATGGCAAATCCACCAACTGGATGAAGAAACCCCATAGGTGATTGTGCAGTCCCTAGGTTGTTGAGCGATGGCTAGAACAAGCTAGACTGTGTCACCTTCTCCAGGAGCTGCGTCACCCTCTCCCTGAGCATTCCTAGCTCAGAAATCAAAATGTTGGATGGATGTCCAATCTGCCTCACATAAGCCCCAGCACAGCTCTCTGAGTGATCGTGTCAACCTTTCTAGCTCTGCATCCCTCTGCGTGAGCCCTGTTGGCTCTATGTCACCCCTCCTGGGTCCGCACTACCTCTCTGCTATTGTATTCTCGGCCTTGGATAAAAAATCTCGCTGTCGAACTGCCACTCGCTGCACTGCAAGCTCACTCTGAAATTCCCAACAATTTCGACTTAGCTGAAGTGCTACCACTTTGTGTATGTTCTCCAACAAACCCCAAGCCTTCCTTTAATACTTTTCCAGTTGACGAATCAACAGTTGTGATCTAATCTTTAATGGACGGCTAAGATTAGAAAAGACTTCATTGTCATCACTTAGAACATTCTCACCCACATGTTTAAATTAATTCACTTTAATTATTTAATTTCCCTAAGTTAGACTTAAGGTCTCCATTAAAATAATTAATTATTTGAATAACTTAAGCTCAGTGTGGAATTTCTCCAAACGATTTCTGGGTCTTGGAGATCTCATGTGTTCTAGCCCCTCCAAAAAGTTTCGGAGCTAGAGCACATCCGATGCTACCCAAAAAATCAACAGAAAATACCTATAAATATCACTTAATTTAACTCCCTACCAATATGAACCCAATACACCTTCCCAATTTAAAAAACCCCTACTTTCACTAGATATTATAGATACCCATTTTTTCATTAACATTTTTTATACCCCTATATATTTATATTCCTAGTATAGTGACATGATGCCTCTCTTATGACCCCACATGCATTCTACTATGCACCTTTCTTCTTTTGATATACATTGTAGATGCATATTAGTTCTCCCACAATACAATTTCTCAACCCACACTCAACCACATCTCACTATGATTTGTGGCATTTAATGGTCCAAGGCACACAAAGATCAACCATGTTTTAGGAAGATTGATTATGTGCATGTATATAAAATGACATATAAATTGATCTATATGATGATGAAAAAGCAAGTGATGAATCTTTATGAATACGTTTGCACCAAATAAGGTGTTCAAGCACATGCCTAGACCCTCTAGATGCAAGACCACTATCTACAACCAAGGTTGGGGCCCCAAATCTCAAATCCATATAAAGCGATGGATTATACCCCCATCCCTCAATTAATCATTCACTCACTATCTCTCAAGCAAGGGAACTTATTATAACATATTTGGATCTTTGGAGAGGAATAAAGAGAGCAACCTCCTTGTGTGTTATTGCAATGCATATCTACGAATCTTGTTATACTCATGCATTCATGGTTCATTATGATGGTCATGAACAACCACCCTTATTTATAAGTAACAACATTTCTTTTGATAGTATTTACAAATTACAGGCAATAGACAAGAGCAATTTGCCAATTTTTTGGCAAATGTTGTATATACAGACTATGGTATAGGAACACTAAACTAGATGAAAGATTGGCTAGTCTCAACAATGATGTGATGTTGTAAATTCTAAATAAGATTTTTATTTTATTTACCAAAACAAAGTTTTAATGGGGTCCAAGTTGCTAAATCAAATAATTGTGTCATATTCATTAGCATGTGTGTTTGATTAAGTATTGTATTTTATGTTGTGATTTTCCTAGTTCACTTATAAAGTTATAAACTAATGTAGGGTATCTGATTCTAGATAAGCAGGATAGATCAAGTATGACAACCCATACCAGTCAAATAATTGTGAATATATTGTTTTTGCCAATGCATCCCATTGGTAGCTGCGGCAACTGGATCTAGTGATTTTGTAATGCTTTCATCACGTGCATACAAAGAGAGTCTTCAAGGCCTCTGGCATCACACCTAGGATACGAAAAAATATTAATTCATTGTAGTTAATCAGTTACAGCATAAAATGTTTAAGGTATATCAGAAATCTGAAGCAAATAATACATTATTCAGTCTTGGAAAAAAAGCATACATGAAAAGTTCAGCTGCCATTTTCAGATGAAGCAAAGCTTTCTCATCTGTAGGTCTAGACGAGTCTCTATCATTCCCCCAACAAGTATTTCTCAATATCCTGGAGGGACCAAAAAAAGAATCACAAGTCTGATTGTTAGCATACCCTTAGAAATCAATCATAAATAGAAACAAAACCTGATGTGAAAATCAAACAATGCAAGGTCCATTCAATTAATCCATAGACGTGACAATTAAATGCATGCATATGCATACCTCTGGGGGTGCAGCACAGAGCATATAAAAACAATGATAATTCCTCTCGGGATCAAAAACCTGACAAACACTGCTCATTTCCAGTAGGTAGGTTCTGACAGCAGCTCCTGAGATTCTCCCATTCTTGTCAAATTGAAGCTCAACAAATTTACCAAAGCGACTGCAGATGATAAAGACTTTAATCAAACTAGTGTTTCAAAACATTAAAAAAAATTATTTGATGGCTAATTTAAATGGTAATTCGAACTTCCCGTGACTTCCTTGGATAAGTCACATAATAGCATATATTAAAATATAAAAAACCCTTCACCTTGAATTGTTATTTCTGATCAATTTTGCATTTCCAAAGGCTTCAAGAACAGGATTTGACTGCAAGCCACAAAAGGGGGTAGTTAGATATATGGCAACAGAATTATCATTTAGAAACATACCACAAAAAACCTAACATCCTAAGAGCTTTTATAAATGGTGCACTGTCAATAATTCTGTGGCCTCCATTCAAAAACATAAATTTTGTTTCTTACTTCTAGCACTTGCTGTTCCACTGATCTTCCCTCAATTGCTCCTTGACCCCCCATTTAAGCAAGATAGCGCATAAGCATTTTGGAAGATTCTGTTTTACCTGCTCCGCTTTCTCCATTGACTAAAATGGCCTGACTTATTCCATCATTGACCATCACCCTGTTTTCATAAAATTCTCAATTTTCTACCTTAATAACCTTGATTCTAGGTTAAACATCACTTGATCAAGGAGAATCACAGTAGCATACCTGTATGCAGCATCTGCAACAGCGAAAACATGACGACTTAGCTCTCTCAATGTAGTGCACTTGTATTGTTCCATCATTTGGCTATCATACAAATGAGGAAGTCTTTTATTTTAAAGTATTGATGGAAATCAGTATGCTCCCAGTATATGTCTGTAAAATACCAGAGAACACCTTAAGTTTGTTGTTGCTATAATAATTTAAATAACTCTTAATTTTATTAAAATAATAATTCAAACTGTACAATTTTTCTCATATCAAATAATAATAAATCAAATATTTAACTGAGGTGGAAGGTGTGGGAGGGATCATCATGGATCCTGGAGGAACAAATGAAATCTATTATGCCTGGGGTCCCGATAATGTTCCCAACAATGGGGCAGAAGCATAATCTTTGTGGCAAGGGATCAAATTGGTTTAAAGGGATTAGATTCCAAAACAATTTTTAGATATATGGTGCACAATTCAAAGCCAAAATATCATCATCTAGATTCATTTCTGGTTTGTAGTACGCATGAAGTGAGCTCCTCCATCAATTTCTACCATGTTTTGTGTGAACTCAATGAAGCAGCAGATTGGTGTGTAAATTATGGTTCAAGTTTAAAAGGTGGGGAATTAGTAGTTAATCGCACATGACAACAAACAATCCCCTAATTTATTGATCGGTACCATGACATGCCTCTTGAGCCTTAAATTGTCACATGACAAGTAACAAGGCAAGCTTAGGTGTCATGGCGCACACTCCAGACCTCATCTCACGTACAATTTGCAATGTGAAGAGATGGAAGTCTGTCAACAGCATGCTCCAAGCATTAGTCATGCTCGTTTATCTTCTGATAGCACTGGTTTCTCTGTTTCATTGTGGGATAGTGGTATCTATGTTAGGCAGGCTCAGGTGGTCACCAAGTCTCTCAGCAATGTAACCAGTGTTTTTGTTGTTTGTTGTTTCAAGTGTTTTGTGGTGCTAGGGATCTCCCAGGGGAACCAGCCTCCTGAAAAAAATGTAGTTTGCAGCATAGTTTTAAAAACCGGCCGGTTTGAACCGGTAACCGGCCAAACCGGCTGGTCAGATGTGCCCGCGGTTGAAACCGGCCAAGCAACCCGGTTGAAGAGGGCATTTCGCCTTTTTTTGCAATAAACCGGACCTAACCGGCCGGTTAGGAACGAAACCAGCCGGTTTATGCATAAACCGGCCGGTTCCATTCCTAACCGGCCGGTTACTTGCTAACCTTCTACGCGGACCCACACACGGCCGCAGTTAAGCTTTAGGGCTGATTTGTTTACAAGGGGGGGGGGGTCATTTAGCTACTCTTTCCCTATGCAGACCCACGCACGGCCAGAAATGGGTTTTAGGGCTGATGTGGAGGTAAGGGAAGCATTGACATTTCATGGTAATGTTAAAAATTTAAGTAAAAAGATGAAAATGAAAAATAAAGGAAATGTCACTATTACTAAAAGTGACATTTCCTTTATTTTTCATTTTCATCCTTTTACTTAAATTTTTAACATTACCATGAAATGACTCAGGATGTTTAAGAGTGGTTTCGAACTCATTAGATTTCATATGGAGAAACTAGAATTTTAGGTTTCACTCAAAATTCAGCAGACTTAATGGTTTTCAGGGTTTCATGGTTTGGGAATTTGCAATGTTTCCATTTGATTCTATCATGTGTCAGTGTAAGGGAATGATATTGGCATCTGATCAAGAGCATGAAGTCCTTTAAGAACCTTGATGTACCCTTCAATCAAAGGAAAACAACTGGTTAGGCATGCTAATCTTTTTCTACCGCATTTTAAGGTTGAGGAGATGAACTCTTCACTCAAACCAAAATCACTGGTTAGGCATGTTAAACTTTTTCAATTTCTATCATGTTATAAGGTTGAGCAATCCAAGTCTAAAGACTTTGAGCTAGATGATGTTTATGTATCTCTTGTTGATGATCCCATTTCTAGTAGCGATGAATCAATGATGAGTTTCATGAGAGACCATGTTGCTCGGTGATTTGTAGTTTTGATGTCTATTTTTGCTACTACTACTACTACTAAAGTTGTAGAGGAGTTTTAGGAGTCCTCAAACTTTGAGCCATATTATTTATGTAGCTCATGTTGATGATCCCTTGTCTAGTAGTGGTTATAATTTTGATCATGATGAGGAGTGATTATGTTGTTGATCACTAATATGTAGTCTTGTATTAGGCCAATGGCCTCATAGCTTGTAGCATTGTTTTTGGACTTTATGGGCCATTTGGAGCCTCATTTCTTATGTATTTTTCGATGATATGTATTGCACTCGGTGCCATTTTGATATATTCACCTTTGCATGGTATATAAATGAGCAAACTTTGCATATTTTGTCTCTATTGGCTTGAAATCATGGTTGCAAATCTTAAAAATAGTTTTTTTTATTAAAAAAATAATTATTTAATGTATTTTTTTAAAACCGGTTCATTGAGATCTGACCGCTCCCGGTTAGACCGGTTCTGGTTAGAAACCCGGTTCATTAGGTCCACTAGTCCGGTCACCGGTTCCGGTTTTTAAAACTATGGTTTGCAGAACCACCATCGTTTCCAGGCCTGTACTGTCAGCGGAATTTGAGAGATAGACTGACCTGTGAATCTCCAACTTAGGAAGCATCTGTGTGCTCGGTGGCAAAGTTATAGCAAGCAGGGTACAGTACATTTCCACAACTGAAAAATGCAGTCATTCGAGGCATCAAATGGACGCTAGAGAGTGAGCTTCCAGAAATATGTCATGCTCTCAGAAGCCATGAGGAACACATGCATTGCAACAGGTCCTCAATTTTCAATATTATAGTTTTTCTAAGGTTCGTAAAATGGAATGTCAAATCACTACACAAGTAGCAGAAATTATGGGGTTTTTTTGGTAAAATTAAAGAAGCAATTAGTAGTTTGGAAGCCAAGGGTAGTCTCCTTCAGAATTTGACTCTAAATTTGCATAAGGGTGATCAGTCCACTAACCAAAGGATTACAACCTAGTACCCTACTCGTCTAGAGGAAGTTCAAGGGATAAGAGTCTGTGAACCAATTTGACAAGGAGATCGAAACTATGAACCAGGAAACTGAACCATTATGCTCTTTGTTAGTTTATCATGAATTTCAAAATTGTTAGAATATATGGGGCCATTGCTGGAATTGAAGAAGCAATTAGCAGATGTAGAAGCCGAGTGTGTTCTCCTTTGGAATTTGACTCTGAATCTGCATAAAGGTGACCAGTCCATTTGGAATTAACCAAAGGATGACAACCTACTCATCCAGGGGAGAGTTCAAGGGAGAAGAGACTATCAACCAATTTGACAAGAAGGTGGCAACTATGAACCAAGAAAGTGAACCAGCAACCAAATGTCTGGAGGATACTGCGAGTCGTTATGCTCTTTGTTAGTTTTTTATTTCAGAATAGTTAGAAAGTTAGGAATATATTTTAGGCTTTACAGTATTAAGGAACACTAGGCAAATTTGTATAAGGATCAAGCCAATTCATGTTTTGGGCTTGTAATCAGACTGCATATGGCCTGTAGAGCAGTTAGCTTGAGATTTTTTTCTGATTAATACAATGATGTAACATCTGCTGCAGCTGTAGCTGTAGTTTTCTTATCAATATAAGCTACCCAATTATTGTTAAAAAAATAAAAGTCTCAGCAAACCACTCAAAAAGTTTAAACACGATGCTCAATAAAGTAGTCACATTCAAGAAAATAAAGCAATCACATAAATTTCATCAAGTTTATATCTAGTTGACAAATTCTGCAGAACTTTCTTATCAATATAACTTAGCCAATTATTGTGAAAAAAATCAAACCACTCAAAAATTTCAAACACAATGCTCAATATAGTCACTTTCAAGAGACTAAAACACTCACATAAATTTCATCAAGTTCATATCTAGTTGACTTTTGTGCAGAACTCTCGGTTCATGCAAATAAGCTAGTTTTGCCATACCATCCACACCCCCAGGCAGTGCTTCAGTATCTTTAGGGTGTGCACTTGAAACGTCCACAACCACCTGCAAAGAAGCTAAAAATATCATTTGCAACCCAAAAAAATGCAATTAATGAAATAATTCCTTTCTATTTACAACAATATAATTCTCATAGTAATCAATTGCTAAAAAACTAGTTATAAACTGTGTTGCACGGGTTCGCTAACCTGGGGGTGGGGTTCTCGAACCCGTCCCAGGTTCTCGTCCCCAAGTACTAGATTTACAACAATATAATTCTCGTAGTAATCACAACTCCTAAAAAACTAGTTATAATTTATAAACTATTATGCAAGTATTATGTCAATTAGGTTTAGCTTGCATGGTTAAAAGGAAAAGTTGCTATCCTCCCCACCCAAAGTCAAGTCCTGCTTGTGACATGTTTTCTGTTCATGGGCCAATTAGGGCTGGCAAGGTACCAGCAATCTCTCTCACACAAAAGCTTGAGGGTGAGATGAGATGTCTCCAAAACCAAGGAAAGTAGAGGTGAGAATAAACGAAAATACCTTCAAGGATACTCAGAGAATTTCAATGAGACAAATCATATATTCATAAATTCATTTCATTATGGATTTCTACAGCAGATGTTGACGAGATATAACACTGTGCACTGCAAAATACAGAACACATCCCAGTCTTTTGGCCAGGTAATTCATCTAATGAGGACTAGTTACAAGACAATTTGGAAAGTCAGCATCTTTAATTGGTGCAAAAGTGGAGTACATTGGCAATGTGTATGTTGGAACATAACTTTCATAATTTGCTTCACAAATCCAATCAGTAAAGGAAATACATTTCATCAGTTACAGAAGATCTTTAATACAAAAGACAAAACAAACAAGTCCATAAACAGTAACATTGTCTTACTTTTTTTCATTAGTGGTTTGAATTTTAGCTTTTCGTCCATTGATCACCAGAACTTCTCCATCGATCCAAGCCTCTTTAAAATCTTCCACTCATACATGAGAACCTACAATAATGTTAATGCGAGCATCCTGCGTTGAGCCAAAAGAAACCAATGTCAATTATGAATGAATGACTTAGAATACCTCATTTAAGAGATTTCAAAACAAAATCTTGACCAGCATGCTTGTAACTTGTTAACCATCCATCAAAATCCAGTGACAACATTCTCTAGATAAGTCCTACAAAGATGATCTGACAATCACAAAGGGAGTGTGATATCAATAAGGGATATTCTTGAGTTTATACTCTAGAATGAAAACTTCTCCAAAAAAATTATGTACATAATTTCCTTCCAATTATAATTGTAACTTCTAACAATGCATTTAAGAGTAACTTAAGAAATTGTCCCATTCAAAATTTGCACCCAGACAGGAGGACCTTATCACTATAAAGATGGTTCTGTGGGATTATTTTTATACGAAATACCTTCAAAAATGTTTTTGTCAAACTTCTCTAAACGTAAACATACTATTTTGAATTGAGTAATATAGAAAGATAGTTTCTTAGAGATGAAACAAGTTATTGTGCCATTTTTCTGCGCATTTTCATAATTGATCAAGTTGTATATGACATATTGAAAGAGGGGAAAACTATGAAAGTTTGAGGTACCTTAACTGAATGGCCTGCTAAAGAAATTTGGCAATTAAAATAAGAAATGCAACACAATGCATGTGTTGTCCTTTTTCTTTCCTAACAGGATGAAGCTTAACCATTCTTGTACAAATTTTATATAAATTTGACCTGGCTAATTAAATTCGTTGGTTCTTGAGATTAAGTGAATTTTGCATTTTTTTCATATATACAATGACAAGCTATAGAAACTAGTATTTCAATCAAGGTAACAGTTTGTCAACTGCACACCTTGGTCTAAGGGAGTACAATAACTAGAAACAACATACAGTTGTTCAATAGGAGGACAAAGACTGATTCTGACACAAAGTGGCAATTTCTCACTGCATATGCTGAGAACCGAAATGGAATGGTCCCCAATCAATTTCCTCTCTGAGAGGCATACCCATCACAGTGTGCAAATTAAGCTGACTGCTACAAGGTGAGAACAAATAGACACCAAGATAATAGTTGGCTCAGCTACTACAATTTGGAAAGCAAAGACTAGATTTTCCCCTCGGAACCTTTTATGGCACTCCCCCATAGTGCATTGGTACAAGAGCTTCTAGATACAGGTCTGAGGTGCGCTGCCTGAGGTAGCTTTATTGCAGTCAACTACATATCATAACATACAATTTGTTGTCTTGTCCATAGTTTCACTGGCACCTAGATGTTTAGTTAATGGCTCATTCTTTATCATTACTCTAATAAAAGACATCTATCCAGGCCATATGGTCTGATTATCTAAGGGTTTTCACTATCATGTATTGTCACCCTGAGGAAACCCTACCTGGTCCAATTGCACAGATCTGTAGGGCTATCACATCTCACACTGCCTTGGGGGTACAAATGGATATCTCATGGTTTCCAAACTGCCATAAAAGACTGTTTGTACTGGAAAAAGGCCATTGAATTTACAATGTTTCGCTAAAATTCACTGCAGTGACCTCATGGCCTTAGTGCTCTTCAAAATCTGCTGCAAAATCACATAACCTGAAATTTTAGTCCAATTTTGCTTTAGAATCTGCCCTCATCTTGTACAAAGACATTATACAACTAAGCTCACAAAATAAACCCCAAAAGCAAGTATGAACTGCAAACGCAAGCAAAGGCACAAGAGAATTCATTTCACCCCTATGGTAAGCTTTGACCTAAAGCCGGATACATGCCAATGAAAAAGAGGAAACTTGTGGAAAAAAATCTCTGTAAATTAATTGTGTGTGCAAATTTCGGACAGAAAAGAATAATCAAAGGAGCTTTCTTCAATTGGCTATGACATTAGTATACATTATACATCCCAACAATGGAAGGATGGTGCTTGAAACTTTCATAGAGACAAAACATTATTGTGAATCACAACTCAAAAAGGAGAGGTACACACATTGGTACACACATTTGCATATCAAGAAAGCCTAAAGGTGAAACTGTAGAACAAATTCTCCATTCTCTATTTAGAGACAGAGTCATTGCAACCTGAAACACGACAGAAAAGGCCAAAGGAATTGTATTGGCAACTATATGAAGGAAATATTTGATAGGACTCAAAAACTTTGCATAACAAGCTCCCAGGTTCTGTTAGTTCTGGAATATGCAATTTTATAAGCATTATAGAGATATAAATTCAGAAGAAAAAAGCATACCAAATGTTGCATTCACTTCCATTCTATCCAAACTCCAGAGTCTAAGATGGTAATGATTAACGCTAATACAGGCATTTATTTCGATCACTACTACTTGTGCAAAGAAAATTCAGGCCAAAAAGCAAGGCTCTCTCGACCAAACAGAGCTCTGGCTTAAAGCAATATTCACAACAAATACAGGATGCCCAAGGTAATTTACTATGTTACTTAGGAAAGAGACAAGATGCCTAATTTCACTATTTGGATTTGGTTCAACACTAAGCAGAAGAGAACAATCATCAAAGGTGTGTATCAGAAAATGATTGGCTCAAATAAATGGAAATTCATATTAATTTCAACAAAACAATCACCTTCTAAGCACACTTTAAATTAAAAATAAAAAATCCTTTGTAATGTGCTTCTTGACACCTTGAAGATGTTGTCATTTGAAATATTATTATATTACTTGGGATAAAAAATCACAATGATGACCTAACATGTTGATCATTTCATTGAGTTTCTCTGTCCCTAGCTGACCCTGGCGTAGGACCTTTCAGCACCACCAACAAGGCCATCACTAGGTAATTTGTCAATTATGTGAGTAACATTGGGTGGCATAAGCCATGGTTAATGGTCATGATAGGGTGGTGATCCCTGGTCAATATGGTCATTGGTGATGGTTATATTGCTTGTAATTTGTAAACAAATGTGGAACCAAGGCTTCTCTCCTCTGCTCAGGCTTTGATTTCATTCATTTTGCCAACACTGATGTGTAGATGATGATATTGTTGTTGTTTGAATGGAAAAATATAGTCCAAGGCTCCTGCAACTCACCCTTCATATATTCCACTCCATGGATTTGAGTTGAAAAGAGGTGACAGGTACATTCTGTTGGGATGAAAATGGCCATAATGCCAGGGACAATCAATATAAAGCCTTGCTTAGATATATCAATCCACATTGTCTAAATTCATGAAAGGATCAGCCAAGGTCTAAAACTTTTCTCAAGCAGAAAGTACTGATTGGTCTTGTCGTTATGGTATATGTTTGGACATTTATCAAAATGTTATGCATAATTGGGTACTTGCCTTGGATATTTGATTGAAATTTGATATGAATTTTGGCATGCAGACCTTGTGAATAATGCTAAGGTGACCTGTTTGTGTGGGATTGGTTGACATTAAACAATCAGAGTACTCCACCATCCTAATGCATTCAATGATTAATAGTACAATATCTATGCTGAAGTGACACTGGATTGATCTCCATCATCCATTGGATCCCATAGTGGGCATGCAAACTGGGGAAAATGCAGGAGATTCTCAGGAGGTTTTGTATGCAGGATTGCAGGTCCATGGCCACGCCTCTAATCACAAATTGGAGGAAGATGGAAGCTAGCAGAGCAGAGCGAGTAGATCAGAGCGAGTAAATGCTACACTATACAGGAAGCTCATCGGGTCATTGATGTATTTGGTCAACACACACCTTGGTATTTGTTTTGCAGTAAACTAATTGAGTCAGTTCATGATGGAACCGACCAAAGTTCACCGGGTTGCTGAGAAGCATGCTTTGAGGTATCTCAGAGGCACAACAAATTAGGGATTGTGGTACAAACAAGTTGATGGAGTGAGGCTTGAGGGCTTCACGTATGCAGAATGGGCAGGGTGCTCCACAGATCGGAAGAGTACCTCAGGTTGCGTCTTCAGCATTGGGTCAGTAGTTGTTTCCTGGTTTTGCAGGAAGCAGAGATTAGTTGCACTTAGTTTAGCAGAGGCTGAGTACATGTTTGCTAGTTTGGCAGCGTTCGAAGTTATCTGAATGAGGAAGTTGCTTGAGGGACTTTTTCAGATAAGGGATGGAATCCATTGTGATGCATTGTGACAATCAGAGTTACATTAAGCTCTTTGAGAATCTAATGTTTCATGATCGCTACAAGCATATTGAGATCAAGTATCAACATCTCAGAGATTGTGTGCAGAAAGGGATAGTGAAGTTACCGTACATTCCAGCAGAAGAGCTAACAACAGATATTTTGACCAAGGCTTTGGCAAGAAGCAATTTCATCTATTTCAGAAACAAGTTCGGAGTTGTATAGAATCCCTTCCTTGCTAAGAGGGAGTGTTGAAAAGTGTAGCAAGTGGAAGGTCTTCTTTGGCTCGTGCCTTAGCCAGAAATACCACGAAATACCACGATTTGTCTTTCCTTTGACCATGGAGCAATTTCATGGACATGTTGAGTTTATTTCTAGTTTGCAGGAATAATACTCACAAGTTCATGCGTAGAGTTGGAGGATCAGTTAAGTGGATCCTTCTTTAGTTTGACAACAACGACTGGCAGTTACGAGTGCAAATAGAATGAGTTGGAGCTTCAGTCATTGATTGAAGTAAGGAAAAGTTGTGACTCCAATTATGATTGGAGAGAGAACTAGTTCGAACTCGGTTAACTTGTCAACCACATGAGTTCTAATTTTGTACTTGCCAATTTTAGGATGGGCCGAATCTATAAAGGAAGGACGAAGGCACAAAGGTTGATCATTATTGTGTGCACAAATTTGTGTGAGATCTCTTTGGTTGTGGAGTGTGTATCTTGGAGGAGCTAGTGCGCAATAGTGAGGAGACTTCCTTATAGCAGAATTGCGCTAGGATTTAGGAGTTGTGTCCTAAAGAAAAGGAGGTCATATGCGCTAGGAAATAAGAGGCCTAGTGCTCATAGAAATAGGGCCAGGCAGAGCATGTAACACCCCAATCACTGTTCTCCTTTATAAATATCACAATCTTATAGGCACATGGGCTAAGGGAAAAAGGGACAGTGATTAAAGGACTTCGGAGGATATTTCTACATAAACAAATTTTGTTGTTTAGAATAGGCCTGGAGGTTGAAAAATGGCAGACAAAGGGACAAAAGGAAAAATGGTATGACGGTGATTGGCATGCAAACACTAACCAAGTAATGACAGGGCCAACCATCAAAAAAATCTGAGTACAAGGACAAGTGGAAGATTTTTTATTGGTCCAAAGAATTTGGACCAGGCTGGACAATAACAACCAAGATGCGTAGTTCAAACAGGGATTAGGGGGAGAGCAGAGTTCTCTTGGGGGGGTGCTTCGAATTTCTTTCTCGAGAAGCTGGGATCTGTTGCTGGAAGCGAGCCATTAGCAAGAACCAGCGTAATGCTTGGGAGAGGACGTGATATTTTTTATCGTCACCAGTCACAGATCTGGAAGTGCGTATATCAATCACTGAACCATGTCTTCACGGGAGAAGTGTATCATGGTTGAGCACTGGAGATTGGTGGAAATTCCTTCAGGTGAGGATGGCAAACCTCTGGAATCCCTTAGCTGCCAAGGTGGAGATTGCTCCTTAGAGCCCTGTCTTCTCAAGTCCTGGAAATCAGCTCGGGGGTGACAGCTTCATAAGGAGTCAATGGCAGCTTGTCTAAGGTTGGGAGGTGAGTATTGTCCCAAACTTGATTTCCCTGCTGCATTTAAAGAAGATGAAGCCTATGTGCAGTAAGACTCTACAAGATTTAACCACATTATGTGTGGATCACTAGCAAACCAGCAGGAGTATACTGAAGTTATAGGTATAGATGATAGGAATGCTGATTTATGTGTAGCCATGTTGATCCCTTTTCCAATTATGCATTTTACTTCAGCAACATTTAGTTTCGAGCTTGGGAAGTCAGAGATTAGTTCTGTGTGTGCTGGTGGCCTTGTGTCTATGTACTTGCGTTGATTTTCTGGAGTCATATCTTTTACACTTGAAATCTATATGTAATTATTTAAATTTCCATGGCTCTTGTGTGGGCTCATTAAATTCTGATGTAATCCAGCTCTCTGCACCATGGATGTTGCATTTCTTGATTGTGTTGGGCATGATGGAACGTTGTACAAGAGCAACAACACTCTCAACCTGTAGACACAGCATTGGGACCTTGCTCTGCACTTGGGTATAAATGTTGCTCAAATGCTGATGTGTCTCACTCCCACAACTAAATTATCTTGTTGGTTGTGTCCTCTCTCATCCACAAGTCGAATTCCCTTCTCTGGGCAGCATTTGGCTTTGTTCACTGGAGAGATTTCCATCCCTCCAAAACCTCATTCGTGTCGTTTCAGCAGGAACTTGTTACAGGTTTGTCAATCAATGATTTTCACGCCTTGCCAAGTCTGATTCTGTCATGAGAAAGGATGAAACCATTTTTACATTGCAAGATTACAGCACTATGTGTGTTTTCCCTATAAACCACATGCTTGTCTGTGCACAGTTACAAGATTTTAGTGCTGTGAATAGTTACTAATCTGCATGGTAGAACGGGTGGCATAAGGGATATAACACTAAAATTCAAAATAGAATGTTGTATGTTAGATACTGATGTTAAATTAATATACTCCACAAGTTGATAGCTATGCATGCCCCAGTCAAACAGCATACAGATCTCCTTGCAAGCTCTATGAAGGTCTCATACTTAAAGGACCTTGTGGCATCCTTGGTCACTCACTTCAACCTGGTGACATCTGGAGTGACATTGACAAACTTAGCATGGAACTTCAAGGGTGGAACTTCCCTTTCGATGACATTTGGAGTGGCATTGACAAACTTAGCATGTTGACTGTGGCTTACTGTAACTCTGTCTTTTGCATTTACTTTGGATCAGTTCGGTAAATGTGTGCCTTGCTAATGACTGCGCAATTGTTAGCTTCAGCAGTAGGTGTTGTTGACATAATTGTGTACAGATTTTTCTAGATTGCTAACAACGTTAAACAATACCAGGGCCACACTCTTCAAGTGCCAGTGAAGGCTTTATTCATGTACCTTCATTTGATGAATTACAAAAGGCCCCTGCTTCGGTCTGGGCATATGTGTCTTATACATCATACCCACTTCTTAGCAAGTGCCACTGCTTCCTTTTAAAGAGGCGCGATGCAAATAATTCTTAATTGTCCTTATTTTAATAATGGCCTTCATGTTTGTATTTATGGACTATTTCTAAATTCAATAATTCCGACTTATCCTCTTTGGTATGCCCACGATTCTCAATTGTAGAAAGAAAAAAAAAGGAGGAAGATAATGCCAAATTTGTAGGGTTCATACAGAGCTCAGCATAGCAATCCCATGATACTTTTTCTATTATGAGTACTTTTCCATGCATAAGTACAGTTAATGTAGGCACCGCATTCCAATGCATTTGGCAGTGGGAATCTGGAGTGATTTCTGTTGTTTTCTACCTAAATCATTCTTAAATTTATCATATACCCGGTACAGAGAATGCCGCATGTATTTTTTAGATGCTAGGGGAGGCATACAAGCCTGCCCCAAAGCAATCTGAATGTTTTGTTTTCTGCATTTACCTCACCATGCCTGTCCTAAAGAGAATTGCACATAGTATTGGCAACATACCAGTTTATTGAATGACAACTGGGATTTTTCCCTAGATTAGAATTATTCCCTACTCTGCGCTACCCTATCATGCATGTTTACACGAGTTTTACCGGAAATCTGAGTATGATATGTTACTTCAAATAACTGGTTGTAATGGCAGAGTTGCCATTTCTGCTCTGTAATGTAAGGTACACCTGAAACCTAACTATGATATATGGTTACACATATGCATAGAACTTGACCTCGTGCTAAGTGCTTTCTTGAGGGATATTTTTACCAATTATAGAATCTAACCCTAACCTCATTCAAGTGTAGTCATGATGAATGGTTGCATGACATTGCATGGCTGGGAAATGGTACCTTCTGTAGAGTTGTTTTCAGTTTACTTTTCCAAGATTTCAAGAGATGTTTTGTCAAATAAATATAGCATATTAAGTGGCTAAGAAATGGCACTTTCCATAGAGTTTTTCAGCTTGCTTATCCAAGAAATTTTGGTATTTCGGGCATGATTTTGTTCTATTTTCAAGAGAAAATGCATGCTCAGTAGAAGAGACCTATTCTTAATTTCTTACCTTCTCTCATCAAATTATGGCTCTCTCTCCCATGTTACCGATGTCTGAGGAGGATATACATGGAAACTTTCAACACCCATCTTGGGTTCTTTCTCATGACTTGTACATGACAAATAGGAAGGACCTTGATACATAACCTATAGCCATTCTTCATCCAGGAAGAAAGTACCTGCAGTCTTTTGCCTTTAGTGATACCCTCAATGGAGCATGTTATTGTCACTGCACAATATTTATTAAGAAAACTATTGAAGGATAAGGCATGGCAAACATGAGCACTCAAAATGCTAAACTCTTCATCAGAGGGGGCTCAGTATTCTGGCTCCGCATGTCTCCACTATTAAGACCCTGAATCCTGATATCTATATCTGCATGTATGTGTCTGTAGCACCTCAATGTGTTACACCCGTGACTGGTGTCAAAGAGACCATTCAACAATTTGACTCTCACTAACTTGCTATCTGTGTATGAGTTGAGGGAGTATGTTCAGCCAGTGGGAATGTCTTCTTCTAATAGCCATGGTAGTTGCTTCTTAGTAAGAAATGTGGATGACACTCCTTTTGATTGATTCCATGGTCAGAGGGTTGCCAAAATAAACCTTATCATAACAAAGTAGAAACGCCACATGCAGCCTTCGTTGAACAAAGAGATGTATCATACACAGAGAAAATGTACATAGAGACGATAAGAACAACTGACTTGCTTGAAACCATTACAAAGGAGAAATTACCTTTTCTCGAGATGTTACGGAAAGACCAATATTTGCTAGGAATAACCCGGCTGACAAGTTTCTGTGCTTTCACTGACAGTCTACTGGTCAACATGAGCTTTACTTTTCAGATTGTGATGTTTCAAACTCTGAGAATAGTTCATCCATTTCATAGAAGTAGACACTGGTGCCCTTGATGTAATGGTTTGGGACAGACCAGTACAAGAGAATTACAGTAATGGGAATGTCCATGGAGTAGTCGATGAATAATATATCATATTATGATCCAATGTTAACTTGTATGTGGTAGAAGGTCAAACATACGATGGGAACCAACTCTGCACTAAATCATGCCATAGATAGGGAAAAAAATAATAAATAAATTCACCATTCTTGTAACCGTAACTGAGAGTTGTTAACCTAGTAACCACCTCCCTTTGATTAGATTGGTAAAGGGTTGTGTTACAGAGTGCAAGGAAGCAGGAGCTGGGGGAGCATAATTGCAGGGTGGTTTGGGCTAGTATAGCAGAGAACAAGTGTGTTTTCAGTTGAACAGATTGCCGTGTATTTGATTCAATTGTTCAAGATCAATAAAAGACTACATCAAGGAGACAGGTTTTTCCCTGTTGGGTTTCTTGAGAAAAATAATTGTGTAAACTTGTGTGTTGTGTTTTTATCTCTCTGTGTCTATTCTGTTGCTTATAAGATGTTAAGAAATTATGTATCTTGTGAAAAGTAAAATAGTTCAGTTTTCCCCATCAAGGCCAGTCACCTCACCCCTTTCCTGGATACTTGACATTGTACAATGTATACTATGTATGTTAGAGTAGGATGCATTGTGTGTTTATTTTGCATAGCTACTATCATCATATCATGTTCTTGTTGAAAAGTATAACTAGGTCGGTCTTCATGATGGCTATGTAATTATGTATTTATGTATAGAAGATGCTAATGATAATAAAATGTATTTTTGGTATATTTGTCTCATGGGTTTCATGAGCAATATTTTATTATGTAGATAGACTTCTTCTTGATGTCTATTAGGTTTACGTCTTCTAGGAATAAATACTTTTAGGTGAAGGATTCAGTTTATACTCCAAAGACCTTGACAGCCCTCCTACAACGCTATAATCAAGTGAAGACAATCTGCTGAAGTAACACCGCCTGGAAAGTAAACACAAGTCATGTCAGCCTACATGATATAATGAAGTCGGCCTAAACCATATTTGATGGTCGGCCTAAAAGGTGAAGACTGCCCACTATATACAAGACAAGTCTGCGGATCATTTGAAGAGATAACTAACGGAGATAGCACACAATTGTATGCGAATTGAAGACTTACGATTACCACAACAAAGATGGAAGATATATATATATATATAAAGACCTTGCGTACACCACAGCAGAGATTGCGGACACCACAGAGATTGCGTTAGTCAAGCAGTAAACATTATACAAGAAGAATTGCAGTGAACATTATACAAGAAGGGTTGCGGATACAGGTTATTCTACAGTGCGGATTGTTTTATAAACATAGATAAGCGAACATTGATAAAGCGGATAAAAGGGAAACAGTTTCGAGTATGATCTGAAATAGTAATCTCCAATATTACAGTGTGTATAAAGGATAACATATAGTGTGAATAAGAGACAGTTCAACATGCAGCATTCAGTGTGGATATAAGTGAAAGTTGTTCAACTAAGAATTTGACAGAAGTTTAGACAAAGATCAAAAGAAGAAAAGCTATTGTAAAGTAAGAGAAATTAAGGAAGGTAAATCTGAGATTTACCTTCCTAAGCAGTGCATATTGGTGACGAATAAAATATTCAAGTTTTTGCCCTGGCTCTAGGATCCTAACCTTTGTTTTGTGCTTTTCGATAATTGACTTGATGACAGATTAACTAAAAGACAACATAACTAACACAAGTTCACAAGCAATTATTAAGAAGAGAATTTGTATTAATCACTAGCCCTACAAATTCTCAACAGTTCTCATGCTAGAATAGATGCATTTAGAGGAGTTGCATCATAGAATATATTTCCTTTTCTATATGGTTTATTATTTGATGAAAGCATGGGCGATAAAAGTATGCCCACGTTTGTGATGTGCAGGATACGAGTTTGCAGTCCCAAGGGATTGTTGGTTTTCTCATGACCTCCCTGTTCGAGTACATTGATCGTGCACTCTACACAGACCTCATGTCCCAGTTGGAGCCAAATGTTACCCACCAAAACTGGGTGACCCCGTAGAAGAATTTTTCTCTTAGATATCTCTTCACCTTGCAGCAAGCAAGCCCTGACAACCACCGATGTAGTCGATGTATTGTGCCATTTGATCTCCGCTCCCTGAACTAGTCATATGTCCCCTTGCCCATTTGTCAAGAGCATATGTTTTAAGGCGAGCAATCCAATCCTAAAGATATGCTTTTCACTGTGCAATTGAGTGTTTATGCTTGTTTTTCCTTGGGGATCTTGGGCATTGATTATTGGATGACTTGGAAGAAGAAAGGGTTTTGACCGTAGTTTTATTTCCTCGCCTTAAATGGGGGGTTAATCCCCAATCCTAGTCTCGTGGGATCTCCCCTATTGACCCATAGCTTTAGGAAGGGTACTACTTCATAAACCCCAATTTTGGTAGCACATTCATGTTTTCCCGTTCCATAATTTTCACTCACCTCTGCACATTACAAGCCCTATTTCATCATCTTAGCTCTTTGGGGTCCACAAGGCACTGGTACACCCCCCTCCCCTTGTCCACATGTTTGGATCGAGCCCGGAAATGTTGCCATGGAGGTTGATGCAACTAAAAGAACGTTAAAAGCATATCATAGCCACAAGCAAAGAACGAAAGAAAAGAATATTATAAACTGCAAAAGATGGTCGAGACATTAAAATAGCACATGGGAAAAAGCCAAACATGAGTTCTAGCCCTTATCATTATGGCCATCACCATAGTTTCTAGAGCCCCATGAGTGCCCCCACATCATTAAGGAACCCATGCATGTCCCAACCCCTAGTGGGCGATGAACTACCCCACCTTAAGGGGATAATAACTGCTTACATCATACACAGCATGCTCTCATCTCTTGGAGCCACGAGCAGTAATACAAAGAAAAATCAAGCAAAAGGTTAATGAATAAGGGTGGAAAAAAACAAAGTTCAGGGTAACTCATGTATACCCGATTTCTCCCTCCTACATCTATACACCCAAATATCTGGACATCACTCATCATTACCATTCTTGAACCCATGGCATTCGGCCTTCAAACTCCTATATCTCCATCCATTCATCATCATTCACATGGCACCTATCAATTGAAGGATATACCAGGGACATGTCTTTCCCCTTAGGTGTTGGGAACAACTAATAGGGTTGTTAATTAGCCACTCCTACTTAGGGAGGTAACATTATTACGAGCTTAAAGCCACAAATTTGGAAGGGAAGCCCACTATGAAATCTTAATGTGCCCTTGATTAACAAGTTTGGTTCACTTAGATGCACAAATGAATTATTGTACCTAATGGCGAGGAAGCGCACTGGATCTTATATGTAATTAACATGTGGTTTCATCATAAGTTGGGCAACTTAATTGGGGCCCAAGCCCACCAGAGAATCATATTGACACCCCAGGGGAAGTTTTGAGAGCCATGGGACTCCATCATGTGTTACAGCATCATTTCATGCCATGGGCACCTTCATTGCACTTTAAATAGTTTGTTCATTCCCCTACATTTTTCACGAGATGATGCATTTGGACCAGTGTGCCCTAGCCAGCTTAGCATATTATGGCAATTGATCCAAGGGTCGGAGGAGGTTTTTCCCACCCTTGAGACATGGGAGGGAAAGCACCATGTCAAAGCCCTCATCATTGGAGCAACACAGGCTTTTCTATCATCAGGAGACCGATGAGAGCAGTTCTTGTGCCCCAAACCCAATTTGGGGCCCCACATGATGACTTGCATGGAGAACAAGGGGTCATCCCCTTGTTCGAGGAAGGTAGGTAAAAGGGTTCATAGCAATCCCAACTCACTTCACTATAAGTGCACTCATTCCTAAACTAAAGTGGTATAGGGCTAAGGTCTAGTTCTTGGAGGTGGATAAAGAGTTGGTAAACCAAGAGGGTGAAAGGGTTCATAGATATTTATAGAGCCCTCTCTCACAATTTGGCACAAAGAGGACTCCACATGGCCTTCCAATGGCCCTACATCAGCATGACATCATCAATTCAATGAGCATTTGGATGGCTAATTTATAATTTGTGAAAGATACTTGGTCGGCTTGTGACCAAGGCTTGTTTCTTGCCCATTATTTTAATGTTTTGGGGACTAATTAGGCCAATTCGACTTACTGAGGTTCATATAAATAGAACTCACTCTCATTTGTGAGAGATCATCATCATCACTTGGATTCTTCTTTTGTAAAAAAACTCACTTTTTCTTTGGAAGTTATTGGAGATTCTTTGATGCATTTTGACATTTGGAGCTGAAATTTTCGATCTTCTTTGGAGCTATCTCATGATTTTCATCTTGTAATCTTGTAAGTTCTTTGGAGATATTGTCATCTTGTAAGTTCTTATTGAATATTTTCTTGAGATAACGTCTAATGTATGGAATTGGTGCAACTAGGTTAATGTTATTGTGCCCTAATTATTGAAAAACTTTTTTGGAAAGTTATTTGGTTAGCAAATGATGAATGTTCCTAGTGGATGAAGTTTTGTCTTTCTTCCATAAAACGCCATAAATCTTGAGTGGTAAATGTTAAAGGCTAATTGCAAGGGCATCAACCTTTAGCCTCCTTAAGGACGACTCTGGCCAATTTACAAGCATCTAGGACTCCATAGGCACTAATCCAAGAAACTCGGTGATCAACTCTTCTCTTCTCTATATTTTCTCCTCCTCAAATGTTTGGCCCCTTTTTCTAGGACGGCTAGGCTAGGGCATCAAGTGAATTCCTATAGAGAGTGAAATTTTGGATTCCGTGAGGACAAGACTCTTCCTTAGGGTCTTCCCTAGAGGATCTCCAAGCTTGGTAAATTTTTCACAGTTCCTCATCCATCAAATCTTGTGCCCTAGACGAGAAACCCTTGCTTGTTTCTCCTAGACTAAGGGACTTTCTTGAGTATTGTATGAGCATAGTATTCATTGGAATAAATTATAAGAAACCCTTTCTCCTCCCTTACCTTGACATAGTAAGTACCTTGGAAGTATTTATTCCCACAATTATCCATAAAATACTAGGCCTATCACAAGCCTTTCCTAGGTCTCTCAAAGGAAGCGAATAGCCTCTTAGAAGTATCAAAGCATCACATAGAGCTTCTTTGAGAGGTCCTACCCAATCACTTCGAGCCTTGATCTTAGGAATACATGTTATCGTTTCAAATCTCAAACCTTAAGTCTTGATCTCCTCCTAGGCCTTTCTTGGAGAGCATTTAACTTCCTTGAAGCATTGAGCCATCATTGTGTCTCTCCTTGAATGGGCTTTGTGGAATCACAACATACCTAAATCATTGATCTAATCATTATAAGTGATTCCTTTCCTACCAGGACTCCTCATATCGGTGAAAGATTGAGCTACTTTTGTGTCTCTCCTTGAAAGGGATATGTGGAATCATAACATACCTAAATCATTGATCTATTCATTATAAGTGATACCCTTCCTACCAAGACTCCACATATCGGTGAAAGATTGAGCTACTTTTGTCTCTCCTTGAAAGGGATATGTGGAATCATAACATACCTAAATCATTGATCTATTCATTATAAGGGATACCCTTCCTACCAGGACTCCACATATCGGTGAAAGTCCGTAAAGAGCAAGGGACTCTGACTAAGGTGACAGTGGGTCATTGTCCCATTGTTGTCACATAGTCTAATAGTGGTCCCTTAGGTTTTCCCTTCCTTAGGGCCCTACTAGATTGTGCGGTAACATGTCTTGGGCTTCAACTCTAGAACTGACTAGAGATATATAAAACTCGTTTTTTAGCAACCAGCTGGTGAGCTCTGTGCTTGAGTTCTGGAACTGGTTGAACAACCAGTCAGTCCTAGGTTTGGACTCTATAAGCGATTGAGGCATGGTTATTCAATTAATCATGTCATAGAGGATGCATCCTAGTGTGTGAGCCTTGGTTGCTCTGGTTTATGGTTGTGATAGCCATGGAGTCGAGGCCCCATCTCAAGGGTGAGTCGCAGTTGAGAGTTTATGAACCGCAAGGTCTGTAGTTGAGAGGAATATCAAACGTCTGCAGCTAGCCAACAAAATTCACAGATAAGTATTTGAAAACTAGGTTGCATTAATGTATGGAATTGGTGCAACTAGGTTAATGTTAATGTTAAACAGATGCACCATGGCAATGAATATTCAAAATAACATGCAACCCTAATAGTAAAGGAAGAACCATGAGATGACAAAGGAAAGGACTAAGAAAGTGTAGAAATTTTAATACAAATTATGTATTGCCTAGATTCTCCTGATCTAACAATTATATGCCACTGTTAAATACCTAGTAGTCTTAAATAGCTGAATCTGAAATAAATAGTTGACGTTGTACATGGCTTTACACTTTTATTTAAGTAAGACGGTCATCAACAGAGAATACTAACCTTGCTGCCCAGGAATGTTTAGCTGCGGAAATTCTGGAAAATGGTGACTGCAAAAGCGCTGGAAACTCCTCATTCGTGGCTGCAAAAGAACTGGAAAGTCTGGTGGCTCCTGTATATAAAAATTCAACCCATCAGAAAAAGGGTGATGAATTTTAAAAAAATGACTAAAGACAACACTGACAAAAATACCAACTCACTGTTATGTTTTTTCTGAACAGCAAGCTCATGTGCAAACTGGTGCTTCACGTTTTCCTTTGTATTTCATCACCCCTCACTGTAATGTGTATGCGTTTACAGTACTGGATGGAAATGAGATGATGAAACTAATTGTGGGAATGACCCCTTTAATAAATGCCACCAGAACCTGAAAGAATGGGTGGGAAATAGATGTAGAAAAATAGACTCAGAAAAACACTCTGGCTATTTTTCCAGTTTCAAACAGATGTAGAAAAACACAATGGGTTATGTTACATTTTCAAGTTGGCAATATTTTCATACCCGCTGTATAGTGCAGGGCTTTTGGATGAGTGGAAGACAGCTTCCCGTCGAATTGAAAATATAGACTTCCATCATTTGGGATCCCTACCCTCATGGACATTCTTTGAATCTCTTGTAAGTCTGAGATTCCTCAGGGACATTTTCTGAATCTCCTGTAAGTCTAAGAGTCCTCATATCACAACTGGAAGAGAGCCCCGAGTCATTGGTTACGACGAGAGTAGAGCTGGGATGCATCGGAGGAGAACAGGTTTACATCACTTTGAAGAAATGGCATGGAATAGATGGGGAATTGCTCCATTTTCTGCAGCAAAACGGATAACACCTTCCCAATAAGGAAATGGTGGCAAAGAGCCCTAATGAAACTATCTTATTATGGCAGAGGGCCTTGAAGTACTTATCAGAGGCCAATGAAAAAAATGATACTAACTATAAATGTAGCTTTCTACCTTCTCACAGTTGGGATGACGAGTATCGCAAACGTTTCCATGTGCTGGCTCAGTGGCACAATTCCTTGCAGCCAAGTAGTGGTGCCACCTACCAGGTCTGCCTTCGCAGAGCAAAATGGGATTCTAAAACCAAGGAGGAGCTCAAGTAAAACAAAATGGGTTATGTTACATTTTCAAGTTGGCAATCTTTTCATACCAGCTGTATTATGCAGGGCTTTTGGATGAATGGAAGACGGCTCCCCATCGAGTTGAAAATAGACTTCCATCATTCGGGATCACTACCCTCATAGACATTCTCTGAATCTCCTGTAAGTCTGAGTGTCCTCGGGGACATTTTCTGAATCTCCTGTAAGTCGTGAGAGTCCTCATATCACAGCTGGAAGAGAGCCCCGAATCATTGGTTAGGACGAGAGTAGAGCTGGGATGCATCGGACGAGAACAGGTTTACATCACTTTGAAGAAATGGCATGAAATAGATGGGGAATTGCTCCATTTTCTGCAGCAAAACAAACAACACCTTCCCAATAAGGAAATGGTGGCAAAGAGCCGTAATGAAATTATCTTATTATGGCAGAGGGCCGTGAAGTACTTATCCGAGGCCAGTGAAAAAAATTATACTAACTATAAATGTAGCTTTCTACCTTCTCATATTTGGAATGACGAGTATTGCAAACGTTTCCATGTGCTGGCTCCGTGGCACAATTCCTTGCAACCAGGTAGTGGCGTCATCTACCAGGCCTACCTTCGCAGAGCAAAATGGGAATCTAAAACCGAGGAGCTCAATTATTCCATGGAAGCTCTGTTGTCTCTGTATCTACCAGGCCTTGCCTTAGCAGGGCAAAATGGGATTGTAAAACCAAGGCGGAGCTCAAGAATTTCAAGGACGCTCTGTTGTCTCTGTATTTGTTGAAAACTGTCTAAAACCACAGAAAAAACAAATGTTTCCTCGCAAAATGAACCCTCGCCTTCGCTCTTTTCGTTAAACCACGAAGCCTCTCATCGGCCCAGTCTGTCAGAAATGGGATATTTGGCTGCCACGACAGCCCACTCTCTGTCATAATGCCATAAGTGGAAACATTGGCCTACTCTGTCAGAAATGGTTGCCAGGACAGCCCGCTCAGTGGAAACGTCGGCTCGATTTTTAAACGCCGACAGCCCAATCACCCCGCGCCCACGACAACGGGTTAATATTTTGAAAAAAAATTCAAATTAATATAAACGATTTTGTTACGACTTTATTAATATTTTTAAATGAAAACGACTGCTAACGAAAAATGTACGCGCCAATGAAAACGACTGCTAACAGAAATGCACACGTCAGCACATCCGAACTGGCGCTCCTCAACGTTTACGACCGGAAGAACATTCTCAATACGTGGCAATGGTTAAAGACTCACAGTGACCAAAATGGATGATGTATGAATTTTTTTTTTTTTAATTAATTGAATCGTGTTGAATACAGTTTTGGAAATTATTTTATAATTGGTGAAGATCCGAGTTATGTGCTAGTCTTTATGACAGTGTTCCCATGGAAGGATGAAAAGGATAAAAGAACATCACAGTAATAGCAAAGTATTCCTTATCATTAATAGCAAAGTATTTTTCTCAATTCAATACGTTATTCAATATAAATGTGTTAAATGATATAAATTTTTAATTTTATTTATAAAATATTAATTTTAAAATTTTATATTAAAGTGAAAAAATAAATTATTAATTATTTTATTTATAAAAAATAAGTAATATTTTAAAATTAAAATTAATTATTTATTGAATAATATGAATAAAAATGTGTTAAATGATATAAACTTTAAGGTTATTTATAAAATATTAATTTATAAATTTTATATTAAAAATTTATTAAAATGAGAAATTAAATTATTAAATATTTTATTGAAAGAAATAAAGTATAAATAAATAAGATTTAAAAATTGAAATTAGATATTTATTAAATTAATTTTAAATGAGAATTAAATAAGAGTTTGTAATTTTAAATAAATGATGAATACCAGTGTTTTCAAGACTCTTTTTGCGGTAGTTCATTTGTGTATTCATTATATAAATAATAAAAAAGGTAGGGAGCACGATGGCTCTGCAATTTAGAATTAGTTTGCGGACACCTCAGGGTCGTAGTTAGGGTTTTTTTTTCGAGAGGGTTTACTATAACCCTATGGTGTTCCCTGTCCGTTTTTTGTTGTATATCACATTTTTTTTCAAGTTTAAGCTATATTCTTGTGGTCGTTCGCATTTTAACAAGGACTATTGTTGCTTTGTCGATCAACGCCCTCCCTCGTCTCCTTCACTTGATTGTCTGTGACCGTTCTCCACCGGTTATGGGGTTTTTCTCTGTTACATGAGGATGAGCGTCGATGTCGAGATGGAGGAGGATATTGTGGATTATTTTGTCGACCCATTGGAGGCAGTATCCATCTAACAAGACCCGCAACATCAAACTCTAGATTTGATTCAGTCTCTGCCATCTTGCTCCCCAAACGTTGGGATTTATTCATCGTTTGCTAACCCTGGAGGAGATTTTTAGCTTCGTGTTTTTCTTGGTTCTCCTTCGTCCAGTCACGTTTTCAATTTCGGGCTCAGTTCAGGGTTTACAACATCAGAGGAGTTCCTATTATCGTGGTCGCAGGAATTAGCGATTAGTATCATCGGTGCTTCTCTAAAAGCCCTCACTTTTGTTAATAATTAATTTTCCCCTAATAGCCCCATTGTACATTTGTCTCTCGTTGGGCCTCACTCTTGTCAACCTGGTTCCCTAGGGTTCTATTATAGTCGCTACAACACCCTCCAAAATTGTGCCCCTTTTAAATTTTTGAGCCCCTAACCTTTTGGTAAAGATAGAGTCTAATCCAGGTCCACTCTTGAAAAATGCCAAGTCGCAAAGTTGCAGAACTGATTAAACCAATTTTTGCGACTTTACGACCCCTCGAGTCATGAAGTCGCAAGGTCGCATGTAAGTCTAAAACCAAAGAATTGCGACCATGCGACCGTGTGACCTTGCGACCTCCAGGTCGCTAGGTCATAAGGTCGCAAGGTCGCACGTCGCATCAATCCGACCTAATTTGCGACCCTGCGACCCTCATTTATTGACCGGATGTGCAACCCCTTTATAAATAAAAGGGTCGTGTAGGTCGCATTCTACCTGCGCGACGGATCAAGAAAACGCCTCTGACAGGCCAGCTGGAGCGCGTTTTTCCTGGGTAAGTTGCCTAATTCTCCTGTTGTTTCCTTTTTGTTTGATTGTTGCCTCTCTTACCCTCACTATTGTCTATTAGACCTCGTCCTAGCTTCTTTTAAACCTCTCAAGAACTCTGTGTAGAGATTACAACCTCCCCATGGCCTTACTTCTTTGTTTGCCTCCTCTGAAAAAAACTCTCCTTACGTCAGTGTGTCTCAAGCTCCCTTTCTAGCCCACCTGGAGGAAAAGCCTCAAGGCCCAAATGTGTTCTTTCCACTTGATGTGTTGCATAATCTTACCATTTATACCCCGCGGGCCTAAATCGTTGTGTAACCCATCGACAGAGCCCTAGCGCGACCCCGCGACCTGGTCGCTAAGTCGCGAGGTTGCCAAGTTGCTCACCACCTAGCACCAACCCACCACGCGACCCAGCAACCTAGTCGCAATTTGCCAAGTCGTGTTTCCTTGAGAATTCGCACCAACGCGACCAGGTCGCATTTCTTTGAAAGTGTGAACTGGCGCAACTTAGTGACACAGTGACCTAGTCGCAAGGTCGCCAAGTCGCAAGTCTACCCATTTCCCTGAATCATAGTTAAGCAGAAGTAGCAGCAACCTAGGTATCTATAATTATGTCATCTGTCTTATCGTGGGACTATTTCATGAATATGCCAGGGAACATCGAAGCCGAGCTCGAGTGTGTGTCCATCTCTTCGGCCTCAAGTGATATGGGGCACCGACAGTGAGAAAAAGAGGCAAGAGTCCTGAAGTAGAAATTTCAGAAGAAGAGATGCCTCCTTCCCCTCCACCTATCTATGGAGACACCGCTTGCGTGTTCAAGAAAGGAGATAACATGAGTTGGTATCAAGTATACTAGGAGTTCACGAAGCCTGAATTTCCAGAAGACCTCCCACACCGGCAGGTGTATGTTCAGGTCAAGAGGTCTAAAATACACTACGGAGGGTCCCATCCACCCATTTTTCCATGCGCAGAGATGATCGAATGGATCTTGCAAAAGGCCGACTCCAGAATCTGGGTCATTTGAGATCATTCAGGGAAGTCATTTGTAAATCTGAAGGGGCAAGATGCAGAGGTTTACTATGCACTCCCCACCCGGGAACAGACTTTCAACGCTGCATGGGCTACTACTCATGCAGTTCCCATGCCCGAGACCTTAAGGGGATGGTGGGAGGACCCGGAAAAGTTCAAGTTTAGGAAGGATCAAGAATATAAAACAACGGGCCTCAAGAGAGTCTACAGGTTGGTGGAGGAAATGTTATGCAGGATGTATGGCCGACAAGATGCCACCACCTTCAATGGTACTTGGGTTTCCCTCATGTACGTTGTTACCACATATGGCACCCACTTCAACTGGTCCAACCCAATAGTAGTAGGCCTCAGGTAAAACATATCATCAGCACAAGCATCCGATGAAGGGTGTGCATCTGAATTCTATATGGCCTCCTATCTATTGGACGTAGTATGCGCGAGTTGTAAATTTACTGGATGGTCTCATAACTGGGATGCAGAGCGTGGCGAGAAAATCCATAAAGAGTTGCAGGTATTCTGGGCCTCCAAGTACAAGCAAGATATAGATTCGATCTCACACAACTTCATCCCTGCGCTCTATGGAAAATTGTTTGGCAAGTATGCCCCATGCATGTCCAGGCAAGCCATGGAGACAATAACCCAAGTGGCCAACTGGTTTCCTGTCACAGATAGCACTTTCATCTGGGTCTTCGGGTCGCTCAAGGCACCCCACGCACTGCCCCATTTCATCACTGACAAATTACTCCTAGAAGAAGTATTTTACTAGATGACGGGCAGATTTTCAAAGGTTCTCACCAAGGGCAAGAAAAAACCATGGCCTACCCTTCTGCTTACTATCGACGCCTACACAGTCAAAGATTTCAGGGAAGTAGAGGCAGAGGCTGAGGAAACCAAGGGTTTTCATTTACCACCCATATCACACAGGTCATATGATCCGGAAAGAATCGTTTGCTCACATTGCAAGCGAGCCAAGTTCAAGTGGAGTTACAAGCACACGGAATGCCCTGCCGAGGATCAAATCAAGAACTGGTACAACAAGGACAGGGAGGCTGCACCGGAAGAATCAACTGATCAAGACAAACAATATGATCAAAATACAGAAGAAAGAACCAACACTCCAGGTGGAGCCTCATCTTCTAAAGCCAAGACACCAAGGATTGATACAAGCAGTAGTCTCTCGAAGCATCAACAGGAACGAAGGATCAAAGAGGCTAAGGCACAATAAGAAGACGAGGAGAAAGCAAAGGCAAAAGAACTCAAAAGGACTCAAGACGTCCTAGCACAGCAGAAAGGGGAGGACAAGAAAAATAAATAGCTAAGGGAAGAGCAGAAAAAGAAGCAGGCAGAAGAAACCCGCAGGAAAAAGGAGGAAGAGGAACAAAGGAGGAAAGAAGAGGAAGAAAAGGCAGAAGTTGAGTGCAAGCTTAAAAAAGAGCAGGACAAAGTAGAAGTTGAACGCCAGTTAAAAGAAAAGCAAGATGAAGCGGAAGCTAAGCAAAGGAGGAAGGAGGAAGAAAGTCAGAAATCAAGGGAATATTCCTCCAAGGAAGCAGAAGGCAGCAAGACACCTCCTCCAGAAACAGGGAAACAGACAGAACTACCACACATCAAGGTGCCTCATACAACCCCTACGACCAATGTGCGTTTTACTCTCTCGGAACTTTTTACTCTCTCGGAACTTGGCACCTATGAGGAACAGGAAGATGAAGTCTTGGATCTGACAAGGCTAACCTCTGACCAGTTCACGCACAATATTAGGCAAGAAAAGAGAAGATGTCTAACGCGGAACCCTGCCGCACCTCTCACGGCCACAATAGAAAAGGATATAGTCTTGGATACTAGGACCAATCCAATAATGATTGCATCAGATGGTACCGATTTTGCAGCAGCCACAAAGGAAAACGTTAGCAGAATGAGCTGAAAGATTCTCTCTCTACAAAACAGGCTGCAAATTTCTGAACAGAGAGCAGCTTAGGCTGAATAGGATAAGAAGGGGCTGGAGGAAGAAGTTCAAAGGCTACATTTCACAAGTTCCCAAGCCAACGACTTGCCACTCACCATTCAGAGGGAGTTAGGCACTCTGGAAGCCACTATGAAACAAGTATACGAAGAGATGTTCATGATAAAACAGACAATCGCTCCATTACTGAAAGCACAAGCAAAAACCAAAAGGAGGACTGCACAACCGAAGGAAGCCTCCATTGCTTTGGATAATATGCTGAAATGGTCAAGCATATACCCACAGGCTCCTGACACTCTGCCTAGAAAGGACTGGGTCTGCACCCAGAATGACAAGGTTCAGATTCGAATGAAGATACAGTCCAAAGACAAGCTGGTCAAGGATCTGGAAAAGGTAATGTCTTCATATGAGCATCTGATCAGTGGGATTGTTTCAATGGTAAAAAATCACCACATCCCTTCTCTGGGTACGTTGGACACTGAGAAAACAAGAGAATAAGTTTTTCAAGACATTCAAACATTCTTGCAACCCATGAGACAAGCAGTTGCCTCTCAGGATCTCCCTGCATCACAGGAAAATCTCATACAATTCATCGTTACTCCGGTCCAAATCTACACTAAATTGGCTTCGCTATCAAATTAGATCGCAGTGAAAAGGCGCACCTTGATCCTAGATGCTCTTTGAATGCTTCCATAGACTGAAAGAAGATACTCCCGAGGTAACTCTGGTTGCTGCAAATTACCTAGCATGGCAAAAGTACCTCAAAGACCAGCTGCAAGTGGATGTACCAGACCTCCAAATCACATAGTTGCTTCCTTGACCAAGAAAAAAGGGCACAAGTCGCAAGTCGCAACAGGTGGGGAGTCGCAGGTCGCATCAAGAGCTGGGGTCGCAAGTCGCAAATGTCCCTTAGGTCGTAGAGAATGTCAATAGTCGGGAATATGAAAAGTCAGGGACGCCCAAGGGTCGATTTTGTTCTATAAATACTCCCTCCTGGAGAATGTAAAGGATCTTTTTTTGGACTCCAAAGGAGCAAAGAGAATTGTATAGCATTGGATACATATTTCTGGGAATGAATACAACAAATGTTTTGATTCCACTATTGGATCTAATGAGGACTCGTGTGTTAACATTATGAATATTTTTTCTCATGCATCGAATATCTTTTATGATTTGCATTTACTGCTTATATCATTTTTTACGTTTCAACTTACTTAATGTGTTAATGGTATAGAGCTATTTAATCAAGAAATTGCTAGCAACTTCGTCACTAACATTATCTTATCTTTTGCAAACGCTTAAGGAATTGAAGGGTGTTTTGACCATCAAGAACTATTTCTTTCATGGTTCGAACATCTTTTACAAGCATGACCCTAATGACATGCTGCTAACAACATTTCCTTCGGCTACATGCTTTAACTCGCTTCGCTATTTGTACTGTTTTATTTTCATTGAGACATATCAACCATTTGTCTTCTATTGTTCGGATAACTGTGTGTTCATAGGTCTGCAGGGCTCATTTGCGTTTGAGAAAAGGAATATTCAGCGGTAGCCGGACCCACACCCCGGATTGGATCCCTATCACAAACGGTTTAGAGTCTAATTAGGACTTTATACCAGGGAGATCCCTTACTGTTGGCTGGACTTTTCTCCCCGTCAACAGATTTGGCGCTAGAAGGAGGACCTGAATGGCAGGCTTCCAACATACAAGTAACATCCCGTTGCAAACCCCGCAGGGTGAGATCATGCATGAAAATATTGGTCCTCTGCCCCTTGAAAATTCCCTAGAAGAAGAACCCCCTTACTATGAGATCACCTCAGACCAGTTGAGGGCCCTGCGCCCGATCGCCCGTGATCTCATCAGAGGCTTGCAAAACATCTCGGCCACAGGTTCCCTAGTCAACCCTCAAACTCCCGCAACTAATCAGACTCGCTAGGGAGCCCTAGTCAATTCCCTTCCTCAGCTAATAGGTCTTATGATCGAAGGTTATGCAGATGCAATTGAGCGTAATTCGGCAGAACCCCCCGGCAGTCCTCGAGGGATTGAAGGAGGCGGCCCTGAAATCACTGAAACCCAACCTGACGTTGGCCCGCAACCCGACCAGCCTTTGAATGATGACACTCAAGCAAATAACCAGCCTGAAAGAGCAACCTGGAGGGGCCAGGGAAACAGGGGCTGGGGAGACAGAGGCCATGGGTAAGGTCGAAATATGGGCCACCCTCACCACAACCGAAACCAAAACAGATTCCCTTTCCTTTATAACTGGAGAAATATTAGGAATGTAGGGAACCGCGAGAGGAACCAAGACATGCACTCTCACCATGAGGGCGAGGCCTCCGGATCTAGCGTGGGAAGTGAATCCAAAATTGAAATGGGGCATATCTACATACCACGCCACCAACAGGTTAGGCGATTACAGCCGCTGGCTTGGATGGCGCAGTCACCCCTAGGTCTCCACGGTCCCCTCTATGACATGCCCTGACACCCTAAGAATCACCTCCCTAAGTTTTACCCCGAGAAGGGTACGCTGGCCGAAGATCACATAAGAAACTTTTACTTGGCTTTGCAAATAATGAGAGTGTAGTCTGATGATGTAGCATGTCGGCTCTTTCCTCATACTTTAGAAAATAAGGCTGCTACATGGTACCATTCCCTCCCTGTTGCTTCCATTTATTCCTGGGAGTAATTTCGCCGTACCTTTATCCAAAAGTTTTCGGAAGGCAAGACTCATTCCATGCTCCTTATGGAGCTTAGTACTTTGAAATGCCAGAAGAAGGAGAAGGTCAAAGACTTTAATCAATGCTTCGCTACTATATTGAATAAATTCCCTCCAAACATGGCCTTAGATGATTCCATCACTATTGATTACTACACAAGGGCTCTCCCACGGGATATCGGCGTGTTCGTAAAGCGCGAAGCCAAAGCTACCCTAGCCGCAAACTACACCACTGCCCTCGTTGTTGAAAAAGACATGTTGTCCATAGGAGCCATTGATCATGATGGTCGAGACGACACAAAGCCAACCACGAAAAGAACTCAATCTTCAACTCATAAGCCCAGAGACAAAGACAAAGACCCCTTCGATTTCGAAAGTATCACCAAGTCTCTCAAGCTATTAACAAACGAAGTCTCCGACCTGAAGAGAAAAAACAATGACTCCACATCTGGTACCAAAATTCAGAAACCTTTCTTCAGGAAGAATAACCCCGCCGTCAGCTGGCCTCCATCAAACTCGAACACTGGTCTTAACGTGGAAGAAATCGGCAAAGATAATTTCTGCTCCTTCCATCAAGCCTCCCACTCGGAGAAAATTTTCCCCAGTGGATCAACAACATAACTGTCGTGGTAAATCAACTCTTAGAAGATCAAACCTCGAGTGGTTTAGAAGAGGAGGCTATTTCAGATGACGAGGAGGCCTCTCCCCCAGATGAGGATATGGGATCTACTATCCTTGCCTTCGAGGTAGTCCGCAGGGAGATCCCACCTTCCACAACTAAGATAAACTTGGCCAACGACCCTAAATCCAAACCCCCTCGAAACTATAGATTAAGGAGCAAAGGCCCGGTCCCGGAATAGTCCTTCGAGGAAAAGAGAAAAGCTTTCTTACGGAAAATCTTGCCACCCAACAAAGAGAACCAAACCGCAACTCCCGAAAAATTTGGCCCAACCGATGCCCGAGTAAACCAAAAGGCTAGATCGTCATCAGGTTCTCCAAAATCCTCCACCAAACCTATCTCACACCCAAATTCCAGGTATAACATTATCGTAGACATGAAGAAGATGCGAGCCAATATTTCCCTCTACGAACTCGCTCACATTGCTAATTAGCGAGATCTTATCCTCAAAGCATTTGCCAACCCACCGACGGCCAAACCTGTGAGTACCATATCTGCCCAAGCTACTGCGAGTCCCCAGTCTATCGTGAATGTCATTAATGCAAACTCCAGGGGATCCACACCCCCTTTCCTCCTATCCTTCAAGATATTCGACTTCAATGTCCATAACTGCCTCGTCGATTCTGGTGCATCCACAAATGTTATGCCCTTGTATGTATGCAAGAAGTTAAACATCCACCTTGAGAAAACTGACGCCAGGATCATTCAACTCGATAGATATTAGGTTCCCATCGTAGGTGAGTTGAATAACGTCATCATCCGCTTATCCTCTGACTCTAGGGTGCATCAGTGCATAGACATAGTGATCGTGGACATCCCCGAAGCCTATGGTCTTCTCTTGAGCAGAGATTGGTCTAGCAAGCTGCAAGGATACTTTGCCACTGACTAGTCTCACTTGTGGCTCCCTTATAAGGGTAGGAACAATCAAATCCGGGTCGAAAGTGAGCCTTACATGAAACATGTTATCACTCAGGTTTTCCTAGAAGTTGTGTAAGAGGAAAGTATACCCGAGGTAACCACAAACCAACCTTTTAGATGCAGAATCTAGCCAATCTGCATCTAGAGAGGGCTCTCTCTTTATGATTTATCTTTGTTTTTGGAAGGTTTTAGGCTAGTTATAGATTCAAAGTTTGTTTTGGGAAAATGGTGGAATCCACAAACTAAGGGCAAGGTTGAGAGCTTTCAGTCCATTGGGCTATGGAGTCAAAGGATGGATTTACTGGATTTCTATTCTAGGCACAAGATGGTATTACAGGGCAAGATAGCTAGACAGAGAACAATCCTTAAAATTTAAAGTGGATGGGATGATCCTGAAGGGATGAAAGGCAACTAAGAATCTTTCACCATGTTCAGAAGAAAAAAGTGAAATGACTACAAACAAAGAGCAATGAAGGATTCTTTATTATAGTAATCAACAATGTTTAAATTAGCAAAGCAGGAGCATTTAAGAATTCATGCTTATAGCTAATTTAGAAGAAAACATTAAGAACAATCACATTTGAAAACAGAGTACAATTAAGCAAATTCTGTTTTAAACCTTTATGTAAATTATTCAGACATGGATATGATGGTATTATAAACTAATATGAAATTTCAAACAAAGGGTAGAATTACTTATTGAACTGTAGTCCAACACATGAATCCTGCAACAAGTCCAGTGTTTCAAATCGTCATCCAGTAAGCCACAAGTAAATTTATCCAAAAGCTTTTTATTCCGAAAATCTCAATGTTACAGCAGAGTAATAGAATCCACCCTCAAATGCTTCCAAGAGTGGAGTATTTATACAAATTCTAAACTAAAATATCTTGAAAAAATATCAAAATTGGTTCACAAATCTCTCTAACTATGTTACATAAATAGAACTAACGTAAAGGACACTCAAACTATTTGGCACTATTTTTGATGGATAGGTGATGACAAAGAGGAGAATTCGAATCTGATCCAACTCTTAGTTGATGATGAGGCATCCAAGTCACTAACTGCTTCCTTTCTTTGTGCAATCTGCTCCAACAATTCTGCAAACTTGGGGTCCAATGATATCTTTGTATTTCTCAATCCGTAATAGATATGTAAAAAGTGAAAGAGGTTATTGTATATAAATATGTTTTTGAGATAAACCTCTTTCACTTTCCTAAAATTCCTCTCCATCTATGCGCAATAGGTTCTGCAAAAATATGTGTAAAACAGAGTTTTACAGAGTCTGAAAAATAGCCTCTAAAGATGTGCATGTATCTCTCAGTCTGAAATCAATGTCCAAAACATGAGATAGGTTTTTGTATATGGGTCTCTTAGGAACAAAAACCTCCTTCAGTTTTGTAAGATGTATTTCGGATTGTCCACAATATTCTCTGCAAAATGATGACTTAACTGGTATTTTCTGCAAAAAGAGCTTTCCATCTTTGTTTAATATTTCCAAAACCATAATAGATGTTAGAAACGTGAGAGAGGTTTTTGTAGATAATCCTCTTAAGAACATAAACCTCCTTCAGTTTTTCAAAATTCATCTTGGATTGATCACAATAGTTTCTACAAAACTATGACTAAAATATGCAATTTCTGCAAAAATGTTCCTTCTTGTTGTATTTTTCATCTTTTCACTTTTTTGTTCCTTTGACTGTTTTACTTTCACTTTAGATAAAATTCAATGTTGGTGAAAATATTTTCATCTCTTTTTACCATTTTACTGCCTCTGTAATTACTTTTACTGTTTTACCTTTGACTGCTCTGTAACTTCATTTTAACTTTCACTCTGACTTTTACCTGATACACTTTAACCACTGATACTCTTTAACTGTTATGCTTTTCCTATCCCTGTAATTTCTCATTTCACTTTTACCATTCAATGTGCACATTTCATCATTCTAATCTCTCTCTGACTTTGTATACAAACTGTTTGTTGAATGAAGATATTGAATTAAAATCTGAGAATTTGGAGTAAACAATTTTGTCAACTAGTATTGAAATTGTTGGTCCAAATCCATATTCTGATGGTAACCTGCTAAAATCAAACAATTTGTTAATGAAATCCAGGTCTCTATGAGGAGCGTTCAATGGGGAAACATTTAAAGCCACAGGAGCTTCCATTTTGGTTCTTGTGGATTCAAAATGGAAATTTGGCTAATGGTGAGGAATTGAGTAAATTCACGGGAGAAACAGGTCAATTTGCAGGTTCGGGGGGAACAATTTACAGTCGTAAAACTCGGGGAATGATCTTAGGACTAAGATTTAAACACTGATTTCAGTGAAAAACAAGGAAAACAGAGTTTCATTTGAAGTTCGGGGCGTAATAGGATAAATACCTGTTCTTGGAGGCAAACTGGTTCTTTAACAGGTAACAGGTGATGGCGGGACT